>CM060130.1:5933441-6258441 GCA_030522415.1 Channallabes apus
ACTGGCACAGAGAAGAAGGCAAGAGAACATTTCAAGCAAGGGTTTTTACTTCACAAGCATTTTTCATGGAATTTTAAAGGATAAATAGTTGTAACAGTCAGTAGGCACACATAACTTTATAAGTCTTCATATATATATATATATATATATATATACAGTCTTGAACTGTAGGAGTGTCACAGCATATGTAATTGATACCTTCTTTTGCAGGGGAGTTTAATGGAGTCCTGCTTGGGGACAGGGGTTAGATGCCTGCATGCTCAAAATTGACACCATTTCCTTTATTCACATTGTCCAGAACAGATGGCATTTCAGAACTAGAGATGGTCTAATTAGTAACTTTTAAAACATTAACATAACATCTTTTCATGTAAAATACACTTTCCCAATAAATAAAAATAACAAATCAATAATTTGAACAAGTTGGAATACTTTCTTTAAGGTGCAAAAATATATCCGTATATTAAATCACCATGCGCAGCGTTTGCTCAGCAGCGGAGACGAAAACTGCCCGTGTTTTACCTGAATGGCTCATTTCGGATCTATGTTTCGTTCATCCATTCATTTGGGCTTTTAAAATATCGCGAGCGCGCACACAAAGTGAGACTATGCAAGCCTGCCTTGAATAAGCCTCGATTAGTTACAGCTGAGCTCCGTTTGTGGAACCACATGAGGCTTAATTTGGAGATGCCGCTAATTTGAGTCTCACTTTTGCGCGGAAGTCTGGCTTTATTTAGCTACTTTCATGGAATACCCCTCCGGTCTAGTTAGTTCATGTTTAGGTTAGCTTAGCTCACGTTTGTCTTTGCTCAGGTTTAACTTAACTCATGTGTAACTTAGCCCTTGTTGGCCTAGCTCATACAGTAGTTAGCTTAGCCCCTGGGGGTGTTCTCCGTACGTCGCTAACTCAGTTAGCTGGATTTGATTGTTGTGGATTTGTCCTGATCTTGGATTGTTTCGTTCTTCGATGCTCATCTCGCATTTGCTGTCATAGCAACATGTCCGTAAGCTTGAACCTGCTCGGTAGCAGGTTTATTTCATGTAAACAGGATTAAGGCTGCGCTCCTGCCGGGTTATGATTGGTTGAAATGGTGAGGTCACATCTGATTGGTTAAAGAGCGCTGACGTGGACTGACTCACGTGGGGAAAGAAAAGTATCTTGCATATATATACACATAATCACTATCAAATATTATATTAGAACATAAATTCATAGGTTTATTATTATTATAATAAGCTCTAGGCACGAGACAGCCCTCAAGACCATTAATTCAAATTCTTGTATAATGTTTATTTTGTAACACATTTATTTTTCAGGGGTTTGTCATGAATATGCAAATATATATATAATAAAAATTTATATTTTTTATAATGAAAAATTGGACAAAACTAATTTTATTATAAAATAAACAATATGAAAGTATACATGTTTTTGAAAAAATATATTCATATTTCTATTTTTCCATATACAACATATTTATTTTCATGTTTCTTATTTTATTGTCTCATGTAATTTGTAAGACATATGTGCATATTATGTTCTAATATAATGTTTGATAGCGATTATGTGTGTGTGTGTGGGGGGGGGGGATCCATGGCAGGGGAGCATTTCAGCGCATAACACGTGGGGGGGGGGGCATTTCAGCGCATAACAGGTGTTACAAAACAATTGAGCTTGTTCTTTTGTCATTTCGTCAACCAATCAAAGGGCTTGTGATCAGTGTTTCTACTGTCGATGCATATCGCCTTTTAAACCAACGCACGAGCGCGCAATAATCCTAGACAACTCAATCCGGCCAGACTAATCATCAACAACAGGTGTGCTCGAAGAACCGATTTAGCCAGAGTGTAATTAGCACGATGATCTCATCTTAGATGTGTCAATTCATCCCGGATGTTTCAAGCGACGTACGAAGAACACCCCCCTGTTTTAGTTTAATAGCTATTGTATTGGCTTAGCACTCATTTGGTAAAGCTCATTTGTCTAAGTTCTGTTCATTGTAGCCTTTGGTGTCCCTTATGCCCCGTATTGCTCCTCCTCAGTTCTTTGATGTAGTTGTCTATTTGTGTTTGGTTCTTCCTTGATTAAAAGACCCTTTTCCACTTGATCACCTCCGCCTCTATACCTTCTCCAAAACCCACACACAGCACCCGTTACACTGACAAGGATCAAGGTCACGTTTCTTAATCAGTTTGATAACTGATCATTTTAATGATGCTCAATGAGATAAGTGCGTCTGCCAAATGTCATAATGGTGAATGTAAAAGGAATTAACTGTAAATTCTCTTCACTTTGTACTATATTGAAAATACTACAACCACTCATTCTTTGATGATCTACCATGTGGATTTAATGTGGTTTGGTGTTGTCCTGATGGAAAACACAGGGATGTCTGTGAATATTATAATGTTCAGATGGCAGCATATTTTGCTACAAAAAGCATTTTTCTGCATTTCTGCATGTTACCCCTACAAATATGAAAATTACCCCAACATTACCCCGACTTGTCGGACTACAAAACATATTTCCAGTGTGACCCTGTCCATTTCAGATGAGACAAAGCCCAGAGAAGTCTCTGACATCTCTAGTCTTAAGGAAGCTGTACATCAATACTGTCCAAAGTTGCATTTGTAAATGCAGAGACGAATGGTGTTAATAGACAAAGGTTTACAAATGTGCTCCTAAGCCCACATCACAATATCCACTATGGAAGCAAGACAGATTTTAAGACAGTGATGTCTGAGAGAGAGATCAGAGATCATCCATATTTAGAATAGGTATCCGGGTCCACCCTTTAAGCAGTGAGTTTTGACGGGTTTTGATTAATTTCTTTGATATTTTGTACTAATGTCGGTGAATGTTATTCTGAAAGTATTAGATAATTTGCCTCACTCCAGCCTTACTGTAGAAGGACTAGGCCTTTCCCTGAAGCTCCTTGTTTAATATTATTGTGGCAGTACTTCTAAAGACCATTCAGCTTATTTGATTGGTTAGTTGGTTCATTGGTTGTCCTATCATGGGGCAGTTGGTGGAACATGTTTGTTGGCCAGTTAGTAGTAATAATAATAATAATAATAATAGATTTTATTTGTAGGCGCCTTTCATGACACTCAAGGACACCTTACACAACATAAAAAAATAAATATATAAAAAAACAACAATAGTAAATAGTAAGTGCTATGTCACAAGTCCCGCCCCTTACCTTTCGCATCACAAGTACATCATCCAGGTATGTCTGGGATGTTGGCTGGGTTGCTTATGGTAGCATTTCTTCCTTTCTATGGCTGTTTAACGAAATCCTGTTGCTGACATGTGCTCAAGGTTGCCATTCTACAGGTAAAATACAGGTTCTTTTGAAACCCAGTGGTAGGAAAAAGAAGTTATCGCTCATTCGAATCAAGACACGACCAGGTAGTATATACAAGGTGCCGTATAGGCCATACAAACATTACCCATGCTTATTTATTGAAGAAGCCCCAAAATGTCAGCGCTGCAGAATGACCCTAACCATAAAACACATACTTTTGGACTGCCCAAGTTTTACAACCATAAGAAAACAATTTCGACCGGAACAAGATTTAAAAAACATATTCTGCAAGGCAAAACCAGAAAAACTCTTACAATTTCTGTCTAAAGTACACGTAAAGAACCAAATGTAAAACCCTGTTCTTCTGACCAAGACCAAGCTATTATGTGATCTATTATTATTATTATTATATCCTTTTAACTTTCTCACTCTTAATCATTTAAATTTTTATAACATAATAAATCAGCTTAATATTTGATGTGAATCTTGCCATGAAATAGCCTGAAAAGCTGATATGGCAATAAACCCAAATACAAACAAACAAACAGGTTCTTTTGTTTTGTGTGTGGGAAGTATTTCCTTTGTTTATCATGGTGTGATTGGTCTTATTGGTGTAACAGTGACAACATTAAGAGGAGTGTATACGTTATATACTTTTTGTTAGTGCCTAAGTCGGGGTGTACTCTTGGTGGTGGCCTCCCCATAACGAGTATCGTATGTATGTATGCGCATGTGAGTGTTTGCACACAGATGTAAAGAAAAGTAGCTGTGGAGGCCTAGTTGTGCCCCATATTGCGTGTTGTCACGTCTCAGCTGTTGTATGCTGAACCCAGCGGTTTCTGGGTGTCCCGGTCACCACTATGTGAAGTGTATTGTGATTCAGTCTTACTGTATGTTAATTTCACTGTTTGTGGGATTTTTTCTGTATGTTGTAATGTACTGTAGTGGAACCTCGGATTATGAATAACGTGGTTTACGGGTGTTCCTCAAGACGAGCAATGATTTTTAATAAATTTTGACTTGAAAAACTAGCATTCTCTTGGTTTACGAGCACCGAGTATCATGTATCCGAGCGTCATGTGATCACAACTGAGCCAACGGTTTTTCTCTCTCTTGCGCTGTGGTATTGTGGGTTCTCGTCTCTTACTGTTATAATCAACATCCGTGCACGCGTGTACCGTTTACTATAACACTGTGACCCTGTGTGTTTGTGTAAAACATATTTTATTTTGTGTTCGGAAGCGCGTGTGTACAGCGCATGTACTGTTTCTTATAACACTCGTGTGTGCGCGCGAGTAAAGCAAAAGAAATTCTCAATACAGAGGTTAAAAATCCATTTTCTTCTTCATTTCTTCTTCATAGCGGTGTGTGTGTCCGGGAGCATAATTTGACACTGTGCCGGCTGTGTGTGTGAAGCCTCACAAACACACACATGCGCACAGAAATTAATGCGAGAGACACACACTCTGCTCTACACAGGAAACTCTGCTCTGTCGCAATTCTTTTCAGAGGTAAGGTGCCGGTTCATTTGTTTTTGTTTTACTTTACAGCAGTGATTCCATTAGTTTGCGCTCACACGAGTGTCATTAGCGATGTTCATTGCTAATTTTCAGATAAAACAGTGTTGCGGGGGATTTATGACCGTTGTTTACAGAAGTGTAGTCCAGTGCGGGAGATGCATCGTGGGTAATGCAGTCCGGTGTGTGTAAACGTGAATGCGAAATGTAAGCTAGGATATAGAGCCTGAGTTTTGTTCTTCAGTAGTTTTTTTTGTTGGATTTAAGTGCAGGATCCACTCGAAAGTTAGTACTATAGCCCGATAATGCAGCAAATAAAAGAACGGGCATCGAGCAGATTGTCCATCTCATCATTACACGAGCATGAATTAACGGGCTGTTACGCTGTCGCGAGCAACAGTAAAACAAATTGGAGAAGCTTTAATAATTTAGGAGAGAACAACAGTCTTTACGTTAATGTGTGTGTTTAATTCAGACGAAAGGAGAAGGTTTTACTGTGTAAGATGAGAAGGGGGAGACTGGAGGGGCTGAAAGGACAAGTCTCCACTTACTCTAGCCTCACACACACACACACACACACACACAGCGCCTGCAAGCACGAACGGAAACACTTATCTGTCAGGATTTATTCTTTACTTTTTTGAAAGGTAAAGTGCAGGTTAATTTGTTTTATTTTTACTTTATATTTTGTATTAATTATTATGTATTTATTTTTTGGGGCTGTGGAACGAATAATTAAAGTTTCCATTATTTCTCATGGGAAAATTTAATTTAGTTTACGAATGTTTTGGAATACGGGCCCACTTCCGGAATGAATTATGCTAGTAATCCGAGGTTCCACTGTATTTATTTTTATATCGGTGTCACCTGCCGCCTCACTTAGAACGGACCTGTGTTGCTTATATGGATAACACACACACTTATGTATCTATGAATATATAAATATTAATTCCCTGGTGACATTTCAGGGTGGCGTAATCATTAGGTAGCAGTCTCTCTCTTTCTAAACCCTCATAAGAACCCTCATTTTTTAAATCTTTATTAAAAACACACTTTTATGGACTGGCATTTAGCACAGGTTGACTTTGATGTTTTTATCTATTTTATTTAATTTTATTTTATTTTAACTGCTTCTAGTTTTATCTGCCTTAACTAGTTTGTATTATATGTAGTATTTTATTGTGTGGTTTTTTTATTATCTATTCTCTGCATGTACAGCACTTTGGGCAGCACAAACTGTTGTAAATGTGCTATATAAATAAACTTGACTTGACTTGACTATAAGTAGTGCACCTGTTTCTCAACAACTTGTGATATCTACTTGTGACATTATTGGTCTTAAATTGGTCCTGTCTCAACATTTTTTGGATGGTGTGGCAGCCAACATGTTTGAAATGAATGCATATTTTTAAACAATTAAATTAAAATAGTAAATCATAAAATAATATGCTGTTGCTTATCAGAATAATGAGAACAATATTTGGCATGGTTGTTTGTGCAAAATGAATCTGTCCACACAGAGAGGGTATACTCTAGAGCAGTGTTTTTCAACCTTTTTTGAGCCAAGGTACATTTTTTATTGAAAAAAATCACAAGGCACACCAACAATCGAAACTGTAAAAAAAAAAATGAAACTCTGTAGCCTATATTAACAATATACAGTCATTCTTATCAAAGTGTCTTGAATAGGAATCAAATAAACACAATGAAAACAGTCTTTTTTGATCTTTCATATTTCTACCTCGAGGTGTGAAACCTGGGCCTGTTTGGATGAACACAGAGCTGATATCCTGGCAGGAATTGAAGAAAGACACACAAAGCTCTTCCTCAACAGCTCTTAGTCTCTCTCTGGTTGAGGTCAGGGTTGAGAAGCTCAATCACTAATACCCCTATCTCACCTATGCGGTTTCGCACGGTGGCCGTTAGTACGGTTCATTATGATTCACCACGAGTTTTTGACGGTCCTCGCGGAAGTTTGCAGACCTGCAGAACTTCGCGGAACGGCGGCGGGCAATCGCAGCAGCTGCAATGGCATATTATTCACAGACTTATTCGTTTTTCAAAAAATGTTTTAGACCAATTAGGTGAAATTGAATAATTTCCCACGGCACACCTGACGACCTCTCACGGCACACTAGTGTTGAAAAACACTGCTCTAGAGTGCGAAGCTCTTAATTAAGCCTTAAGTGATATAAGTGCTTAGTGATATCACCTACCTAACACTAGGGGATAGAACAGCTTCAGGACTTGGTGGTTTGTCCTTCATTATTACTTTGATCTTTTTGAAACAGCAGGCAACACAGATAACCATCTGTCAAAACATTTATACTGACTGTCTCTTTACTCCTCATAGTGTGAATGAATGGATATCCTATTCATTGAACCTTAACACTGATTCACAGTACAACATGGTCAAGTCATACAGTATATTGGCAGTATATTGTTTGACGAGTATAAAACCAGGGAATCATTGGGGAAATTGGAGGCATTCTTTTATTATTACATTGGTTATTTGGCTGATCAGTTGAATTTATACCAAAATTGCTTGGAGTTGGTTTAATCCAAATCTTAACAATTCTAAAAGAAATAGTCATGTATACACACAGTACAGTAATGGTCCTCTACACCTTATGTCTTCTGTTAATCTACCTTTTAGGCAAAATCTCTATGGCTACAAATGTAACTAAGCTAATCATGTTTGTATTAATCTAACAAGGTTTAACAAGTGTAAACTAAGTTAACCCTGTTTGTTCCATCACAGAAGAAACTACATAAGGCCTGATAACCATTCACTGCAAACATTGTAGCCTAAACATGCTTTATTTTATTTTTAGTTTTTTCTAACGAACAGTGTTCATAGACATCATACTGTAACTTTATTTATGGTGGGTCACAATGACCAATGTAACTAAATCAGGGATGCCGCTCTAAGAACTGTAGGGCTAAAAGAAAGTTTGTGGGGTTTTCGTCCCCTGCAAAACTGACACAACTGCTGTGCTCAGATTGTATGTGGGGTTTATACACATACAAAAAACAAAGCTACATTTCACTCAGTAGGGATTCATCCCAGAGATTGCAGATTGCTGAAAAATTGCAATTATTCTAAAGTTACACTTTAATGCTATGGGTATATGAGACTGTTTTTCAGCATATAGAGTGGAGATTTTAGAAAAAAAAAAATGTGGTCAGAGTTTCCGCTTTCCTGCATCTAAAACACAGCTGAAGTGTTTCCTGACTGAAGCAGAGTGAGTTCAGAGCGCCTGTGATCAGTGCTCCAGCATGAAAACTCAACTTTTGTTCTGTGAGTAATGTTCAGCATATATTCTACCTTTTTTAGACACTTATTTATTTTTGAATGAGTGGATTCTAAAATGGTGTTGCATTTACTTGACTAGATCTCCTTGTGTGCTGTGGAGCTGCAGGGAGTTTCACAGAGATGTCGGTAGATTTGGGACAGAATGAGACTCTAAAGTGTGAGGTGTCTGTGAGAGATGTGTACTGGTTCCTGATGAAGCCGTCAGAACGTCCAGTGTTTATATTACGCTCTTTCTCAAGTAGTATCCTTGAGGCAGAATACAGTAACATGACCTTCAACAAGACTTTCTCACTGCAATACAACAGCAGTTTATTTATACACAATATCAGTACTAATGAATTAGGACTGTATTATTGTATTAAAACTCAAACTACTTCACCTCCCGACATCAGCAGAGGAATCAGACTTTACATCCAGAATCACTCAGCTGGTGAGTTTATTTAAAGCAGAATTGCAGCAATATTATGTTAAATAGGTTTTGGATTGAAGCACCTTCTGTTTTATGCTTAAATTTTAATTGATAGAATTAATGTGTAATTGGTCTACTTTTGTGCATATTTTTTTTCAGACATAAGAATGATATATATTTTTTGTTGTTTAGTAGTCATTTAAATGAAAAATCCAACTCACCATTTTCCAGGTCATTATATTGAATATTGTCTTATTAGCCTATTTGACTGGATACTTAAATGGAATACATTTAAGTACAGCAGTTTGCATACACATTAGCCAAATTCTCATTAAAAAATTTTTTTTCACAATTCCTGACATATAATCTTAGTAAGCATTGTCTGTTTTATGTCATGTAGTATCAGAAATAAATCAGAATTATATCTTCTATATGCTTCTTGCGTGCTTTTTCAGTGCTATACACAAATTTTCTATTGGATTGAGGTCAGGGCTACTCCAAAGCTTGACTTTATTGTCCTCAATATGAGCTTTTCGGGTTGGGATGATATTGTTTGACTTGCAAGCCTTTCACTTTTTCTTCCAGACATAATGATAATCATTATGGGCAAACTGTTAAAATTTTGTCTTTTATTGCAGGATTTGGAGCAGTGGCTTTGTCCTTGCTAAGCAATGTATAGTTTTATGAGCGTCTATCGCTCATTTTGTTGTGAATATAGATATTTTTGGTCTTGTTTTCCTCCATTTGTCTTCACACGGTCCTTTGTTCATCTGGGATTGATTTGTGCTTTTTGTACTAAAGTACACATCTCCTTCCTGAGCAGTATGATGGCTCATGGTCTCATGATGTTTATACATGCGCAGTATTGTTGGAACAGATGAACATGGTACTGAACTGAGAATGAACCACACTTTTGAAGATCCAATTCTTGGCTGATTTTTTTAAATTATTTATTTCTTTTCCAATGATGTCTAAAAAAAGAGGCATTGCGGTTTAAGGTAGATATTAAATGCATCCACATGTACACCAAATTGAACTGACTCAAATTGTCAACTTTATCTATCAGAAGCTGAAGGCATGACATTTTCTAAAAATTTCCAAGTTGTTTAATGGCAGTCAACTGAGTGTATGTAAATTGTTTAAGTGAAAAAATATATTAAGAGTTGTTGGAAAAAATACGTATCATACATAAATTAGATGTCCATACCGACTATGAAATCTGTGCAGTGGTTAAAAAATCATTTGTAATGAATTCATCCTAGGTGTATGTATACCTCTGACCTCAACTACAGTATAGATTTTACCTTAAATCTAGAGGTTCTGTCAATGGGGAATGTGGAGTAATAGGACATCTTTACAGTGCCAAGGTATAGGTTAAATATTGTGTTTATTTGTGATTAAATAATAAGCCTAAGGTAAATTAAATCTGTATTGAGGGCATTCTTATTAGATTTTACGTACATGTAAAGTGTTATCGAAAGTGTATGTCTGTGTAATTAGTTTGAGAGCTTCTTATCTAAACCTTGACCTATGTCTGATTACAAAATGGACGCAATCTATTGCATATACACTGTTTGATAGTAGAATCTACACAATTTGTTTGATTAATTTGATTGTTTTCAAATTGTTTCCAGAGAATCAGACGTGTACACCTGAGACAAAGCAAGCAGTTGAAGAAACTAGCCTCTGGACGATTGTCATCATATTAATTATACTGTACTGTGTTCTGGCTGTTATAATTACAGGTTGGTTTTATTTACGCCACATTCTTGTGGCAATAAAGAAGAATTTGAGAAGATGTTACTGCTCAACTGAAAAACATATAAATAAAAAATGTTATACTGAACACTTGTCTTTTTATCTTAAATTAGGTTACTACAAGCTTTACACGCATATAAAGTCTGCAAGTTCCAAAATGATTGATTGCATTATTATGCAGAAAAAAACATTCTTTATGCAAGCTTGTGTATGAACCTATTTGTATACCTATAACTATCGATCTATATCTCTATATAAAATAATCTATCACTAATATTGATGATGCTAGTTATGCATTGCTGCTTAATATTATACAGAATTTTTATATTAATTATTATAATATAGAGTAAACAATAGAGTACTTAATTTTTTTTTTTCAGTTCTTCAGTGCAAAAAAACTCAAAGAGCTCAAGCACAGCCTCAAGTCCCTGGTGCACAGCCGTATCAGGACATTGCCAACCCTGTGGTAGGTGAACTGATCTTTTAGAGTTTTAGTTGCTTTTAATACTGCTAAAATGTATTTTAATATTGTAAATGCATTTACAATATAAACCTTCATGCGCTCAAGTTCAGTTGATTTTCAGCTGATGAATTAAAAATGATTTTGAAGTGAATCTGAAACTCTTCTGCAGTCAGTAAGCTCCCTGATGGTGGTAAAGTCTGTTGTTGACTTGATTTCTACAGTATTAGTTTCTTCTAATCATTGTGATTTGGAGATAAAGTTGTTGTGTGAGCCATTGTAGATGTGGGCACGGTGCCTGTTTGCATCGAAGTTGGAAAGCCCCACGTGTGAAAGATGAATCATGTTATGCAGACTGAAACGTGTGCATGTGTGAGAAAGTGATGCAAGTTGGTAAAATGTGTTAAACTCTGTTGTAATGTATGTTATAGAAACACCTAACCTTACACTGCACTGGCACTCAAAATGCAAATATATTTATCTTACACAAAGTTTAATAATAATGAGGAAACCTTTTTACAGTTTTTCATTTAAACATATAAAAGCATCTCAATGTTTAATTAAATTTCAATTCAATTTTATTTATATAGCGCTTTTAACAAAGTTCATTGTCTCAAAAAAGCTTCACAAAAATTTAAGAAATTTTATATTGAACTGCAATGTTTAAACATAAAAGCAGAGGATAATACCTGAGCTGCACTGGCTACTGTATATTTCAGTTGACTTTTTTTTTTGGTCTTTCGGCTGCTCCCGACAAGGGGTCGCCACAGCGGAATATCCAGTCCGCACTACAACTTGGCACAGGTTTTACGCCGGATGCCCTTCCTGACGCAACCCTCCCATTTTATCCGGGCTTGGGACCGGCACTGTATCCAGTGGCTGGGGTGTGGGCACTGGCTGGGAATCGAACCCGGGCCTTCCCCATGGCAGGCGAAACACCTACCACGTATATTTCAGTTGACTGACTGTAATTAATCTTAATAAAGAAACTTTAGACGTCCATTTTATGTATAAAATAAGTGTAATATTTGAATAATAATACAAAATACAGCAGTTATAGTCATTAAATAAAGTTCATTTAATGAAGATAAAGTGCCCAAGTGAAGAAAAAAAATTACGATTTAAAGTCACAGAATTCAGATAGCACATCATTCCCGAGCTGTTGTGTAGAGCTGTGCTAAAGCTACGATACAAACGGCGTAGACACCAACACAAATCTGCCCTCAGGTTCTCAGTATGGTGTGAAAATTAATTTGTTTAAAAAGTTCTTAAATGTGTTTGATATTTTGACATGAATCTCACTTTTCTGTTTCAGTACTCTGAGGTGCAGCACACGGTAACAACCAGACCCGTCAAGAAGAGCGACCACAACAGCACATACGCTCTTTTAAGGCCCCCAAACCCGTGATCCACAGTGACCTCACGCATTTCTGTATCTCTTGATACATTATGGACAACTCACTTATTTAGATTAAATGTTCTTAAAGGGTTCCTACATACTGTTGAAGTTGCAAATCAAAACTCACATTCGGTTCACATACAGAGATGATTTAAAAGACTCATATGACTGAAGTGAGTCACTGAACCTTTGCGACTCACAAATGCTGAAAATGGTCACTCTGCTCCTACTAGAACATCTGTCATTTTGAAAAAAAGTAAAAAATGGATGCGGTGTTGTTGTCTCGCTGGATGAGAACTTACCCATCCTACACTGGCAAAGTTTCAGTTTAAACAGCTATGCTGCTTTCTGACTTACTGTATCTTGGCAGTGTGGGAAACTGGAACTTACATCATTTCTGACCTCAAACGTGCCAGCTTACTAAAATATATCTAACATAGCTCTCTCTGTAAACCGTACAGTCAGTGTTATAGATTTAACAGGCTAATATATCTATATCTTGGGTGATCTAAAGCAAATACTTGTACATTGTGTACAGTGTAACTCATTAAATGTAACATGCCATTTGTTTACTGATGAGCAGAGATTTTGTTTCGCTCGAACTTGCTGAACTCAGGAATAAGGAGAACGTCTCAAGATCACGAGCAAGAATTACAGGAGTGTTTTCCAGTCTCTGACTAATGAAAACATGAAAGAAATTGAGTAAAGCCTAAAGATTTATGATTTTTAGTAAAATGCAGCGATTTTTTACATTAAAAAACTGCAATGAAATAAAGCATTTTAAACTAGCTTTAGCACGTCTGCTTTGTTGTCATGCAGAGGTTTGAGAAGTTACTCCTTTCTTTATTGTTCCACCACACCATGAAAAAAAAGAAACCTCCCTGGTGTCTGAGTGTATGTAGTGACTGAACACTGCAACGATGACCCGCTATTTTGGAAGCCAACTTGGAGTCCCCCCCCAGTTTGGCATCATTTCAAGCAGCAAAGTAAACGAAGACAGTTAGTTACTTGCTTACACAAGCAGTGTAGGGTTTTTTTTCTTTTATAGCATGTGCTTTATAAGCCCCGCCTCCCTGAGCTTGACCACAACTCTAGCAGAAAACTTTAATACATTAGCATTTCAAACTAGGATTCACCAGGACGAGTCTCAAAAGATAATTGAGATAAATCATACAAAAGCAAGATTAGTAAACTTTTAATAGTATAATTTACTTGATCACTACTATTACAATCTTTATAAAGGAGAATTCCTCTCAAAACTTTAATAAATGTGTAAAAAAATCTCGTATTCATTTTTTTTTTTGCCCTGTGCTCGACTCATTCTAAGATAACTTTTTTTTCTCTCATCTGTGGTTTTGCACCCCTAGAGCTGGGTAAGTCTATGATGTGAAGTCACGCTGGCCTTAGAGGAAGTGGCAGGAAGAGCGTTGACACGTGTGACTCTGCGGCTAAAGTGCATCGAGTCTCGTTTTTGCATGAATTTGAATACAGCTGCTTGTTTATACTGAGCACATTTCAACTTAATGCACTGCATTGTAAAGACTTTGTCATTTTGAGAAGGTCAAGGTCAGGTCTGAGTGTTCAGTCTGTAAGAACACACTTCTCTGGACTTGTATTAATAGGGAGCAATAGATAAGAGCTTAAGGGTTACATCCTCACACATGGTGGCTGGAGGAAAAGCCTCATCTCTGGCACCTGATATTATCAGCAGCAGCTGTGTGTGTGTCTGTGTGTAAGAGACAGTGATGTGGCTTTGACACAACAGTGACACTGTTCTCAGTTACCCAGGTTCCTTTTTTGACAATAAACACCTCACGTGACCCGGGCAGAAGACTTTATTTGGCAGTACAGTAAGTGAACTTTGCTCAGAGTCAAATCTTCACCTAAAACTCAACCTCAGCTCAAGTTGCAGGCAAATGTACCAGCAAAGGAGAGACGAAAACAAACTAACACTTATCAAATGACATCACAACTCATTTCAATTATAGTTTTTAATACACAGTTCCAAATAAAATTGATCTCCTTCCGCATGCAGATTGCACCCACTATACTTCAGGATCAGTTATTACGGTCCAGTGTTTCAGGACTTAAACACAAAAACAAAAATAACACGATTCGAGATCAGAAACAACACAGAACACCACACACACGGATATGACCATGACACTTGAGATGAACAAGATGTGTGTGTTTAGTTAATCATTTTCACCCACTGTATTTATATTTATACTCATTTCAGTAGGCGTTTTTTCATCCTATATAGTCACAAAACTGACATGTTTAGAGCTATATACACAATAATCACTTGGATGCGAAGGATTGAATGGAAGAGACAAATCTGTACACACACACAAGACAACACTGCTCGGCGAGTTAGTCCATGTGGATCTTCTGATTGGTCATCCTGTAGATGATGCTGTCGTAGCCCGGGTCCATGTTCCACAGGTTGTACGAGATGACGATGACGGCGAGCGCCAGCGCGATCATCAGCCACAGCACGATGTTGAAGACTACAGCGTATTCGAAGTTGTACTTGTAGGCCAAGTTGTAGGGGCTTCCTGGGTTACTCTGGAAACAAACAAGTCAATCAAAAGAGCGTTAATCATGTAAAAGGGCCGGTCTTAAGTTATGTCTCCAGAAATGAGTACGAGTAACATTTATTCTTGTTTAAAAAAATAAATTGGTGCATTCTGCTGAAAGAATTGAAGTACGCCTACTTCACGACAACGTGCCAGCTCATTTCGCTCACGAAACTTGTGGGCAACTTGAGGTACAAAATTCTGTTCATCCCCCGTACTCGCACCCAGTGACTTCTTCCTCTTCCATTACTTGAAGTGAAATAATGAAATAAAGCATTTAATCTAGCTTCAGCACGCCTGCTTTGTCATCATGCAGAGGATTGAAAAGAAAACAACTAGGAAAAAGGAAAGAAAAAATCTCCCTGGTGTCTGATGATTGCATGTACCTACATACTGATATGCAGCAAATATACACTGAAACGCAGGTGTTTGACGATGACGTGAGTACCGAGAACTTTTCCTGAAGAGCCAAAAAGAAGGCTTCTTCAAAGACGGTCTCCACCAGCGCATCCATCGTTTGGAGAAGTGCGTCGCCTCATGTGGAGGAGCTGTAGAGGAGAACTAAGCTCACAACCAACGTTCTTTTCCATTACATAACTTTTTAAAACGGCCCCTCGTAGAATAAAATCAGAAGAGTGCATTAATTTGTTTATGAGCGTTAATAAACTCATCTTAAAGGGCGACTGGACGTGAACGCGAGTTTCGAAACACTAACATCAGGTTCTCATGCTGCTGCACCGACTACGTGTAGGAAAGTCTTCTCCTACGTGGTCTACGTGTGACCGCATGGTCTTGTTAGGTGATTGCTGCAACGAACACGCTTTCAACACACCTCTGAGTGCATGCAAGCATTCGTTTCTGAATTTAAAACAGAAATGCGGTCAGAGAAGAGAAACAACTGTGCTGTTTTCTGCACGAGGCGAGCCTTCTCTGTGGGTTAGCGTGTTCTGACCGTACGCTCCTATTTACGGCTAACTCTCCACTTCCTATTTGTTGGGTTACCGATAGCCATCAATGTTTACAAGCTCTGGGAACCACCTGAAGCTTCACCTGCTCGTCCTCTGTCATGCCTCTGCACTAAACTGGCTCTGGAGGTGACTTAAAGTTGGTTATACTTCTGAGCATTGGACACGTGAGTGGAGCTTGAAAACAGCATAGACCCGGGGTACTCAATAGGCGGACTCCGGTCCGCATCCGGACCCAAATACGGTTAAATCTGGACCGATGCCAAAACAAACATGCTAATTTAATCATAATCCAAATGAGTTCTCAATGAAGTGAACAATTGTGTTTCCGCACAATATATCTTTAAATCTTCTAGTGATGGGTCGTTCATGAACAATTCATTCTTTTTGAACGAATCTTTAAAGTGACTCAGATGAACGAGTCGTCTCCGACTAGTGGAAGATATAAGAGGTGAGATACTCATTTTGTTTATTATAATATGTCCTTAATATCCTCATGGTGTGCTCAAAGCTCGCCATTGATATAAGTTGATTTTGGAAACAGCAAATTTAAGACAGAAAAATATACATTCGTGCTCCCCGTTGGGGAGCAGAAAACCAATGTGCTTAATCTAGCAATTAAACGTGGTCACCTTCTCACCTTCTGGACAAAGATGGTTACTGCAGCAGGTGTTCCTGTCCTGCAGAAAATGGTCCTTCAAATTCTCACAATGTTTTCCTCAACATACTGTTGTTAATCTGCCGTTTCACCTATGAGCACGGTGAAAGACACATATCGCAGCACCATCACCAATGAACATTTACATCAGTGCCTCCACCTGGTCCTCACACCTTTCAAAGTTCAAACAACTGGTGGCACAAAGATGATGTCACCTTTCACACTAAAAGGACTACCATGTAATTTTTGGGTATTGCTCGAAAATTTAGGGTTTGACTATTTTTGTAGTTCTCTATTTGAAATTGTACTGTAATTTTTCCGGACTTCAAGACTGAATAGAAATTTGGTAAGTGGACCTTTCAAATTTATATTTGAGTACCCCTGGACTAGACCATCAAACTTGGACGCCTTAAATAATTTTATAGAATAATTAATTTACTAATTAAACTAATTGAGGACAAATCTCAAATAATTTCAGTTTGCACCCTATACAGTGACCTAGCTCAGAGTACAAAGAGTTTTGAGATTCAGCCACTGAAACATGTCCACTTGTGCGAGTTTGCTAAAGTTTGAGCTCAAACACCTTCGTTATGACCAAAGATGAAGTATTGTCGCTCTTGGCTGTGTTCGATCAGGTGTTAAATGATTGTCTATTTGAAATCTAACACTTCGACGTTAAATCTGTCTCCCCTGTTTACCGTCAGGATCTCAGGAGAGTTTTATCACTGAACGGTCTCTAATTGTGTTACGATAAGAACACGTTTTAAAGACACGCTGTGCCGCATGACTCCCTAAAGTCAGGTGTGTCGTGTGAGCCGTGCTGTTTGGTGGTGAAGCAGTGATTGAAGAAAGCTTTGTGTACTCGTCCCACTGTGACTAAACCACACCAGATAGGCTTCCGGAATGGTTACTATGGTGGTGAGCGGAGGCCTTCTGAATGAATGCTCAGGTACATCAAGAAAGTCCTCTCACGGTTTCTGTACAGCCACATGAGCTGTTGAACGGCACGACTAAATCCACTGGTTCACAAAAGGGTCGGGCGGCGATTTTTTTATGTTCAAACAGTCATTCGTGGTTTTGTATTTTAGAACCATAGTTTCTCCTTCACTTTTTACCAGCACCTGGAAATAAGGTGATAAACAAGACCAATATATCACTTTTCCACCAGATGTCACTTGTCCACTTCTCCTGTGCTGGGGAAAAGAAATAATCCATAGGCCTGGCTGTGTTTTTTCTTTCTTTTTTTTCAAGGAAAAAGGTGTTTATTTTACCCTGTGTGATGGAGGTTTTTGAGTTTACTAGATTGTTGTGGATGAACTAGTGCAGATCTCTCGCTAGTCATACATGTTAATAACTCTGTGCTGGCACTGTGTTGGTACTTGATCTGCTTCAGACTAGCGAGCGGCTGCAAGCGTAACGATTTCCTATCTGGTGCAACCACAAACTCTTACAGGATAAAAAGGGGAGCCCTATGTGCATTTGCTCGTTATAGAGTAACACACTTTATAACCTAAATGTACACAGCAATGTGATTTTTAGTAATAGTTTAATTATAATTCAAAATATGTGTAACTGCAGTAACCTTAATAACAGAGTTTAAAAAAAAGAATAAATAAAAACTATACAAAACAAAAGAAAAACCCTGCATGTAGGCATGTATCTTAGCAAAGTCAAATGGGTCACGGTAGATCAAGTTCAAACATGTGACTGAGGGACGTCATGTGGTTTCTATGAACTAAACAAAAGGGAGGGAAAAAAAAAAAAACCCACACACTCCTCACATTACTTTTATTTATTGATTTTTAACTGGGATGAATTCTTCAAAATCAAGATAAAAAATAAATAAATAAAAAAACCCTCACACACACTCTCAATCTACTTAACCTCAAGGATGGGGCGAGACTTCCTGGTGAGCGGCATCTCACGGTCTTCACCGTCACCACCTCCACCAGCGCGTTGCCGTAAACCCTGAAGACGTCGTCAGCAAACTAGAAGACATGATGGACAGGAATTAAGGGGTTAATGAAGTAGAATGGAAAGTACCAAATTACTTGTACTAGTCAGTTTCCTATAACAATTGCATATTACTATTATGATTATTATTACTATCTAAAACTAACACTTTGCTCTTTTGTTAATGTTTACGTAAGTATAATCAGTTGCTATATTGAGATTTATTCCCACAAGTAAGCACATGAAAATCAGTCAAGATGCTTCTTCATGTTCGACATATTGTTTATTTATTGTTCAAATAAATGGTTACTGGTCATTATAACATTTCACATTTTGCAAATTACACTGCCAAGTCACAAAAAAAAAAGAAAAAGGCTCCATTTCAGACGTGTCAAGTTACTGGGCTGTATTTAAGCAAGGAAAAACTAAGGAAACTTGAAATGACTGGAACTGGGTTAAGAACCCTTCAACACGATATCAAAACCTGGATAGATAGTGCTGAACCAACACCCTTATGAGAAGAAAACCACTTCTTAGTGAGACTCATCAGCAAAAAGGCATCAGTTTGCTAGAGAGCACAAAGACTGGACTGAGATTGTCCAGACTGATCCTATTCCAGAGTGATGGGCGTGTCAGGGTAAGAAGGGAAGCGCATAAAGCGATGCACCCATCATGCATAGTGTCCACTGTACGAGCCTAATGTGTTATGATCTGTGGTTGATCGGTTGTTCAGGTCTAGACTCAGCAACGTTATGTGGCAATAAAATGAAGTCAGCTGACGACCTGAATGTACAGGTTAACACATCTAGGGAGGTTTGAACATGAGGAATCATTTTCACACATGAACTGAAAACACCATTGTGTGTGTGTGTGTGTGTATGTGCTTTGCTGTATAATGTTAGATGAGCGTGAAGAGACCTGATGTGTTGGCCACCTCCCTGCCCAACTTGTACTCCTACGAGAGCAACCCTGCCTCACTCAGAAACTAGAATCAGGTCACCAACAAAGTCAATGAACCCACACAGTGACATGAAAAATAAGAACTGCAAACGAGCGATAGAAAACCTATTGCTCAAACGTTGCTCACCCTCCTACACAATCCAAACTTCCTGCCCACATTACCCGTATCTAAACCTACTTTTGTTCACACAGTATCCAAAATTAAACAATCCATACTGTGACACATTTCTAGCAAAAGTAACACACTTTATTGCCGGCTACTAAATATAAAATATTTCATTACATTGATACATTCTTATCATCACTATCTCCTAATAATTATACCTATTGCAATATTGAACTATTAAATTCTACAGTTACTTGCTTGGTACATGTTGTATAAATCACTATAGTAAGTTATTTACATGTGCCACCTCTACGTAATTGAAAGTCAGGTTGAGATTGAATATTTTTTACACTCTTGACACCTTTTAAAATGTACTTGTGGCAAACTTGACGGTGTACACGTGCAGGTTTAGGAAGAACTTCCCCCGTGAAACCACACGCAGCAGAGGATCTGAAAACTGAGTTTGTGTGGTGTGGTTTATCACCTTCTGCAGCGCGGCTACCAGAATCTGTCGGGCATCCCGGAACTGAGGCGAGTCTGCGCCGTAGCGCCGAGCCAGCTCCTCCATACAGCCCAGCTCCAGAGAGAACAGGTCAGGGGCCTGGTCCTTAGCCAAGTGCTTGTGTCTCATCAGCTACAGAGAGAGAGAGAGAGAGAGAGAGAGAGAGAGAGAGAGAGAGAGAGAGAGAGAGAGAGAGAGCACACATGAAAGAGACAAGAAACAGACAACCACAAAGAGATATACAAATAGAGAAATAAACAGAAAGAAAGAAATGTATCAGTGAGAGAAAGGGGGGAGGGTGCACATGTGAGAGAAAACGGCAAAAAAGAGAGTAAGAAGGAGAGATAGTGAGGGGTAAAATATTAGTGTGACAGATACTGTAAAAAGAGAGATTAGGGGAGAAAAATACAATAAGTAAGTAAGGACAGAGAAAGAGAGAAAAAGAGAATGGGAAATATGAAGAAAGAAAGAACTTTGGGGAAAAAAAGAAAATGCAAGACAGAATGAGACAGATGAGAAAACTATAGAAAGAGAGAGGCAGATGAAAAGAACAGAAATGACAGACAGAAAGTGAGAGAGAGGGGTGTAAAAGTGTTTAATCGCTGTATCAGTTTGTGTCTCTGATGTTCACGTACCTGAGCAGAAATATCATGCAGCACCTGAACCTCAGACAGGAAGAGCAGGTTGGCCTGAAGACGAGCGAGACACAGAGAGACAAATGATTTATGTACACATCACTGTACAACACTCAGAATGGAATATGATGTTTAAACACTGCACAAAATGCCATTATACTGTACTATGCAAAAATCTACAATGGACTCAACGATGAGCGGGCCCAAGCACCACACAACCCGTGTTCTTTAAGGCCCGGATGCTGAGGTCACTGAATAAGATGGCTGAACTGTTAAGAGATATCAAAAATCCCTTAGAAATTTTGCATCAGCACTGTCTTGATCATATTGGCCTGGTATTGTGGCAATCGAATAATTTCCATAGAAGGACTATATAACAATACATTGGGTGCATTTTGCAAACAACACAAAATAACTGTCTTCCTGTCGAGAAGAGCCCATGAAAGGCATAGCGCAATTAGATCAGCCCAATGAAATCTAAACGTGTACCAAATTTTACACGAAAGTGTGTATTAACCACTTTTTGGCAGAAGTTTAAGGTGTCATCAGGGCTAACCTGTTTGAGATAGCAAAAGTCCCTCTGCAATTGTGCATATAATAGTTGTTGCCGATCATTTAAATCCCTTTGGAGGAGTACATCAAAATCCAATGAGAGAGTTTTGCAAACGAGCCAAAATAACCGCGTCCGGTTGAGTACAAGCCTTGCCATGCATAGCAAAAAATGTTCAGCTGAATGAGCTCTAAATGTGTAAGACAACCAAACAGTTTTATGACAACCAATGAGAATTCAAAGTGGCACATTTCACAGAGACTGCCCTTCTGTCGGTCCTCATCCTCCTGGATATCTTAGCTGCATTTAACACAATGAACTATAAGATTCTCTCACCTCGTCTTACAAGCCTGTGGCACATAATAGCAATGGTTTGCTTCCTACATAGACGATAGACTGTATTAGGGAGGGTATAATAGGGAGGGTATTTCACCTGCACCCACATACAAACTGTGTGCCATTTGAGCATGTTAAGAACACATATGCTCACGTAATTAAGGAATCATCACGGCTGACCTGTTCGAGATATTAAAAGTCCCTATGCAAATCTGCATCCTCAATGTCTTGAGATCACATTGGTCCGGTTTTGTGGCGATGCAATGGGTGCATTTTGCAAACGACCCAAAATAACTAACTTGCAGTTGATTTGAGCGCATGACATGTAATGCGAAAGTGTTGAGCTCAATGAACTCTAAATGTGTACAGGGTTTTGCATGTGTGCGTGCAAGTGTACAGTATATGAGTAATGCAGTAAAAAATGTCATGTGAGCTGAGACATCCTACTGGCAGCGGATTTTAACCTGTCTGCAAGCAACGATGACCAGCTCAAGCACCTGCGCCATCACCACCCAGGCGCAACATACAACTCGTGTGCCTTTTGAGCATGTTAAGCCACTCAAGACATCCTAATGGCAGCAGATGCCAACCTGTCTGCCGACCCCCAAATATCCCAAAATTTTATGCTTGAAGAAAAAAATATACAGTATAGAGCAGGGCTGGGCGATATGGCAAAAAAGTAATCTCGATAATTTTTGACCCATATTGAACGATAACGATATATATTTCGATATAAGCTGTTAATGCTGCCAGCTTTAAAAGAGAATCCCAACAATGACTGAAGCCACAAAAATTAAAGGGTTCATTAAGTTACATTTTAAAGTATAGTTTATTAACAAAAACAGATGACAGATTTGGCCTTAAAAATTAAGATACTATAGGCACATGCTCAGAATCTTTACAAGGCAAAGGTTTTTTTTTTTTTTTTTTTAAATGCTTGTTTGTGATGATAAAAAGTATCTTGTGATGATATATTACAATGATTTGAGATTTTTAAACAATAATGAGAAATAACATTTAGACCACACACACTAGGGCTGTCTTTTTATCCCACAATTCAGAGTTAAATGAAGGCTATTTCACACGGCCCCAATAAACTGACATAATGGCTTAAGCATGCAATGACAACAAACATGGAATTAATTATGCAGCTATCAATCTGGGCCAGGACAATTTCACTTTTACTATATAGTTGGGTACCTGCTAGGTGTTGTATAGTTCATATTTGCTTGGCCAGAATGGTTTAAGCCACCAAAATAACGTTTTATTGATAAACTGCGCACCTTTCGCCAACGTGAACACTCCTGTTAGTAACGAGGCGAATAAGGAGCAAAACTTCAGCCGCAGAATGAGACGCTGCGCAATAAGGAGCTAAACGAATCGGAAGTTGCGAATAAGGAGCTAAACTTCAGCCTCGTGTGCTTAGGGGCATCATATCTTTCGCTAGAAAGTTAGAAACGGCCCTGGTTATATCCTTGCTCCTTTTGGAACACCTTTCATAAAGTGTAATGGCCACGAAAGACGACACGATGGATAGTCGACAATTTCAACATCTTTGGATAATAACTCGAGGTTAGATTCACTTTCGTCGCTGCTTCCACTCATTTTTTTTTGTGGTCATCCTGGTGTCAAGTTTGCTTCGCAAAGTAGGAAATTAACTTTGACCTGAACGGCACGCGCAAGCTGCACGCTGATTGGTTGTTGTCGTATTGTTCTGCTGTGTGATTGGCTCTTAGATTAATCCATATCGAGCAAAAAATGTCTAGAGCTTTTCATCGTTTTTAAAATAAAATAAATCGCGATTCGATATGATATCGTTTATACTAGGCTCAGCCCTAGTATAGAGTCAAGCCCGAGAGTAATCAAACCCCTGGCAAATTCTGACTTAAAGTTACTTTTATGCAACCAGCAAGTTGACACAGACTTCTCCCAAAAGATAAGACGATGTATAAGATGCATCATTGTAAAATCTGCTTTTATTTACATTTAAACAAAAAGTGGCATGTCTAAAATTATTCATACCCTTTGTAAACCGTCAGTCTATAGGAAAATCCAAAGTTCTAAACCATTACAAACAGTCCAAGCTGTTCTAAAGCATCCTAATTACCCTGATTCAATGGGATCAGCTGTTTTAATCAACTCAACAGGAAAAACAGAAGCTCTCTGCTGTTGGTTTGTGGACAGTCATGGCTAAGACAAAGGAGCTCACAAGTCAGAAAGTCTATAAGACACTATCTAAATGTTTTGAAGTTCCAGTGACAACAGTGCCATGTATTATTAAAAAATACATTCCGTGCTGTGAAAAATCTCAGACAATGTGGTAGGGAGCCAAAAGTGACACCTGTGCTAGCTAGGATAGGAAGGGAGGTAAAAAAGAAAAATCCAAGGACCACCACCAAGGCCATCCTGATGAAGCTGGGCTCTGATGGTGGCAACATCTCAAGGCAGACAGTCCAACGGAAAATGCACACCGCTGTGGTCCACAGACTCCAAGGAGGACACCACTTCTCCAGATAAGGCACACAAAAGCCCACATGGCCTTTGCAAATGCTCATTTGGACAAAGCAGACGACTTCTGGTCTTCTGTTTTCTGGTCAGATGATAGAAAAGTCGAATTGTTTGGCCACAATGATGTAGCCTTCATTTGGCTTAAAAAAGAGAAAAGCTTTCAACCCTAAGAACACCATCCCCACTGTCAAACATGGTGGTGGGAACCTAATATTTTGGGGGTGTTTTTTAGCCGGTGGAAGCTAATCACAGTAAACGGCACCGGGAAAAAGTAGCAATACATCAACATTCTCAGGCAGTCTGCAGAGAAACTTGGCCTTGGGCACCAGTTTTATAACATTAACATTTTGCAGTGGCCCAGTCAGAGTCCTGACTTAACTCCAATTGAAAATCTGTGGAGGGAGCTAAAGATCAGGGTGACGGCAAGGAGACCCTCCAACCTGAAAGAGTTGGAGCTCATCAATAAAGATGACCGGGCAAAGATACCAGTGGAGACAAGCTAAGAGCTGGTCAGCAATTATAGGACGCGTTTGATTGCTGTAATAACCAATAAAGGCTTTTCTATTGATTATTGAGAAAAGTATGAATAATTTTGGACATGCCACGTTTTGTTCAAATGTAAATAAAAGATGTATAATAATTTTTTCCACAATGATGCTTCTTGTACATTGTCTTATTATTTTCTGGAAGACGCCTATATCATTTCTAATGAAGAAAAAACTTGCTGGTTGAATAAAAGTAACTTTAAGTCAGAATTTGCCAGAAGTATAAATCATTTCTTGAATGATCCGGGCCTTCTGCATGGCAGGCGAAACACCTACCACTGAGTCACCAGTATACAAGTACCCTGTACTGTAACAGTAGTGTATGTAAATATATAACATATCTAAAAGATACAAGTAGATACACATGTATACTGTAGGTCTTTTCTTTTAAATATAGAGATGTATTTTTCTTTTCATATTACGTTGAAGCAAACAAAAAAACAAGTCACACCCACGAACAAGCAGTGCACAACCATTTGTGTAATGGTGAATGCTTTCTCTATCACTAAACCTCACTTTAATAAATTTTGCAAAAACACAAACTTCGACACTAATTTTGGCAAAACCTGTACATGTGTGTAGGTGAGTCTGAATCCGCCGATCATTTTTAGAAGTGAAAAACTGCATCACGTCACCACATAGTCAGCAGGTCGGTTTCACACCAATATTAAATTTCCTGTTTCGGCACTACGTTGCATAATTCAGTTCCTCCTTTTTATTTTAAGGGAAAGAAAAAAAAAAGGTGTGAGGTTGAAAGGTAACTAGACTACAGAGAAAGTACGTGTTAAATCATGGGGGCGAGCTGCTGCACCACAGGAGTGCTTTCAGCGAACAGAGAGTGGATGCAGTTGCCCACACTGTCCAGAGTTAATGGGACCGACTGAGACACGGCACAGAGAGAAACATGAGGACGAAAAAAAATTGCATGACAAGAAACCATGCTGAGTCTCGTGACTGTGAAATAAAAGCTCGATTTTAAAACTGTGCAACGTTCAGCATTACTGCAGAGGAAGTCTTCGAGAGAGAGGAACCTTCGAAGACCGGTTTTAACTAAGAATAAACTAACACCTCTCTCTGACTTTGTATCTGATGTTTCACTTCTACAGTCACGTTAATCTAATAAAACAAAAATAAAACAAAACCCTGGTGAGCTGTGACTGCTTTCTACAAACATGTGAGAATTAAAGTGCTCAAGTTCTCCAGTGGATAAGAGGTGATATTAGAGGGAGGATCCAAACTGTCGACACCACGGATGGCGATCAGGGCGTTGGCAGGAGAACGCTGGAACAGGGAATCTACTGCTAAGCCAACTAAAACCATAAATAAAGATTACTTTACATAATTAAGCTCCATATCTGGCGTACCTCACAGACAGAGAAGTGGAGAGAGTCTGGGATCTTCTCTCCACCTAGTGGCCAATTTCCAGGCCTGAAGTTCACATGCTAAGGGCTACGCAGCACCGTCAGCTGGTCTCCAAAAACATCTGCGTGAAGAAAAAAATTATACACAATTTCACCTTCTGTAGCTTCTTAGGTAATCACAGTTTTATGAATTGTCTACATCATCACACACCTTAATAAATATTAATAACATGTTTAAGTAACTCTTTACTGGTCAGGATATTGATAAATGCCGAGAAAAAAATTGCTCAAGAAAAGCAATGCTTTAAATGCAAACTATTTTGAATCTGATTTAGAAAAGGTGGGAAATATCAACTTTTATAATACTTTAGAGGCGTTTCTTTGAGTTCTTTGAACTAATTAGGATTTTAATAATTTGCTCATCGGTGGTTTAATTAACTCTAGCTAATTAAAATACAATCATAAGAATTGATAAAAGTATTTATTTGATTGAAAGCTTACTTTCCTAACTAACTTCCTTATTTGAAATCATTAAAGCTTTATTTTTTTAAGATTTATTTTTGCTTTCTGCATGACATCCTACAAATAGTGTTTACTTTTAATATATTACTCGAGCATCTAATTAAAGTTACAAGAGTGTCCCTTAAGGACCAAATGCAATTTTTATGAAAATCTTTTTCTTTTACAAATAAAGTACATTAACGATTGCTGCATTTCCAGACATGACTAGGCCTAGACTAGACTAATGTAAAAAATATTTAGGTTTAAATCTTGTCACATTAATCTCTCTCTCTCTTTATCTGTTCTACTTCAACAAGCAAATGTCTAACACTGACAGCACAGCAAGTCACTAATTACATGTTAAACATTTTAATCAATTTAATACAACACCGGAAGGTCCATAAGAGTTAAAAAAAAAAAAAAAAACTCATGATCAGGCATGACTGAAGGCACATCACGTGACCAGGGCAATCGCGTGACACTGCATCCATTTCATTAAATTTGACTTCTTACCGCTTAAATTGTGCACTTATATTTTCATTATTGCTATATTAATTTAACTGTACATTTTTAAAGATGGCCAGTCTAGTAAAAGTATAAACAAACGAGAATTTAACAACTTATATATTAGAGTGTTAGCATTCTATGCTAATCGGGACGTCTCACCTAATTTAAACAAAGCTATGACGCTTTTTATACACTATTCACACATAAACACTCCATACCGAGTAAACGAAGTAACGTAGACGAATAAAAAAGTTTTTAAACATTTTGCCTGCTAAAACCACAAGAGTAACGGAAACTCGCGCGCCGTTCATCATCGCGATAACAACACTTCTTCGGAGATCCAGAATAGACTGACCCACTGCGTCGTGCGTAATGACGTCGAATGAAACGCAGTACGTGCCGACGTCCAGGAGTAAAACTTAGCACATATATTACCACAATACTTGGCAATATTGCCACCTAGTGGACAGTCCGTAGTACTTACCGAAAGCTTTAATCTCGGCGAGTTTTGATGGGGAAAAATCAGCATCGAACTTTGTAAGGTCGGGTTGCAATTCAGTTTATAAATGTGTTCATACCTACAAATTCTTAAACTGTTCCCTCAGTTTGACAAATCTTGCCTACAGATTAATAATTTGTGCACTCAGATTTTGTAATCACCCACATGGGCACAGGGATTATTGTGGTTGAGGGTATTGAACTGTATGGATTTGAGGCCCACCCCAGTCTTTCCCGGAAGATTATGAATTATTTGTTTCTTGGTGGGAGCTGATCATGTGCCGATCGTTCAGCCAAAGAGTTTATCCACAAGAAGTCCCCAGGTCCACATCTGTGGATGTGTGTTGGATGTTCCAAATAATTATACTTCATACCTTGTGATTGAGAATGTCCTTGATGGAAAGATATGGGTAATAGATATTATATAGATGTAAGGATACAAAAAATAACCAATGTCATGTATATTCATGCATTATCCTTATCTAATGTTATCCTCAATGTTGTGCTTGTGCCTCAGCAGCAGACTGTAATTCCATCTTAGTTATTTCTTGTTATGTACAGTATTAGTTAATTTATCTTGTACCTCCATATAATGTGTCATAAAATGCACAGATGTTACAGCAGTGTTACAATGTAAAAGTATATCCTTTTATAGATTAAAATGAATTATGTATTGCTGTTTCCTGTTCTCAATGCTTACATGGTATGAAAAAATGTTCGTACAAATGTTCTCATATTTTAATTAAGTCTATATGTTATATACAACATTACAGCAATTATATTAATGAGATGAACAGATGAATAACATAAAAAGAAAAAAAAATTAACATATAATAAACTATCACCTGACTATATTGCTGGTGATGTTATTGTAACTAATAATTAAAGAAATTAAGAACAGTCCATAAAACGTTTCTCAGTACTAAATGATTTCTCAACGTGTCTTTATCTACTTAGTGCAAGGTAGAGACTGAATGCTGTGTACCTATCCTTTGGAAACCTGAGGTGATGTTGGGCCATGATGTGCACACATGAAGGGTGAAAACATCATCACAAGCAACATCAGAGCGATCGATCATCATCTATACCACTTTATCCTATATTCAGGGACTCAGGGGGCGCCTATCCCAGGAGACTTAGGGCACAAGGGTGAAAATACATCGCAGGGCACACACATACAGTACATACACACACACACTACGGGCAATTTGGGGACGCCAATTAGCCTATTCTTTAAGTCTTTGGACTGTGGGAGGAAACCGGAGTACCCGGAGGAAACCCATCAAGCGCGGGGAGAATGACAGTGCTAACCACTATACCACCCTGCCGCCATATGTAGTCGTCTGTGTCATATAATTCAGAGAGGTTGTGCATGACATTTAGCCAACCGTGGGCTACAAGGCAGTCCCCTGAAGGACGAATCAGGTGGCTGTCTTTGGTGCAATCCAGATCTTCCTGTACACAGGAATCACAAAGAGTAAATCACTACTCTGTGTATTGTTTTTGCTACTTTGTGAGGACCAAATGTCTGCACGAAGACAGGAAAATGAAGTAAGTTTGACAAGACAGCATCTTTTATAATAGACTAAAAACAATACTTCATTTACTATGGAACTTCACTTCACTCTCCTTAAGCCTAAAAATCACAGACAACCGTCTAAATTTAACAATTCTTATAGTTTGGGGTCAGTAAGATTGTTAATGTTTTTTAAAGATGTTTCTTATCCTCATCAAGGCTGCATTTATTTGATTAAAAAATGGTCATAAGTATATGAAATAATCAGTCCAGTCATCAGTGTCACATGATCCTTCAGAAATCATTCTAATATGCAGAGTTATTATAGTTTTGCTACCTTTTTTTGGAACCTGTGACACTTTTTTCAGGATTCTTTGATGAAAATGTAAAAAAAATAAATAAAAAAGGATAGCAGCATTTACTTAAATATTAATACTTTTATTCAGCAAGGATGTGTAAAATTGATAAAAAGTGACAGTACGAGAGAGACTTACATTGTTACAAATTTTTTTTTTAATAAATGCTCTCCTTTTGAACTTTTTATTCATCAAAAAATTTATCACAGTTTCCAAAAAAATATTAAGCAGTAAAATAGTTTCGAACATTAATAATAAATCATCATATTAGAATGATTTCTGAAGGATCATGTGATCAGGAGTCCCTTCCTGCACCTGTGATCATTAATATGCGAAAGTGCCCTTTTGGACTGAAATACTGTACATAAGGTCCTTGTCCAAAAAGCTGCCATCAAAGTTCCCATTATCTTTAATTTATTGAAAATATTTTAAGCCACACTCTTTTCTAAGGACTCTTCTCCCAATTCTCTAGTTTTACATGCACAAGCTGGGGGAATTTATTTTGAATTATCTTATAACTGAAGGATCTACTTAGGTTTACTGTGTACTTGGCCTGTTATAAAATGAGCAGTGGAAATATTCACAGATAATTCCTATAGTATTTCCATTTTGACTTGTAGTGTCGGTGAAGATATGTTATCTTAAAAAAAATAATAATAAAAAAAGATGTTTATGATTGTATTTCATGAAGACATTTCAGGAAGTAAGCACCCTTTTCATCCTTTTGTCACCAGGTTTAATAACAAAATTTTAATAAATTGGTTATAGGTAATAAATAGGTTTTACTGTAATAATAGGTTGAATAAATTAAAGAAAAGAAAAGAACACTTCTGGGTTTATTGGGGTTACTTTTGTTTTTAAATACACTTTGTAAATTGTACATTTTTAATATGAATCGTCTTGTTAAGTGGACAGAACTTTTGTTCCTTTATGAATCTGAAAAATATATATTGTGATCAGAATCGTCCTTTCAAATTCTAGCATCTCATTTTAAATAGATTTTAGGATCTAAAATACAATGCTGTTTTGTTAAATAGGAGGTTAAATGAGAATTAGCATCACATCCGTAAATGGTCCATGGACACGCTCAATTCTGATTGGTCAGGAGGTCTTGGAGAAGTTGTTTTACAATTCAGTCGGCTTGCTACATTACAATGTACTGGATCGACGGAAAACACCACCGAGATTCAGCGTAATCTTTTAAAGCGTTTCTTAAATAGACGTTAATTGAATTAACTAAAAATAACAAACATTCAGTTATATCACCTAACAAAATGTGTTGTTTTGCTAAATAATACTTGAACCTAGACGCATTTTGTTAATTTAAATATCTCCATACATTCTCTGCAATTTTTTGATGTGATGAAGGTGATGATGATGGTAATGACGATGTTAAATGGAAGTGCAGGATCAGGAGTTTACACAACAGGTACGTTCGCATCCAAGCAGTCTCACAACCACAAGATATTGATTTTGGTTCTGTTTAACTTGGGTGAATTATACATGTCGCATCAGGGTTCAGGATGCGCCACGTACTGTAGGAAGAATCGTCATCTTTCCTGTTCTGTTGAAGTGTACTCTGTCTGGTAAGGAGGCGTTGATTAATTTTCTATAACAGCAACACTATGACAGTAGTGTTATATCAATGCACTCATTCTATTACATTACCGTTTCCATAGTAACAGCTGTATCACATGGATGTGTACAGTTGGTTATAGAAGGTTTCTGTAAAATGTTTATTTAAACTTTGCAGAACTAGTCTACAGTGTCAGAGCTAATGCTGTAACTAAGTTTCCCAACTTGAGGATTGTCGTTTCTCATTAACAGGACGGGGAAATAATTGCACAGGAGTGGGTTCCACTTTCTAATGGTAATGTTGACTCTAAAGCTTTTTTCTCTTGGAGGAGGGGAGGAGAAAATAAGAAAACAGCAAGTCTTCCCAAACCACAGCAAATTAGACATGACCTTTTCAGTTTAATCAAAAATTTCCATTGTTTGAGATGTGCTTCTAATGGAATTATGCTGTGGATTGCGGATTATGAAAACGCAGCACGCAGGAGAACGCACTTCAGACCATGTTAATGGCTCACAGTACACGTGCTATGCTCTTAGAATGTTTAGAACAACTTGGTGTCCAGTGGCGGACTGGTCATCTGGAGTACCGGTGGGCCGCTGGCCAAGACCGGCCCAGTCAGTACGCAAATATATAAAAAATGACGGAAACCATAATATTGCATCTTTTTCCTACTCATATGAACGAGCGCACAGGCGCCACCGACAAAGAGCGTGTTGTAACGGGAGAGAGAGGTTAATTTACGACAGCTGTTTATGGGAGTGTAGTCCAGTGCGGGAGATGCATTGTGGGTAAACAGTTCTGGTGTGTGTGAACGCGAATGCGAGATGTAAGCTGGGATATAGGGCCTGAGTTTTGTTTGCTTTTCAGTAGTTTTTAGTTGGATTTAAGTGCGGGATCCACCCGAAAGGTTGTACTATAACCTGACAATGCAGCAAGTAAAAGAATGGACATCGACAAGTTTGTCCATCTCATCAGTACATGAATTAACGGGCTGTTACGCTGCCGCGAGCAACATAAAAAAATAAAGCGGAGATGATGAACCAGTGCCTGCTGATGATGACCAACACGTCTCCCCTGATCTACCAGAGCCAAGTGAAAAGGATGTCAATCAAACTGAACAGGTAAGCGGGAATAAAATCAGTAGCAGCATTAACTCCTGCTAGTAATTATTATTATGGTAGTCAATATTAATTAAAAATAATGTTTCTCAGCCTTATTTTGAATTAATATTGACTACCATAATAATTAAACTAATTAACTAGTTTACTAGCGTGAGCTAATGCTGCTACTGATTTTATTTCAGCTTACCTGTTCAGTTTTATTGCCATTCTTTGTAAAATATTGTCTTTATAGATTTATATGTTTGTCTTGATGTTCTTTCCTTTGTTTCTTTGTTTTACTAATATGACCCAATATATGTTCAGTTATACTTCAAATAATATGTTTAATAAGCATTGATTTCTGTTTATGTGTTATATTTTTATACTTGTAACCGGTGTTAACAACCAATTTCTACATTATCGATCCAATGTATTATGATGTGAGTTGCTGTGGGCCAGAAAGTCCAGGGCCCCTGTTGGTGTCTTTTGGTTTCAGGAAGAGTAGTTCTGAGTAGAACCCTAGAATGCAAGTTCCCAAACATAAGAAAGCAAGTTAGAATATTTGGAACATTTAATTATAGACCATTTTAAAAAGTGTATCAAAGTACCACAGTATATAACAAGTAATAGAGTTTTGTGTTTGTTACATACATATTAAACATTTAAACTTTTATTTTGCAGAATAAAGGTATTTAAAGCTGCATAATATGAAAAGGTTTTGTGAAGAACACTACAACATGGATTTGCACTCAGTTCAGGTGGAATTGTTTTGAAAGATAAACACAGTTCATTTTCTTAATGAGCCCTAACCGTTCTTAGATTCTACAACATTTCTCTAGCTAGACCATTTAAATGTTCCAAACCTGTAGACCCTTGATCTATGTATACAAAACACAAATGTAAATAATGTGCAACAAAATATTTAAAAAATTATGTCTAAATATAATTACTTCCTGACATCTGCCTGGTTCCTCTGATTTCCCATAATTCCACACACAGCTTTACAAGGTGATAAGCAAAACAAGAGGATATGAATAAGGTACTACCATTTAAAGGCGTTGCTTCTTAATTAAGATCCCGCCTGATGGAATTCAAGGGCCTCGTTCTAATCACTCTAAACACTCTTCAGTCCACTTTAGTCGGGCCAAGTCATCTTCAGCTACATTTCTGTCACCAGACACTGGAACACATAAAATAAAATAAAACACTTAGATTTACGGATTTACCCATGACTGTTATTCTGAAACTGGAGACTCATTTAAATTTTGTTACTGAAATCTTCACAATATTTGTTTTTCTTTACTATACTAAAAATCCCTGTGAAGTAGCTAGGGTTACTACACATACTAATGCTAACGATACATTCATTCATTCATTCATTTTCTATACGGCTTAATCCTGTGTTCAGGGTCGCGGGGGACCTGGAGCCTATCCCAGGAGACTTCGGGCACTAGGCGGGGTACACCCTGGACAGGGTGCCAATCCATCGCAGGGCACACACACATACACACACTCACACACCCAATCACACACTACGGGCAATTTTTAGGAACGCCAATTAGCCTAACCTGCATGTCTTTGGACTGTGGGAGGAAACCGGAGTACCCGGAGGAAACCCACCAAGCACGGGGAGAACATGCAAACTCCATGCACACAGAGACGGGAATCGAGCCTGGCCGGGGAATCGAACCCAGACCCTGGAGGTGCAAGGTGACAGTGCTAACCACTACACCACCGCGCCGCCCACTAACGATACATAATAATACATAATAAAAATATAATACATAATAAAAAATAAAAAGCCAGGTTCTACCCCACCACCACCACCCTCAGCCCCATGGAGAATATTCACCTCAATTTAGCCCACTGGTAATGAAGCGGAGAAGTGTGATCGGGTGGACAGGAAGAAAGAACTCTTAAACATAGCTTTGCTCAAAGGGACATTTAAAGGGAATTGCCCGTAACGCTCAGCTTGGGGAAAGGAAGCATTAGACATTAAAGGCAGGGTTTTCAGAGCAGAACTTCACGAAAGGACCTGTTTTTTTTTTCTGCTCTGAGCCACCTCGTCATTCACGGACCTTCTTTAAAATATTTGCACCATTCAAATGTTTTACTTTTATTATGGCCAAGTACTGTCATTGAAGTTTTCTGTGAAATGTCAATCGGTTTTATGCCTTTATTCGCCAGAAATAGCATCACTAGTCCCGGTTTGACTTGAACATCCCATGCAGTGTGAAGAGTAACGGTATTCAAGGGGTTGCAGGATGTCTGGAGCAAATCCAAATCCACCTTGCCAAGGTTGAGAACAGCGCTCTGCATGTTGTCATCCTTCACCTTACAAATGCATGTGGCTCAGTTCCCCACAGCATCATTTGGGCGGCCTTCAACAGGTTTGATCAAGACCTATTTCCCTGATCTTCCATGATGATGTTGAGTTGAATTTACATTCCAAAGTGCAGACTTTTAGCTTTAAATGTGAGACAATTAACTCGAGGAAATGATGTAGAAATTACTGCACTTCCATATGGCTCCTCCCTTCTTAAGGAACCAAAAGGAATTGGACAGTTGACGCTCAGCCAGTTGATGATCAGTAGTGTTTTACATATTACGGTTAGTAAAATCAAGTAAGTCTTAAAAAGGCGGAACACAGATATGAACACCAAAAGGCCGCTGAAAAACAACTCTGGTGGAAAAGAAAAACCTCTTCATAACAACCGCTACTATGGTATTTGGCTGTTAGGATGGTCCATGAGGGGAAAAACACAAATTAACAAAAAGAACAGTTCCTGTATGGGATTTACCACTCTGCTGACTATTGTGGCTTTTTTTTTTTTTTCGATGGCGGTTAATATGTCACAAAACTCTCAACTCTTATTAATAGGTATATTAATGTTAATATGTATGTGGAGCTGATACTCACACTGAGCTTGGGGTCTCTTCAGAAGACTAAGCTGTAGAGTAGAGCGCATGCCAGGAGGACCGTTAACAGACCGTCTGCTCGTCTCTTGCCAGAACTCCCTGTTGTTTTTCGTCTCTCTGTTGGACACCAACGCAAGCCATTTTAAATAACTTTCTCTAGAAATATCACAGTATGTGAATAAAAAACGCTTTATCGTTTATTACCATGGAGAGGAAAAAAACAAGAACAATCGTAAAAAATACATCTGAATCGGTTGAACAACTTGCCAGGGATTTGACCCATGAGCCCACAAATGAAAAATGGTAGAAGGGGAAAGAGACACAAATTAGATTTAGAAATAGACGGGTTATTTGATTTGTGTGGCACTGCAGAAGTTTTGCAAGAAATATGTCCAGCACCAGAACATCAACATTGTTTTGCTCCACATTCAAGTCCCGTAGGTGATGTACTTTTCAGAAAATGCAAGCGATTTATGTACAGTATATATTATGTATATGCATGGTATATGGGCTTATGCAAAAGTTTAGACACCCCTTGATAAATAACAGATTTTGGTGATTTTTTTATTGAAAAGATCTTAACTCAGTCTCTCTTGGAAATGGAAGAAATGCACAATATTTTCAGCAAACATTGATGCATAGTTACTTCTTGTGCCATAAATTGAACAAAAATAAAAAACATTATTATGGCACTGTGCAAACGTGTGGGAACCCTAAGAATTCCAAAGTCTCAGATTCTTTTTACAAGGTTTCAGACCATAATCAGCTCATTAGGTCTGATGTACTGTATGGCAACAGACGTCATTAATAAATGCCGATTTCAAAGCTTTACAAATATTTTAACTGTTTAAACCTTCTGCACACACACCATGGGTTCCTCTAAGCAGCTATGTAGGACTCTGAAAATGAACGTTATTGATGCCCACAATGTAGAAGGCGGCTACAAGAAGATAGCAAGTCGTTGTCAGCTTGCAGTTTCCACAGTGAGAAATGTAATTAAGAGATGGCGGTTCAGGGGAACTGTGGAGGTCAAGATGTGAACTGGAAGACCAAGAAAACTCGGAGAGAACTGCTCGTATGCTGTTCAGAAAGAAAAATCAAAACCCCCATTTGACTGCAAAAAACCTGCAGGAAGATTTAGCAGACTCAGGAGTGGTGGTGCACTGTTCCATAAGACCTTCATGGAAGAGTCAGCAGAAGAAGATCTTACATGCATCCCCATCATAAAATCCAACGTCAGAAGTATGCAACAGAACATCTACAGAAGCCTGATGCATTTTAGAAACAAGTGCTGTGGACTGATGTTAAAATACAACTCTTTGGCCACAATCAGTAAGGGCATGTTTGGAGAAAAAAAAGGAGCAGCATTTCATGAAAAGAACACCTTGCCAACTATTAAGCATGGAGGTGGATCTATCATGCTTTGGGGATGTGTTGCAGGAAACATTGCACGGGTGGAGGGAAAAATGGATTCCACTAAATACCAGCAAATTCTGGAAGCAAACCTCACACCATCTGTAGAAAAGCTGAAGCTGAAAAGAGCATGACTTCTACAACAGGACAATGATCTTAAACATACCTCGAAATCCCCTAGGGAAAACCTCAAGAGACGCAAGCTGAAGGTTTTGGAATGGAGCGTCCCCTGATTTAAACATAATTGAAAATTTGTTGGTAGATCTTAAAAGGGCTGTTCATGCGAGACGACCAAAGAATATTACAGAACTAGAAGCCTTTTGCAAGGAAGAATGGGATAAAATCCCAAATACAAGAATTGAAAGACTTTTAGCTGGCTATAAAAAGCATTTGCAAGCTGTGATATCTGCCAGAAGAGGTGTTACTAAGTCCTGATTATGTAGGGTGCCCAAACTTTTGCCCAGTGCCACAATAATGTTTAGTTTTTTTGACTTCTTCGCAGTTTAATGATGTAATGTTATTCTCCGGTGGAAGCGCGTGTGGAATTATAACAGCGCAGGTGAAATGGAACAGGAAACTCCCCCTGAAAAAAAAACGCTTATTTGAGCTAAATAACATTAAGAAATCAGTAATTGGTAAATGAAGCATACAGTATGTGCAGGCTGCAATTATGGCGTTTTTTTCCCTCCTCCTCCGTTTTAAAACCATGGTGACGTTTCGCGAACTTTGCATATTTCGCAGAGCGTTAAGCATATTTCACCTTCGTCTATCTTGGCTAGTTTGTAGCGAAAGAACCTCCCTTTAAATATGCGCGATGTTTCACATGGTATGGCAAGTGGAAACACGTGTATCGGATATGAGTCATAGTTGAAAGAACGTGTAAAAACAGACGGTCAAAAAATTTGATATAAGACAACAAATCAGAATTGGGCATCGAGACCTGCAGTGTAAACGAGGCTTAATTTCTATTCAAGGTCAAAGGTCCGGAACGGTTGTTGATAAGCAAATGACTTGCTGACAACTTACAAGCAACGTACATTCACATTGGAGGCGGTCTGAGACAAAATACATTCAAGATTCACAGAGGGAAAAATACACCACTATTTGACTGTTTGTACAAAAAAAAAAAAAAAAAAAATGGCACTGTCTGCAAATTTTCGCTTGTGTAAGAAGAGTTTAGTCCTGATCCTGCAAGTTCTCATTACAATGTGCGTTTCAGAAACATCTTTTCACAAACACAGGACAAGTTCTCCCAAATGTCTGTGTAAGAAATGTTGAAGTTGAAACACATTAAATCACTGAAGAAATTATCCAATCTAAGTGAAATTGCTCATTTAAATCCTGCCTCTGCCAGGAGGATAAAACTTTCGAATTTTGACCTAAACTCAATTCTTGATGATTAAAGAAAGACAAACTTCATGCTTTGTGGTGACCTGTTCAGTCTCTGGATTGGAGCCGTACAGGAAAACCTGTGGTCTGAAATCACAAGCAGCCTCCGGATGCACAAACCAGAGATTATAAAGGAGCTGGTAATGGAGGTGTGGAGCAAGATCCTCTAGAAACATCTTTAACATTGTTAAACATTACAAAGATTAGCCCAGGAGAGGAATCACTATAAAGTAATTATAGAAATGCTTATCAAGCGAAAATCTGAGCCTGTACAAAAATAATCCAAGATAAATACATAAAATAACTTCCTTCTAAATTTCTAACTTATGGTGTATTTTAGTCTTTTTATTTTTATCCATTTGTGTTCATTTTAATAAGGGAATTTGTGAAGGACACTGAAAATACACACATTATTTTCAATAAAAGGACTAATAAATATAGCTACAGTGGCAAGGAAAAGTATGTGAGCCTTTTGGAATTTCTTGGTTTTCTGCAATAATTTGTCATAAAATGTGATCTGAACAAATATAATGTGTCTAAAATAATAACAAGAAAAAAATCTTTCATGTCTTTATTGAAAACATTCATAAAAACCTCATGACCTCAATTAATGACCTCAAAAAGCTAATTGGAGTCAGGAGTTAGCATATGTTTTTAAGTATTCTTAAGAAAATTACTTCGGAGTAGAGATGTTCCGATACCATTTTTCCCCTCCCGATACCGATACTTGGGCTCAGGGTATCGGCCGATACCGAGTACTGATCCGATACCTGGGTGTGTATCTGTACAGTGTATATATATATATATATATATATATATATATATATATATATATATATATATATATATATATATATAATTTCTTTTTTTAAGTAAAATACTACTAGCCCTGTGTAACGGGTTCGACCCTAAGTGCACGGGCGACACCATGAAACACGGACACGAGGCGAGGTCTTACAGGAAAAAGGGTAATTTATTTAGAAAAATGGGGAAGGAAAGGGTTAAAGGCTCTCTGCGGTCTTTTCCACTTCGGCGGCAGGGATGCGAAGGCGGGCTCTACGCGGAAGTGAAGGTGCCGCGGGAGCTCGCGCAGCTCGTTCACACGCTCCTCTCGCGGAGATCAAAGGTGCCCCCCCTTTTTTAAATCTCTGGGACGCAACACATCGCCCCGCTCTTGTGCCACTGTCTCTCATAAAATCCACCGCGTCGCAAAGTCCAGCTTCACAACAGTCAGACCCCGAGCTACACTCCCCGCTGTGTTTTATAGCGCCGGGATCATGAGCGGCGATAGCTCATGGGCCGTTGCCTGATTCTGCGGCCCTGCTCCTTCACATACCTAAAGAGGGGGGAGGCCGCCTAACTAGTGGGCGAGGAGCGATATCAATTTGGGTGCACGCCCATCACAGGCACTCGCCGTGACACTCTGTAAGTAAGCTAAGCTAGCAAAGCTAGCGGGCCTAAATAGGTTATGTTTAGGAAAATGGTATCGGATCGGTACGTGGACTCAAATACTCGCCGATTCCGATGCCAGATTTTTTTGTGGTATCGGCAGCATTTCCGATACCAGGATCGGAATCGGAACAACCCTAGTTTGGAGGTGTGGACTCTTTGACTGATAAAAACCACTCCGATGTTTTGAGATTGCTTTGCACAAGAATAATACAGTAATGTGATCCATGCCTCACCAAAAATAGCATTTAGAGGATCAGAGGAATAATTGTAGATTTTCATAAAGCTGGGAAGTTTAACAAAGTGATTTTAAAGACTTCAATTAAATTCAATTTATTTTATTTGTATAGCGCTTTTAACAATTGTCATTGTCGCAAAGCAGCTTTACACAATCAAAAGAATTATTTAAGTTATATGAATGTATGAAATTGTGGAAGTGTAGGAATCAAAATGGTCAGATAGTCCCTGATGAGCAAGCGGAATTTATAAATAAAAAACTTTATTAACCTAACTGTAAACTGGTGAATTTATAGAGACACTTTGGGACTATGGCTACTCTACCAAAAAGTGGGCACCCAGTCAAAATAACCCAAAGAGCACAACGGAGAGGTAAAGAAACAACCTGAGTGACAGCTAAAGATTTGAAGGCATCATTGGAACTAGCTAATATCAGTGTCTAAGAGTTTACAGTACATAAAATATTGAACAAGTAGTGTGTCCATGTCCTGTCCATGGCAGGACACCACAAAGGAAGCCGCTGCTTACTAAAAAGAACATTGATGCACGCCTGAAGATTGTGAAAGAGCACATGGACACTCCACAGCGGTATCAGGAAAATGTTTTGTGCACTGATGAAAGTGAGACTGAACTATTTGCAAAGAACATGCAGGGGCACTGCATATCATCATGAAAACATCATTCCAACTATAAAAGTATGATGGAGGAAACATCAGGATTTGTACCTGCTCAGCTTGCAGTCATAGAGGGGAACATGAATTCCCAAGGGTATTAAACAATTCTTCAGGATAATTTGAGAATGTCTGTACGTCAGCTGAAATTCTGTAGGAGTTGAGTCATGCAATGGGACAATGACCCAAAACACCAGAACAAGTCAACAATACAAAATGGCTTCAGAAAAACAAAATCCACCCTTTGGAGTGGACAAGTCAGAGCTCAGACCTCAATAAAATAAAGATGCGGTGGAATGACTTGAGTATTATGTAGTAGTATGGGTAGAGTATGCTCTGGTCCCATCCCAATGCGATGTGGCGACATGGCTTAAAGCAGGTTATGGCCGCTCAACCGCTGGATCTCCAAGTGGTTCAAGTTCAAGTAGGCTTTATTGTCACTTCAACCATATACAGTTAGTACACAGTGAAACAAAACAACGTTTAAGATGCAGAAATGCACTAACATACACATAGATACACAGCCGCTCGCGCAATGGCGGTTACAGAAGCGTCTGCAGGACAAAGCGCGCGCCCCAAGTCCTCCAAGGTATGGGAGCAATTTACATTAAACGCCTCTAAAAAGATGGTAAATTCCATCATAACCTGCACGCTATGCAAGACCGAGCTTTCATGGCATGGCGGTACCACAGTCATGCACGAACACACAAAACATGTTGGTGATCCGGATGGCGGAAAAAACTCAGGGTCAGTAAAAACTGTATCTCTTCATCGTGTAAAAGTTGTGTAGTTTACGTGTTTTTGTTTAAACTGTTTGCTAACTTCGGGACAGTCGCGCTAGATCTGTTCACTTGCTACTCGCTAGCATATACATATACACACACACACACACAATATATATATATATATATATATATATATATATATATATATACACACACACATATATATAAAAACGCTGTCAACTTGCCATCTGCAATTATTGTTAAAAAACAAAACAAATGTTGGTATTGTTTTATATATAATTATAAGCAAAACATAAAATTAAGCGTATAGCTTTTTTTTTTTTTTTTTAATAACAGCGTATAGCTTTTATCCGAACAGTCGATAAAAATAATCGCCCAAATAATCAATTAGCAAAATAATCGTTAGTTGCAGCCCTAGTAGCTACAAATATGAAGTCAGCTCAGTCGATCCCACTGATTATAATTTACAGACCTCCAGGGCGGTACTCTGAATTTCTCTATGAATTTGCAGATTTCCTCTCAAACCTTGTCGTTTCTGTAGACAAAGCGTTAATTGTTGGAGATTTTAACATTCATTTTGAGAATCCAGAAGACCCTCTGAGAACAGCATTTATGTCCATACTGGACTCAGTAGGCGTAAATCAGTGTCACATAAAGCAGGTCATAGCTCATAAAGCAGGTCACACTTTAGATTTAATATTATCCTTCGGATTAAGTATAAAAAATGTAACCACAATTCCACAGTCTGAACCTGTATCAGATCACTTGTCTTGTCTCAATTAAAGTGTGTCATAGTAATAATGTACGCACAGCGCCGCGCTACTGAATTAACCATAAGCATCCTGAAGTGTAAAAAAGCTCTCAGTGCTGCTAGATCGTTGTATCTCTCCACTCTTATAGAAAATAACAAAAATAATCATAGATTTTTATTCAATACCATAGCTTCATTAACTAGAAACAAGACCACTGCAGAAATCTCCACAACAACAACATACAGTAGTGAGGACTTCATGAACTTTTTAATAACAAAATCATAAATATTAGGCAAAAAATTCAGGCTTTGAAACCAGACAACTTAAGTGATACAGATGAGAAACTAACCACATCACACCAGAACCTAGAATACTTTACTCCCCTTGAAGACAATGAACTAATTTCACTCATCTCTTCTTTAAAAGCAGCTTTTGACACCATTGAGCATAGTATTCTCCTTCACAGATTAGAAAATGTAATAGGAATTAAGGGAACAGCTCTCTCCTGGCTGAGATCATGTAAGTCATAGGACTGCATGCAGCTAGAAGCAAGCTTCCTGATCACACTGGAACTTTAGATGGCCTTTCTGTTCCATCAAGTGCAACAGTGAAAGACCTCGGCGTGATTATAGATTCCAGCCTTTCATTTGAAGCACATGTAGATAATATTACCAGGATAGCATTCTTTCACCTCAGAATTATTGCGAAAAATAAGAAATATATTGTCACTAAACAATGCAGAAAAACTAGTCCATGCTTTTATCACATCTAGGTTGGACTATTGTAATGCCTTATGGCGCTTTTCCACTGCATAGTACGGCACGACACGGTTCAGTTCAGCTCACTTTTGGGGGGTTTTCCACCTGTCTGACTCTTCCTGGTGTCCCGTTTCTGATCACTGCTTTCTTACAGAGAGAGAAACTGGATCGTTAACAAGGAAACCCTCTAATGACACTTGTTTTTGCTTTAATGGACGATTTTCACACACATACAAACACAAAATAAAAGATGCTTTACTTGCGCACACACTTGCTCAGTGTTATACTAAACAGTAACTATGCGAGTGGCGCACGCACTGAGACCGAACATGGGAGACAATTACAGACATTGCCGCAGCGTGGGAAGAAAGAAACTTAGACTCAGTTGTGATCATGTGACGCTCTGCATCAAAACAAGAAGTGCATGCGACATGATACTCGGTTATCAGGACTTGCTTGTTTATCAAAGTCGTAATTTATAAAAATTGTTGCACATCCTGTGGAACACTCGCAAACCGGGTTACTCGCAATCCGAGGTTCGACTGCACTTACATGACATATGAAGATCAGACCACATTTTATGACAAATTAATGCAGATTATCATGCATATACCTACCTTTTTCCACATACCGTTTTCTTGCCACTGTATGTGTAAATGTCTGCAGCAAATCATGTTTTTTGTATAATGACTGAATTATGTCAATTGTCATGGCAAAAACGTTGTCTATAGAAAAAGGTTCATGCTTGATTTTAGAAACACCAGCCATACACACCTGTAACAGTTAGTTCTACTTCCACTGTAAGGACGGCAGGGGACTTGCAGGTGTACGTTCCTTCATCAGACTTCATCACATTACTCAACATGATGGAGAAATTCCCCTTTTCAATTTCTGATGAGAAAGTGTTTACTCTGCCTCTGTAGGCTGGATTCTGTTTATCACAATCTGCTTTAGCGCCAATGATGTCACACACACTTCGACCTTCGTATCGCCAATACACATCCACTGGCTTCTGTGTCGTTGAACACGGTAACATCACTGTTTGTCCGATAACACTTTCAACACGAACACTCTGCACCAACACTAAAAGACCAAGAATAAATAATATAAAAACAAATGTGTGCATCAGAGTACATCAACAATATATAGCAGACCTACATGCACTTTTCCAGTATCGCTAAATTTACATTATTTGCTCATGCCATTTTAGCTTGAAGCGGAAGTAGTTAAAATGTAAATACGTTTACAGGTAACTTGTTGAACAGGTTTTTCCTTGCCACTGTCGCCGTCGTCCTCGGCTTGTTCATCCGGGACAATCTTATCTTTTTGATTCATACACATTCATATTTCATACAAACTTTCATACAATTCTTTTGATTGTCTAAAGCTACTTTGCGACAATGTCAATTGTTAAAAGTGATATACAAATAAAACTGAATTGAACTTGAAGAGTCACAAACATGAGACGTCCAAAGAATATGACCGAGCTAAAGCAGTTCTGCCAGAAAGAATGGGCTCCTGAACCATCGGCAGGTCTGATCCACAGCTACAGAAAGCACTTGGTTGAGGTTATTGCTGACAAGGGGACGGGGTCAACCAGTTATTAATTCCAAGGGTTCACTTACTTTTTCCACTATCATTTTGAGTGTTGAATGAGTGTAGGCCTGGGCGATAAAACAATAACGATATGTTTCGCGATAGACATGTGATCGATATCAATAAAAAATGTGTTCGATAGAACGTTCGATATTTTTTATTCTCTGTCGGAAGAAAACGCTGGTCGCGAAGCTAGTTTGATTGCTGTCATGCGCACTCGCTCCGCGACCGGCTCTAAGACCCGGAAGTAGTACGGTCGCGATTCAGGAAGCATAAACAGAGACAAGATGGCGTTGAAATTTGCACCCGCCCACCCGCCAAATGCGGGTAAAATTCGGCTGTGGCGGGTAATAACTTTAGTCTCACTAGCCACATTGGCGGGTAGTTTATTCTTTGGTATGACAATTGTTATGTTTGCATCAATATGCACAACTAACATCTATAATATTACTTGCTTTTTGTGTGAGACAACCAGAGGAAAAGAAACTGTATTCTTCTTTTACTGCATTCAGTGCACACGACACATATAGTATACAGCGCGGTATTGACCCCTGGTGGCCCGTCAGTAAATTAACATCAAACTCAAATATATTACAACAATATATTTTTGTTGTAGTTTTCTCTAAAGGCATCTGATATAATAAACGCATTTCACTATTTTATTACACTTTATTAAGCATTTCTTACATTTTCTTTTAATTTTGCACCTTAAATGTTAAGAGATAATTGTTAAGTGTTCATTGTGACTTTAGACTTATGTCTAGACTTACATTTTAATTATTTTCCCATGGTTGTTGACATTTCTGTCTTAATAACTGATGGGACTATGATCATAGGAAGGTTAAGTTTAAAATAAAATTTTTTAAATATAATATATTCTTCTACTGGTCCTTATTTTAAATGGGTCATAAAAAATATCAATAATTATCGATATCGACTGATATGAAACACTGATATCGTGATACAGTTTTCAGCCATATCGCCCAGCCCTAAATGAGTGTGTTTAATAAAAACATTAGGATCAGATTTTTTTTTCTGTTATTATTTTAAGCACATTATATTTGTCAAGTACAGTGGAATCTTGGATTGCAAGCATAATTTGTTCTGGAAGCATGCTTGTAGAGACCTGCACTCCCGCGGGACCCAGCGCACGGAGTGCGGCGCGGGATAAGATTTGATGGGTGAATGCGGGTGGGTAAGGTCCTCATGTATGTGCGGGTTGTGGGAGAATAAAATTAATCGCGGGACTCCCGCAAAATAGAATTATCTTGAAATTAATTTATTGAAAACAAATACTATATTATTTATCTACTGCACAAAAGCAACAAGAACGACTAAATTAAAATAAAAACAATTTACAGGCGCAAGGTCGGAACTTATTTTTATTTATTGAGAAATAAGGATAACTTATGTTCAATGTTTGGACATTGCTGAAGGCAAAAAAGCCTAACGTTCTGAAGCAGTATTAGGCCAAATGCTTTTCTGTTTGAACACTTGAGAAATCAACGTTTATTATTATTTTGTTTCATTGCAAAATTATTAGTCTATTTCTAACAGTTCTGATTGTATTTCTATGTTCTGAAAAGCTCCTCGTTCGTGTCCATGTTCATCATTCCATTTAATCAAAAATGAAACATTTATTTTCCGTTTCTTTTTTATATATACTCAAAAAGGAAGCATTTGAAACAAATAACAGAGTAGCGGGAAGAAGCAGTAAAAATAAAACTACTTATATGTTTACATGCGGGAGCGGGACAAAACTTGAATACTGCGGGCGGGAGCGGGAGAAAATAATACATATTTTTGCGGGAGCAGGACTGAAAAATCTGTCCCGCGCAGGTGTCTACATGCTTGTATATCAAAACCCTTGTATATCGAAGTGAATTTCCCCATAAGAAATGAAGGAAACTCTGCCGATTTGTTCCACAACCCAAAAATATTCATATAAAAACAATTAACACAAAATATAAAGTAAAAATAAAACTGCACTTTACCTTTAAAAAAAGTAAAAACAAATCCAGATAGATAAGTGTTTCCTTATCTGGGCGAGAGGTGGAATGACTCCCTCCCCGCTCCCTAATCTCGTTTTACAGAGTAGCCCTCCCTCCTCTTTTATTTGATGGAGCTACTGTGTGGGACGACTTTCACGCATACTCACATTAATGGAAACACTGCTGTATCTGAAAACTTCTTTAACAAGAAATCTCTCCAATGACACTCGAGTGCACACACACACACTAATGGAATCACTGCTGTATAGTAAAAATATAACTAATTAAGCTGCACATTATCTTTGAAAAGGACTGTGACAGCGCACTGTTTCCGTTCTTCTGTGTGAATGCGGGAGGAGGTGGGAGGGGATTAATGACACTCACGTGTGCGAACACACTAATGGAATCACTGCTTTCTTACAGAGAGAGAAACTGGATCTTTAACAAGGAACCTCTCTAATGACACTTGCTTTTGCTTTAATGGACGATTTTCACACACACATACAAACGCAAAATAAAAGATGCTTTACTCGCGCACACACTTGCTCATGGTGTTATAGTAAACAGTAACTATGCGAGTGGCGCACGCAAGGAGATCGAACATGGGAGACGATTACGGACAATTCCGCAGCATGAGAAGAACGAGAGAACCTTAGACTCAGTTGTGATCATGTGACGCTCTGCATCAAAACACTCGCAATCCGAGGTTCGACTGCACTTACATGACTTATATGAAGATCAGACCACATTTTATGACAAATTAATGCAGAAAATCATGAAATTTCTAAAGGTTCGCATACCTTGTTCTTGCCACTGTATGTGTAAATGTCTGTAGCAAATCATGTTTTTTGTATAATGACTGAATTATGTTAATTGTCATGACAAAAACCTTGTCTATAGAAAAAAGTCCATGCTTGATTTTAGAAACACCAGCCATACACACCTGTAACAGTTAGTTCTACTTCCACTGTAAGGATGGCAGGGGACTTGCAGGTGTACATTCCTTCATCAGACTTCATCACATTACTCAACATGATGGAGAAATTCCCCTTTTCAATTTCTGATGAGAAAGTGTTTACTCTGCCTCTGTAGGCTGGATTCTGTTGATCACAATCTGCTTTAGCGCCAATGATGTCACACACACGTTCATTATTGAATCGCCAATACACCTCCACTGGCTTCTGTGTCATTGAACACGGTAACATCACTGTTTGTCCGATAACACTTTCAACACGAACACTCTGCACCAACACTAAAAGACCAAGAATAAATCATATAAAAACAAATGTGTGCATCAGAGTACATCAACAATATATAGCAGACCTACATGCACTTTTCCAGTATCGCTAAATTTACATTATTTGCTCATGCCATTTTAGCTTGAAGCGGAAGGAGTTAAAATGTAAATACGTTTACAGGTAACTAGTTGAACAAGAATTATTGTTCATATCACATTAAATAGGGCAATCATTGGTTATTTGATTTACATTTTATTCAGAAAATGGCAAGGCATGCTAACAATGATCTGTTTAATGCAGTCAGTTATGTTGAATACTCACATTTGTGTATCAGGAGCAGGAAGGTGAAGCAGGAAATCCAGCTGTAACTAAAATAACAGAAAGAGGAGGAACGGCAGAATAAATTCACATCATGTTACACAAGAAGAAGCTGGACTACTGACTTTTGTGTTGGAATTTTGATGAATAAATCTTTAATTTTTCAGCATGTTTTGAAGTCTATTGAATTTTGTTTGCCTAGAACATGTAGTTACTCATATATTCAAATTTCATTTCATTTGCAGTGGCCCAACCAGAGTCCTGAGTTAACTCCAATTGAGAATCTGTGGAGGGAGCTGAAGATCAGGGTGATGGCAAGGAGACCCTTCAACCTGAAATCGCTAAAGATGAACGGGAAGCCAGAATAAGAGTTAAATAAAAGTACCTTTAAGTCAGAATTTGCGAGGGGTATGAATGATTTCGGGCCCGAATGTATATATGAGATTTTTGCATCTCCAACCTCACACCTGGTGGCACGGTGGGGCAGTAGTGAGCACTGTTGCCTTGCACCTCCAGGGTTCATGTTCAATTCCCGTCTCGGGTCTCTGTGTATGGAGTCTGCAAGTTCTCTTGGTGGGTTTCCTCCGGGTACTCTAGTGTGCCCTCCCCCCTTTCCCAGTCCAAAAACATGCAAATAAGGCTAATTGGCGTTCACAAATTTACCATAATGTATGTGTGTTGACCGGAATAATAAAATAATTGTTAACATTTTTTAAAATAAATACACCATTGGCCTTCGTGGTCACTAGCTGGACTACAGAAGTTCCTAAATGGATGGATGGAACCTCACACCTGGTTTATGAGACACCTATCAATCATTACGCAACTATGTTTGGCTACGCCCACTCTTAAACAATTATTAAAAGACTGCGTCACACATCTAACGCGACAATCTAATACCGTGACTGAACTAAACGCTGTGTGATGGAGGCTCAGACATACCAGGGGTCCGTTCTTCGTATGTTGCTAACTCAGTTAGCTGTATTTGATTGTTGTGGATTTGTCCTGATCGTGGATTGTTTCGTTCTTCGATGCGCTCCTCGTACTTGTTGTCATAGCAACATGTCCGTAAGCTTGGACCCGGGGGGTGTTCTTCGTACGTCGCTAACTCAGTTAGCTGGATTTGATTGTTGTGGATTTGTCCTGATCTTGGATTGTTTCGTTCTCCGATGCTCATCTCGCACTTGTTGTCATAGCAACATGACCGTAAGCTTGAACCTGCTCGGTAACAGGTTTATTTCATGTAAACAGGATTAAGGCTGCGCTCCTGCCGGGTTATGATTGGTTGAAATGGTGAGGTCACATCTGATTGGTTAAAGAGCGCTGACGTGGACTGACTCACGTGGGGAAAGAAAAGTATCTTGCATGCTTATATACGTCTTGCCATAATATATATATATATATATATATATATATATATATATATATATATATATATAATTGATATCAAATATTATATTAGAACATAAATTCATAGGTTTATTATTATAAAATATGATATTAGTATTATAATAAACCCTAGGCACGAGACAGCCGTCAAGACCATTAATACAAATTCTTGTATGTTTTATTTTGTAACATATTTATTTTTCAGGGGTTTGTCATGAATATGCAAATAAATATTTATATATGATAAAAATAATTATTTTTATAATGAAAAATTGGACGAAATTATCTTTATTATAAAATAACCAATATAAAAGTATACATGTATTTGAAAAAAATAAATAAATATATATATATATATATATATTTTTTTTTTTTTTTTTTCATATACAACATTTATTTTCATATTGCATATTTTATTGTCTCATGTAATTTGGAGACCATTAACCTATGAATTTAAGTTCTAATATAATCTTTAATAGTGATTATGTGGGGGGGGGGGGGGGGGGGCAATCAAAGGGCTTGTGATAAGTGACGTATGCGGTGGTGACGCTGAAGTGTTCTCGTAACTTACACGATTTGAAATTCCCATCTGTTTTTGGTGGTTTTTACTGGTTGTAGATGGGAAATTAGAAGTTGGATATACTATCGTAGATTTGTTAGTTTTTATATAATAACTCTGGAATCCTAAAAAAAAAAAAAAAAACCCACAGTAATTATACATCACTGTCGATGCATATCGCCTTTTAAACCAACGCACGAGCGCGCAATAATCCTAGACAACTCAATCCGGCCAAACTAATCATCAACAACAGGTGTGCTCGAAGAACCAACTTAGCCGGAGCGTAATTATCACGATGATCTCATCTTAGACGCGTCAGTTCATCTCGGATGTGTCAAGCGACGTACGAAAAACGGACCCCAGTTTTAGTCATTCATTAGCGATTCCCTTAGAGTCCCAATTCAAACAGCAAACATTCTGTTTTATTTTACACTCCGAGTTAGTGCTCTTATTCCACAGCAGACGTGATTACAGTGTGTTATTTGACCTGTACTTAGCGGTAAACTGTTTAAGCGTAAAGGTGGTGAAAGTTAACATAGTTAAACTGGAGTAAAGCTCAAAAATCGGAAAATATTTCACAGCTTTTATCTGATACGTACCTCACACCCGTTGTGTACACCATGAGCAAAACAGTCCCGTTAAAATATTACATTACAGGACAACAATATTCTCACAGAAATCCGCTAGTAATTATTGTTACGTCATTCAAAAGCTGTTGTGTGCGCATGCGCGCAGAACGTCACCCGATTATTCGTTTTTATTTGCTTAATTTTTTTTATGTTTTGCTGTTGTTATGTGATGTATAATTACTTTGGGTTTATTTTAGGATTCCAGAGTTATTATATAAAAACTAACAAATCTACGATAGTATATCCAACTTCTAATTTCCCATCTACAACCAGTAAAAACCACCAAAAACAGATGGGAATTTCAAATCGTGTAAGTTACGAGAACACTTCAGCGTCACCACCGCATACGTCACTTATTCACTTATGATCCTGTTTTTTAAACGCGTCATGGTTTTTGATCAGAGAAGTATCAGGGGGGGTGTTCTTCGTACGTCGCTAACTCAGTTAGCTGGATTTGATTGTTGTGGATTTGTCCTGATCTTGGATTGTTTCGTTCTCCGATGCTCATCTCGCACTTGTTGTCATAGCAACATGTCCGTAAGCTTGAACCTGCTCGGTAGCAGGTTTATTTCATGTAAACAGGATTAAGGCTGCGCTCCCGCCGGGTTATGATTGGTTGAAATGGTGAGGTCACATCTGATTGGTTAAAGAGCGCTGACGTGGACTGACTCACGTGGGGAAAGAAAAGTATCTTGCATGCATATATACGGCTTGCCATAATATATATATATATATTAGAACATAAATTCATAGATTTTCTATTATTATAATAAACTCTTGAGACAGCCCTCAAGACAATTAATTCAAATTCTTGTATAATGTTTATTTTGTAACACATTTATTTTTCAGGGGTTCGTTATAAATATGAAAAAAAAAAAAAAAAAAAAAATATATATATATATATATATATATATATATATATATATATATATAAAATAAAAATAATTTTTTATAATGAAAAAATTGACAAAACTAATTTTATTATAAAGTAAACAATATAAAAGTATACATGTTTTTTTTTTAAATATTCATATTTCTATTTTTCCATATACAACATATTTATTTTCATATTTCTTATTTTATTTTATTGTCTCATGTAATTTGTAAAACATATGTGCATATTATGTTCTAATATAATATTTGATAGCGATTATGTGTGTGTGTGTGTGTGTGTGTGTGTGTGAGGAGGGGGAATCCATGGCAGGGGAGCATTTCAGCGCATAACACGTGGGGGGCGGCATTTCAGCGCATAACAGGTGTTACAAAAAAAAATAGAGCTTGTTCTTTTGTCATTTCGTCAACCAATCAAAGGACTTGTGATCAGTGTTTCTACTGTCGATGCATATCGCCTTTTAAACCAACGCACGAGCGCGCAATAATCCTAGACAACTCAATCCGGCCATACTAATCATCAACAACAGGTGTGCTCGAAGAACCGACTTAGCCAGGTCTTAATTAGCACGATGATCTCATCTTAGATGTGTCAATTCATCCCGGATGTTTCAAGCGACGTACGAAGAATACCCCCCTGGACTTGTACTGTATAAAAACATCGCCAAGTGAGGCGTATCGAGACTGATTGCCTTGCGGCAGCGTTGCCTGGCAACCGTGTGTCTAAATGGCCGCGCCCCTGTTCAGAACTTTGCGTAGTAGCAGCCTGCAGATCGGCCTGTTCTGAACAGTTTATGCGTGGTTCTGCCCCTCGCACGACCCGCATCGTTACATAAAAAGTATCGTAACATCATGCTTTTACCATGTAATCAAACTTTAGTTTTTTTATGTTTAAAAATAATTGTATTATAGTAGACTTTCCAGAAATATTTTATAGGAAAATATAGTTTAGTTGAAAGGTCAGTGTAATTTCCAAAACACACTTATTTAAACTTTGTTTTTCATTTTATGTTTGGCATACTTAAAAACATAATTTGCTCGAAATAATCATTGTAACAATGTACAGAAAGTATACATTAGAATACATATTTTAATATCCTGTAGTATATTTTCAGTTTGAAATATAAATTTGAATATTCATGCTTATACTTAGTGCATGATTTTTGTCTTTGCACGCTGAATCTCTCTCGCGCGCACTCTCAAACTCGTTTTTGCTTGCTGAAACTCACTTTTGCGTTTGTGTGTTTGAACTCTATTGCTTGTGTGTGTTATGCGCTAAAATGCCCCCTTGCCATGGATCGCCCCCCTACATAATCACTATGAAATATTACATTAGAAGATAATAGAACATTGATAGGTTTATTATGATCAACTATGATATTACTATTATAATGAACTCCTGGCACGTGACTGCCGTTAAGACCATTAAAACAAATTCTTGTATAATGTTTATTTTGTGGCACATTTATTTTTCAGGGGTTTGTCATGAATATGCAAACAAACATTTATATACAGTATCTATAATAAAAATAAATATTGTTAATGATGAAAAATTAGACGAAACTAATTTTATTATAAAATAAACAATATAAAAGTATACATGCTGTATATGAAAAACTATTAATATTATTTTTTTTCATATACAACATATATATTTTCATATTGCTTATTTAATTTTATTCTCCTTATGTAATTTATAAAACATTAACCGATGAATTTATGTTTTAATATAATATTTTATAGTGATTATGTTGGGGGGCGATCCATGGGAGGGGGGCATTTCAGCACATAACGCCATCCATGCTACCACGGCTAAAGGTAAAGTGCACACTCGCTGTTTACTTGGTGCTGGTGTTCTTGATGTCGCTGCACAGGTGCCCGCGGCCCTGAGGAAGAACATTGGAGCTGTGGTCCTTCATGCTGCACTGTTAGACATTTCAAGGCGTTTTTACAGTAACTTACTGGCAACACTGCTGCCAGTAAGTTACTGTATTTGAGATTTACAGTATTCAACTGTGTGTTACTGTAATTTTATAATAGGGTTTTTACTGTGATAAAAATAGGTTGACAATTCAATACAGCAATTATAATTTGTACTAAATATAAATTTTATTTTAAATGTAGTTTATTTATGTTTACATGTAAATTTTACCATTTCTATCTTGCTGCTACTGAGATTCAAACAGACACAACTGCAAAATATCCAATTCTTTATTTAAATCATTGCAAATTCATGAAAAAACTATGTAAATGTGAACACATTAAACATTTAAATCACCTTTTTTAAGAAAAACATTTAAAATAATACAAAGCACATGGAAATACATTTACAAAATAATTTAAGTATCTGAACTGCATATTTTGGAGGGAAGATTAAATTTTTCTCCACATTATCGTTGTTAAAAAGTAATCTTTAAAAAAAAAAAATTTGATATAAAATGCTTAATGTCTGAACTGACAAGCAAGACTGAAACTGTTCTTATAATGTGTCCATATGTGTCTGTGTGACTAAAAAGCAACATCAAAACCCAAAATATGTACACACAGAAAAAGTCTCTGTTCCAAATCTGCAATCTTGTATGGAAGATGTCCATCAAAAGTCCTGTTGGCAAAAATAAAAATAGAATAGACATCCTAACGTTAACGTTACCTCAGTTTAGCATAGTAAAGCTTCCGTTATCCAGTGTTACCAAAGTTGGGAACATGTCAGCACACACACACACACATTTTACCTTGCTTGTTGGTTGGTCTTTGGCATATAAAAATGTTAATCTGGTGTGTCGATAAGGATGTCCTCTGGAATTGCGCCACCGTCCTCAGACAAAACCTGAACAAATCCTGTGGACCCAGATCAAATCTATGCTTTGGGCGCTAAAGCCTTTGTGGAAAATACAGTATTCATTCATTAATTTTCTGTACCGCTTTATCCTTAAATACAGTATTATACAGTACATAAATTTAAAAAAATACAGTGTGTAACGCTCAGAATTATTATTTGAGCTAATTACACTAAATCGGGGTCTAATATCTAAAAACGGGTTAATCACACTTACTTCCGGTATTGCGCAACCTTCGCGGAGCAAGGAAAGACGGACACAACAACAGATTCCAAAACCAAACCCAAGTGTATTATATACAAAAGACAAACAAACAAATAATGTGCAACAAAAAAACAATATATACAAAATATAAACAAATATGTACAATGTCAGTAGTGTGTGCGAGTGTGTGTGTGCGTATGTATGAATGTCCAAGTCCGTGTTATTGTAAATGTATGGAATGATGAAATGGGGAGATGGCTCGATCTCACCGGTAAAAGATGGTAAGTCCGGGAGCTCGAGAAATGGAATGAGAGGGGTATAGTTGCCGTCCAGGAAAAGAATAATCCCATGGAAATATCCAACTAGCTCGCTCTCTCTCTCCTTACACAGCGCTGCTTGCTTCATCTCTCCATGTTGACTGTCGTGCCGGTTCCGGCTTTATACCGGCACACGTGACCTGATAGGTCATCAGGGTTCCCTCGCGGCACAGCTGCGCATGCGCGCGAGAGCTTAACCCCGGAACCAAGGCACCGTTGCCATGGGGACGAAAATAACCGAAAGGGGTCAGTTTGTTTATGCAGGTGAGCAACATTAGCTCCTTCCTTTTTCCCCTGCAGTTTAACCGCCCCTTTATGTGGCCGCGCTACATAGACCCCCCCCCCCAGCCTCCGGCGTGTGAGGAGAGGACCGCACTAGCACTTTTTTTGATCCACTTTCTCGGTTTAGTGGGTTGCCCCCAGATCTAGTGTCAGTCCATTGGTTCTCTTTGGTGTTTTTTAGCAGGACCCTCCCACTGGGCACTAGCTCACCTGACAAGTCTTTGATGGGCAGAGGAAAGAGATGGAGTCCATCGCCAAACCAGCCCGCCCGGTGGCTCTGGCACCTCGAGCTGCCGGGAACTGTGATAGCTGGCTTCTTTGGCAGACTGACCTGTTGATGGTGGTGTCTCTTCCTCCGCTGTGATCTTGATGTCGGTCGGTTCTGTATCAGTGGCTGGGTCTGTGGAGTGTTGTTGGGTGGTAGGCTGCTCCAGTGGCCCCTGGTTCGCTTAGCCTCACTCTGGGTGTTCTGGCAGACCTCGCACGCACCCACGTACCGCCAGACGTCCTTGCGGATGGTGGGCCACCAGGCGACGTCTAGGAGGCTTAGTAGGGTTTTTAGCCCCCCCCAGTGGCCACCCGACGACTTTTGGTGAAAGTCTTGTAGGTACGTCTGGACGTTTGTAGGTGGGACTACCAGCTGGAGTGCTCCTCCCTTCTTCCTCGGAACCCTACGGTGTAACGCCCCCTGGTGGTGTTCGAAGGAGACGCCCTGGTTCTGGGTTGCTCCGACATCGACCACAGTGGCTAGTAGCGCCACCTGGAGACCTTCCCGCTGTGGCGGTTTCACCTCTGCGAGGTCTCTGGGAGGGGCGGCTGACCGCTCCGAGGTAGGTTGAGGAGGTTCTGCTTTGGTTGGCATGGCGTAGTAGAGCTGAGAGGGTGCAGAGAGGGGCTGGGCGTTGGACGGTCCAGCTTGGGCCAGAGTAGAAGTGGGCAGTGGTGCTCCTTTCTTCTCATTCTCCTGGCTGTCCTTCTCAGGTGTTGCAGCGGTTGGACGATCAGCTGAATGTAGAGCTGGAGGTGGAGAAGACGCCGAGGTGTGTGCTTCCGATCTGAGGGTGGTGGGCGTGTTAAAGAGGCGCAGCTTCTTCATCTGTTTCTCCCAGACGATATCACGGCGCAGGAAACAGTCAGCCACGGCTTTCTCCAGGTTCCCTAGCGACTCTCGGCAGTAGCGCTCCAGCTCATCTAGCTTGGTGTCTACTGCCTGTCGAAAACTGAGTTCGCGGTTTAAGCTGCTGTCCATGGAGTCTCTGAAATTCCTCTCCAACACACCCACCTTTTCAGTCATAGACACTACATCCCCTTTACATCGCTTAAGTTCAGGACGCATTGTTTTTAAACTATCAGACATATTAGACATAAGCTCCTCAATGTTATCATGTCTATCTGATACATACAACAAATTAAGCAATGATTTAGGATTACGCCTTGTCACAAAAACACATTCCTCATCCTGTGTTTTACTACTGGCAACATAGTTGGCCCTCCCGGTCCTACTAGCATTAGCAAGCAGGTTAGCTTTAGCATTAGCCATGTTAGCGTCTATTTTGCTCAACAAATTCACACAACACCGGAAAAACACCCAAACAAATAGACTCTCTAATGCTAATGCTAGTGCTAATGCTAAGGCCAATGCTAGTAGTGCTGCTAAGGCCGACTGGGTAGTTCATAATAACATGCCGGTTGATGTAGAGGATGCATTTTATACACGCCGTGACCCTACAACTGAATTAACGTCATTGATTAGTTCTTTATATATATCAGATAGCCATGATAATGTCAATGCTGATGATTATATTGTTCATGGGACTGATATGGGGGTAGTGCACACACTACAAAAAGAACTATTTCAATGTAAGATGGACAGGGGGGCGCTTACTGATAAAGTGAGCTCCATGGAGCTGGATTATAGACAATCCATAGACAGCAGTCTCAACAGGGAAAGCAGTCTTCGTGACGCAGTGGACGCGAGCTTGGAAGGGCTGCAGCGCTACTGCCAGGAGGCTCTCAAAAAAATGGAGAGAGCCATCGTTGACTGTTTTCTACGCCGTGACGTCATCTGGGAAAACCGGATGAAGAGACTGCGTCTCACTGGTACGCCCACCACACACAGGTTACAGGCCTGCACCCCTGCACCCCCTCCAGCTCCTGCTCAACATCTGCCCAGCACTCCAACCACTACATCCACGGCCAAGGTAAACCCACCAAGCACTACTAATGGCAACGACGTTCCTCCTGGTGTTCCAGCACACTCCTCGGCTCTGCTCTCCTCCCCACTTTCTTCTTCTTCTTCTCTTAATGCTCATCCATCCATCTGTGTGGAGTTCCCAGCCTTCTGCGACGCGTCAGAGACAGCTGAGGTGAGGAACTTCATCGAACAAGCGGAGAAGTATATGGAGATCAGACCCCTGACCCGACCAGAGCTGCTGGGAACCCTCGGCACAGTTCTCCGAGGGCCAGCTCTCAGTTGGTGGAAGACAGAGAAAAGCAAGGTAAAGGACTGGCAATCTTTTAAACAGGCGTTCACGGCAGCATTCATACTGGATGACGACCTCGACGAAGAGGAAGACAACCTGAGGTCTCCGGTACAGCGGCCACAGCAACGCCTGGGAGACTCCGCCAATGATCACCCCGCCCTCTGTCTCATAGGAAAACCTGATATCTCCGAGGAAGAACAGATGGGGCGAGCCCGGGAGAACAGCAACACGAGAGTGGCGTTAAGAGGAGCGGCGAGCACCATGGAACAACAGGTGGAGAGTGGCGCTAGGGGAGAGAAAGATCGCGAGGACCGCCCTTTTCCAGGTCCACATGCCATACCCCGAGCACCCCCGCCGCTGAAAGGAGCTGACACCCCACGTCTACCCACCATGTCCACTAAAGAGGCCTGCAGCTTCCCGAGCGACCTGAGCGAGATCATCAGAGCCCAACAGAACGACCTAACTATCACGAAGCTGCTCTCCAAAGATCACCCAAGAGGCACACAAGATCAAAGGGTCACCTTCGAAGGTCATCAGGGCGTGCTATATCGCCGGGTACCGGTAAGGACAGGAGAGAAATTTCAGCTCGTTGTTCCCCAGTCTCTAATAAAGAGTTTTCTTCAATACTATCACGACAATCCATTGGGAGGACACTGGGGACAACTGAAAACCCTGCTGAGGTTATTAGAGGTGGCGTGGTGGCCGACGGTGCGGAAAGACGTCTGGCGTTATACCAGAGCTTGCAGCATGTGCCACCGACACAAGACAGGACATCCGTCATCACCCCGACAAAGACTTATCCAGGAGGAGGTGCAACAAAGAGCACAACAACTAGAAGCCACACAAGCCAGATATCACAATACCCGGAGGAAAGCAGCGCACTTTCAACCGGGAGAACTGGTGTGGAGAAAAGCTCAACCACACTCCTCCACAACAAAAAGAGATTCTGCAAGGCGAGCGCCCCAGTGGGAGGGTCCAGCAGAGAAAAAAACCAGAAAAGGGCCAATTAAATACACAAGGTCTTGGGGCTACCCACAAAAAGCCGATGTCAGTGTGACGAATTTAAAGCGCTTGTGCGGACGTTCTCCTCAGACGCCGGAGGCTTGGGGGGGGGGTCTATGTAGCGCCGCCACACAAAAGGGACTCCTTCATACACAGGGAATTGGTTATGGAGCTAATGCTGCTCACCTGTGGCCGAAGGCGTGCCCTAGCGGTTTCTGGTTCCCCATTGACAGTGGTTTGGTCACCGGGCAAGTTCCCGAGCATGCGCGATCGCGTCGCAAGGGAACCCGGAAGCGACGTGGGTCACATGGTCTGGCATAAAGCCGGAACCGGCATTGAGGCCGGCACGGAGAGATGAAGACAGCGCGCTGCATGATTTTTGAAGCTGAGAGCCTGTTTGTGGATTACCCGTTGATAATTTCATACAGTACCCAGCTCATTCCGTTTATCGATCTCCCAGACCTACCATCGTCATTTGGTGAGATCGATCCATCTCTCCAACTCACCATATTCATAACTTTTGCCATATTTCAGACACTGGACTATCACACACACACACACTCACCCGCATACATCGCGCACACACTTTTTCTATTTGTATATATTTTGTATATATTGGTTTGTGGTGCACCGTGTTTGTTTATTTATCTGTCTGTCTTGTTTAATACACTTGGTTTAATTTATTATAATTGTTTTGTGTCGCGTCGTGTTTTGTCCAGCTGCGATTGCGCAATACCGGAAGTGTTTTACCGGAAGTGCGCAATTCCCGAATCCGTATTTTTGTAACCAAGCGGTTTTATAAATCCAAGCGTTACAAGTGAATCGCTGTATTTGGTGTTTGATGTCAGAATATTCCCATGATGCAAAGAGAAATACAGTTTTTAACTGTAAATATAATTTAGGGTATTATGCTGGATGAAACACAGTAAAAAACTGTGCAAATTACACATGTCTAACAGTGTGGCACAAATGACACCAGGCTGAGGCAGACGGAGATCCTAAAGAAGAATTTTAGGAGCCTGGTTGAGAATGTCCGCAGCACATCACCCACAACAAGTATCGTCGTATCTGGACCGCTTCGCACATTTCAGCGAGGAATCGAGAGGTTCAGTAGATTATTTGCTTTTAATGAATGGTTACAATCTTGGTGTCAACAACAGAGATTACCCTTTGTTGATAACTGGAATGGAGCAGCAGTCCTCTCTGACAGAGGTGGAAAGAGTAATAAAATTTTGTACTCACGTAAAAGGACTGTTACCTTAGTGAACTTTTACTGAAGTACAAGTAAAGTTACCCTGATGATAATCTACTGAAGTAAAAGTAAAAAGTAGCTCATTAAAAATTTACTCAGAGTAAAAGTTACTGAGTTATTTATTTATTTATTTATTTTAAATATGGGGGTGGGATGGGGGATGGAACATTCTTGCATAATAAATATTGTTGTGTTTGAAATCAAAGTGGTCGCTTAAATATGACCAGGGGTTTGCTTCATAAAAATTTGTTGGCATTTCACTTTCAGCTAGTTCTGCATCACTGGCATCTGTTTTGTCCGTCTCCATCGTTGTGGTGAATTTAGCGCGTTTGTTTTCCACGCCCATCAATCAGTGCAGTGTTTTCCAGGGTGCAATCTTTTTCTTTCCCAGTTGTATTATTTGTATTACTTTTCATTTTCATTCATTTATTTTTTACTAGCGAATGTAGTGAAGTACAATACTTTAAACAAAACATACTTAAGTAAAAGTAAAATTACAGATTTTAAAAACTACTTTAAAAAGTAGAAGTACACAAAAAATCTACGGGAAATGTAATTCATTACTTTCCACCTCTGCTCTCTGACAACATCTCCAGGACACTACGAACCATCTGACTGGCGGTAAGTCATACTGTAGATTCCAATCACTTTAGCCACATAACAACTCACCATACTGATAGACGTGCACACATAGCTTGTCCTATAGAAACTGTGTCTGTTCCTCGAATAGTGAGAAAAAAGAATAAATTCGTTAAATTCACCCAAAACAATCTGATAACCAGAAAACCAGAAAAAGGCCAAACAAGTATTCAAAATCCACCTCTAAAGTTTGTGCTTCTCAACATCAGATCCCTTGCGCCTAAAGCACTTACTGTTAATTAAATGATCTCAGATTATTGCCTAGACGCACTCTGCCTCACCGAAACCTGGCTTAGACCAAATGAATATTTTGGTCTGAATGAGTCTACTCCGTCAGGATATTTCTATAAGCATGAGCCCCATCTAACTGGCCGCGGTGGTGGTGTCGCCACTCTCTACAATGATGTACTCACTGTTACCCAGAAAACAAAGCCCAGGTTTAACTCATTTGAAGTGCTTATCATTAATGTTGCACTCAGAGAGATACAGAACATAAACCCTTGCTATATTTTACAATGGCCGCCGTGTACAGACTCCCGGGGCCATATGTAGATTTTGGACATCTGCTATCAGACCTATTGGTTAACTCTGAAGTGTTGATAGTAGGAGACTTTAACATTCATGTAGATGATGCTAACGAAGCTTTAGCACTCACATTTATGGATTTACTAAATTCCTTTGGGGTTAAACAAAATATAAATGGAACAACTCACCGTTTTAATCATACTCTACTGTAGATTTAATTATATCCCATGGTATAGATGTCTCTAATATAGAGATTTTACCTCAAAGTGATGATATCACAGACCATCACCTCCTGATATATACTCGATCTGTAGAACAGATTAGCTGTGTCTCCCCACGTTATCGATTTGTTAGAAATATGAATCCCACTACTAAAGACAGATTCACAAGTAATCTGCCCGATCTGTCCCAATTTCTTATTAGACCCCTAAATGCAGACGATGTACAGTAGATGAAGTGACTAACAGCATAGGCACTATTTTTACCAGTACATTAGACACTGCTGCTCCCATCAGAATAAAAAAAGTCAGAGATAAAACACTTGGACCGTGGTATAACATACTCGTGCCCTAAAGAGAGCAACCCGGTAACCTCGATCGAAAATGGAGAAAAACTAAATTAGAAGTTTTTAGAATTGCGTATAAAGACAGTATGTGCAGCTATAGACAGGCTCTAAAAACTGCTAGGACCGAGCATCTGAGCCAACTGATAGCAAGAAACCAAAACAATCCCAGGTTCTTATTTAGTACAGTGGCTCGCCTAACAAAACCTATGATGTCTGCAGAGAGGACGTCGAAGATCTACACGAAGACAAAGTTAATTACAGTGTAACAGTAACAATACATGCAGCATTTTGGATTCAGTGGAGTCAAATGGATATTGAGCTATTTCTGACTGAACCTTTATACCATTTTACACAAACCTAATTGCTGTTTACGTAATGAATTCGCTTTAAATGTAAAATAGATGAAACAATCGAGAGAGAACCTTCTGTTCTCACCTATGTGAATAGACCTGAAAGTCACGTACCCCTTTGATCACTGTATGGTTCTCGATGGCCCACTGCTGCTACCTCCCTCCTTTATTGTGAGGGAGATCCGGGAGAAACGCTTCTGTGATAATTAAATCACATGGTGAATTGGCATGCTTTAATACACGTTTAGAGTGAAGTCTGTGTTGGGCCAGACTATAATTTCTTAAGCGTTAGAGCTAGAGTAAGTGCAATACCAGTCAATCAGGAACTGTCAGTAATTAGCTCCTCATTAGCTTCCCAGTACTCCACTTCTAGTTTGAATTCATGGCTGGAAGCTGCATCACTGCATGCATTAGAGCATATCTTTTTTTTACCCATTGACATAAGGTACATTTCATGGGTTTTGTTAGATAGTCTTAAGTACATAGTTAAAACTGTGTCTATTATCTTATGTACTCTGCTTCTGGTTATAACAGATGCTGTGCGTGGGCTTTGGAATAGGCATATAAGCAGAGGTGAATAATTTAGAAAGTCTTTTAATAATAAAAAAAAATTCAACAGAAACATAAACCAATTGGAACCAATATAACCGAAGCTTAGCTAAACACAGGCTAGGCTAAACAAAGGCTAAGCTAAAGAAGGGGTAAACTAAACAAGGGGTAAGCTCAAGAACAGCAAAATACAAAGTACATTTAGGCATTTGCTCTTATCCAGAGCGACTTACATTTTTTTTTTTTTATCTCATTACAAATCTGAGTAGATGAGGGTTAAGCCTTGCTCAAGGTCCCAACAGTGGCAACTTGGTCGTTGTGGGGTTTGAACCAGGGATCTTCCGAACCGTAGTCCAATGCCTTAACCACTGAGCTACCCCTGGCCTAAAAGTACTAGAATCCTTTCCACTACTTATTTAAACAGGATCTTAACATAACAAGGAGCTAAACCTGACAAAGAGTTAAACATGATAATGAACTAGGCATGACAATGAGCTAACCATGACAAGGAGCTAAACTTGACTATGAGTTAAACTAGATAAGGAGTTAAACATGACATAGACGAACACAGAGAAAACATAACACAATACCAACTTAACCAAAACTGAACAGCACTACCGAAGCATTCGGGCACACACATCCAGACTGTGCAACAGTTTTTTTTACACAAGCCATCCGTCTCCTCAAGAACACACACACACAAACACACACACACATACACACACACACATACGCACACACACGCACACACACAATCAGCTTAATTCTACTACCTCAAAATATTGGCACTGGACTGACTAATCAACACAAGCGCAGACACACTGACCTACACTACCAAACTACAGTATCATACACACCAATCTGTAAATGCTTCACTGTTTATCTTGTTTGCACAAAAAACATTACTTGACTACTTTTTGCACTAATTCCTCAATTCTTGCTGCTGTGTTAAGGAATGTTTACAGTTTCTCACTACCTCAACACCATAGTATTCTGTTATATTATTCTGTTATGTTATGTCGTGTTCATTGCACTCTCACTTTGTTTTTGCTCTTGTTTGCACATTTGCACGTGCACTTTATGTTGCCTGTAAAACCTGTAGTCTTTACTTAGCTAGTTAGTTTTTGTAAATTTATGTTCAAATTTGTTAGGTCTATCTGTCTTGTCTCTGCTAGCCAGCAAACTAGGCCTCTTTAGTTAGCTAGTTTAGTGTTTCTGTTCATTTATGTTGTAAATTTATGTTGCATGTACCACCTTGGTCCTGGAGGAACGTTGTTTCATTTCACGGTGTACTACCTGTAAATGGCTGAAATGACAATAAAGCCTTTGAACTTGAACTTGAACTTTAACATAACAGTACATAAACAGATGCCAGACGCAGAGCAACTGAACAAAAGGCTATTTATACACCACTAATGTATAAAGCAGGGCAGAGGCGGAAGCACAACGTCGTAGAGGCCGGCGAAGCAGGGCAGCAAAGGAGCAGGTTCATGCCTTTCGGGGCTCTCTGGAGGATCTGGGCCTGCAGTTGGGCTCTCTGGCTTGGCCGGGTATAACGCTCTGTAGCTTTCTGCATTTGTCTCTGCATAATTAAATTCAACTCAATTTTATTTGTATAGCGCTTTTAACAATTGTTATTGCCGCAAAGCAGCTTTACAAAATCAAAAGAATTATTCAAGTTTGTATGGAATGTGAATGTGTACTGAATGAATCAGAATGATCAGATCGTCCCTGGTGAGCAAGCCGAGGGCGACAGTTGCAAGGAAAAACTCCCTGAGATGGTAATAGGAAGAAACCTTGAGAGGAACCAGACTCAACAGGGAGCCCATCCTCATTTGGGTGAAACAGATAGCAGGAATTGATCTGCATTTATACTGTGTGTTAGGTGGTAGCCAGTTCAGCTATAACAGTTGATGTTAATTGACGTTAATATGAGGTCCAGGTAGTTATTGGAGACTCAGGTAGACTTGTAGTAAATTCCAGTCTTGAAATATCGAGCAACTGCAGCCAAGTCAAGTCCTCAGAGAAACAGCTGTCAACACCAGTCGAGGCCAGAACCGTCTTCATGGAGTGAAACCATCCCCAGACACCAGACGCATCCCAAGAGACACATGGGGCATCCATGCGACGAGATCTCCAACCAGAAGTGGGGCACCAGGATGGGTCAGACAGGTCCGGAGGGCAGAGGGACTCTGGATCACTGGCAGCTCAGGAACGACATGTGTAGTTTGACAGTGAGAGGGAAGAGAGAGGGGGGAAAGAGGGAAGAGAGAGAGGGGGGGAGAGAGAACAGGAGAGGGGAGAGCAGAAGAGGAGAGATAACAGTTAGGTATGGTCGCAGTCACATACTGTAATGTATAATATGAATGAATATTTAGTGTAGAGTGCAAGCAGAGACTCTGGCAGGACTAACTAACAGCATAACTAAAAGGGAGGAGCCAGAAGGAAACACAGACATGAGGGCTCGCTGAAACCGTCACTGTCAACATCATCAATGAGAGTGGGGAAGACAGTATCTAAACATACCAGTTCACCAAATACTCTATGTCCATGAGTCCCCCAGATCTGCTCCTTTACCCAAGACAAATCTATTTATAAAAACGTTTGATTAAATAAATAGGTTTTTAGCCCGGACTTAAATGCTGAGACTGTGTCTGAGTCCCGAACACCATTTGTAAGACTATTCCATAATTTTGGGGCTTTGTAAGAAAAAGCTCCGCCCCCAGCTGTTTTCATTGTACTCGGTACTGACAAGCAGCCTGCATCCTTTGATGGAAGTAGGCATGGCGGATCGTAAGACACTAGCAGTTCGCTCAGATACTGCGAAGCCATTTAATGCTTTATATGTCAGGAATAGTATTTTAAAATCAATGCGAAATTTCACGGGGAGCCAATGCAGTGAAGATAAGATAGGTGCGATGTGCTCGTATCTTCTGGTTCTAGAGAGGACTCTCGCTGCTGCATTCTGGACTAGCTGAAGCTTGCTTATGCATCTAGTTGAACAACCAGACAGTAAGGCATTACAATAGTCCAACCTAGAGGTGATAAAAGCATGATCTAGTTGTTCTGCATCATTTAGCGACAGTATATTTCTTATCTTGGCAATATTTCTGTGATAGAAAGAATGCTATCCTGGTAATATTATCTACATGAGCTTCAAATGAAAGGCTGAAATCTATAACCACACTGAGGTCTTTTACTGTTGCACTTGATGGAACAGAAAGGACATCTAAAGTCACAGTGTGATCTAACATCTTACATCTAGCTGAATGTGGTCCTATGACTATAACTTCTGTCTTATCAGGATTAAGCAGAAGGACGTTAATTAGCATCCAATCTCATATCCAGCACACATTGCTCACCTTTAGTGAGCTGGTTTTTCTCATCTGGTTTTGCTTAGATATACTGTATAACTGTGTGTCGTCAGCATAACAATGAAAACTAATACCATGTTTACAGATTATGTTGCCCAGCGGAAGCATGTAAAGGGAAAAAGCAGTGGGCCTAAAACTGAACCTTGTGGAACACCAAACTCCACTAGGGAGCATGCAGAATAATCACCATTTAAATCTACATACTAATAACGATCGGTTAAATAGGATCTGAACGAGAAGAGGGCTGTACCCTTAATTCCTACTACATTTTCTATTCTGTGAAGAAGAATAGCATGATCAATGGTGTCAAAAGCTGCACTGAGGTCGAGTAATACAAGCATAGTTACACAACCCTGATCAGAGGCCAATAGGAGGTCATTTACTACTTTAACGAGTGCTGTTTCTGTGCTGTGATGAGGCCTAAATCCTGACTGATACAGTTCATGTATGCTATTTCTATGTAGATATGAGCATAGCTGCTCCACTACTATCTTTTTGAGAATCTTAGAGATGAAGGGAGGTTTGATATTGGCCTGTAATTGGACAGATGACAGGGGTCAAGGTCAGGTTTCTTAATAATCGGTTTAATAACTGCTAATTTAAAAGTTTTTGGAACATACCCAATGCTGAGTGAGGAATGAATTATTCTCAACAGCGGTTCTGTTATTACTGGTACTGTCTGTTTAAGAAAATGTGTCGGTATAGGATCTAATATACAGGTTGATGAGTTTGCAGAAGAGATGAGTGAAGTTACAGTAGTTCATTCTCTTCAAGGGGAGTAAAATATTCTAGGTTCCGATCTGACATAGTTAGTTTAACATCTGCATATGCCTGATATTTACAATTTTATTATTAAAAAAGTTCATAAAGTCCTCACTATTGCATGATGTTGTTGTGGAGATTACTGCAGTGGTCTTATTTCTAGTTAATTTGGCTACGGTATTAAATACAAATCTAGGATTATTTTTGTTATTTTCTATAAGAGTGGAGAGATACATTAATCTAGCTACACTAAGAGCTTTCCTAATAGTTCAGGATGCTCTCCTTCCATGCTATTTGAAATACCAACAATTTAGTTTGACGCCATTTACGTTCTAATTTCTGAGCTGTCTGTTTTAAAGTCCGCGTGTCATTATACCAGGGAGCGAGTTTCTTATCTCTGATAATTTATCTTTTAACTGGAGCTACATTATTTAAGGTATAACGGAACGTCGACTCTAAATATTCAGTCGCCTGATCGAGTTCTGTGGGGTCAGACGGTGGGTGATCCAATCAAAGTTGGTAACTCTGGGAGATTACTGGTAAAACTCTATGTGGTAGTTGATGTGAATGTACGTTTAATACGGTAGCGTGGTGCTGTGCGTACATTATCACTGTGACACACTTGAATGGAGACAAGATAGTGATCTGAGATAATTTCAGACAGTGGAATTGTGAATACATTTCTTATACTTAATCCGAAAAATATTATTAAGACTAAAGTGTGACCTGCTTTATGAGTGGATCCTACTACACACTGATTTACGCCTACGGAGTCCAGTATGGACATAAATGCTGTTCTCAGAGGGTCTTCTGGATTCTCAAAATGAATGTTAAAATCTCCAGCAATTAACGCTTTGTCTACAGAAATGACCAGGTCTGAGATGAAATCTGCAAATTCACTAAGAATTTCAGAGTACGGCCCTGGAGGTCTGTAAATTATAATTAGCGGGATCGAGACGCTGAAGTGTATATTTGTAGCTACACTTATGTTACTATAGAGAATTTCAAACGCATTAAATTTGTGTCCGTGCTTTTGTACGATAGACAGATTATCATTGTAAATAACTGCGACGCCTCCTCCTCTACCAGTTAACCGAGGCTGGAGTATGTAGCTGTATCCAGGAGGACTAGCTTCATTTAGAGCTACATACTCGTCCTGTTTAATCCATGTTTCAGTTAAACAGAGTATATCAAATTCCTGATCCGTGATAATTTCATTAACAATAACTGCTTTAGATGCGAGAGATCTAATATTTAACAGAACTATCATAACAGCTAGAATCAGCACACCAGGTTTAAACTAATAATGTTTATTCCAATACAAATGTCTGTCTTTGTTCATACAACTTTGTATATTTTTGTTTGTGAGACAACCTGTAGTTGAAGACAAATATACTATAATACTGTTTTTATTATTACTATTATTATTATTGTAACTTTGTGCAAATTGAATCTGTTGAACTGACGAATTAAATCTGCCTCGTAATTACTGATATAATGTGTTTAAAAAACATGTTATAGTGTAAAAAATGCATTCAGCATTTGTAAACAGTCCTAAAACCCTTTAGTGTACTGGTAACACATTTGCAATACTATAGTATGGTGTGTACTACCCTGCTGGGTATCTGAGAAGACAGGTCGAGCCCTGCTGTTGGTGTGTCACTACATAGTGAAGTTCATGACCAACAAGTATTTAGTAACAACAAGTAATTATACCGACACAATCATCCATAGCAGAGCTCTGGTAAAAGAAAACAAGAGATGCCTTGTAAGGATTAAAATGATAAATTTCACAGAATATCTAGTTATAAAAATAAAAGATATTAATAAGGCTATATACCTTACTATACCTATAGAGTGTGTAAAAGACTGGAATTCTAATAATGGGTTGAAGCTATACATACTGTAGTTTCAGATTGTAATGCGCTTATGAAATTGAATAGAGCTTACACTAAAAACGAATCTTTTATCTCGCATGTTGGCATTAATAAAAGCATAGAACCTAAAGGAACCACAACCAATGTACTGTACAATAAACCAATTCACACTTTAGTGCTGCCACATAAAGTTTTTTTATTTTTTTTTTCAATAGGCTAATGTAAGCCCGCTTAAGGATAAAAAAGCTTCAGTGCCTTATAAATCATGCCCGCGGGCCTTTTCTCTTACTCGGACGCTTGTGTATTGTTCCAGGTTGATAAGGAGTTTATAAAGAGTTTTGTGAATACTGTGTTTTGCGGGTTTTCCCTTCATTTGGATTTCCATAGATTGAACTGCTTCGTGTGAGCACTCTTGCTCCGATATCAGCCTCCCAGTATTTTTCTATCTTTTCCGGTGAGAAGGATTCATCTCTTCTGTCATACACACACACACACACACACTTCTGAAATAACCTGGATGTTGGACATTCTACCAGGGCCGTGCAGAGACGTTTAAAGGGGCGGGTGCTCAAAGTTAAAAAAGATGGAACAGGCTGAATAACAACAACTCACATTCATGACGAATCTAATGTGGAATTGCATCATACTGTATGACTGTCATCAGGTGGGAACAATGCACAATGTAGCCTATGTTTTACCCGATGGCGTACAATGTTGCTGTTGAGGGATTACTGCTGCTCCTGTTGCTGATAGTGCTGGAGGGCAGGGCTGTGTAAATGTTTAAACTGTAGAGATACAATAATTTTACTGCTGTAACATCAGCATTTTGTCTAATTTGAAATATTAAACCTAATATCATCTGTTACTTAATATATTTTCTTTTAAAACTGTTTTTTTTATATGAGAAATATAATAATCCATATTTATGTGGATATCCATATTAGATAGTTTTTAGTGAAATAAAAGCCCTCCAGAAAAGAAGGGAAAAGTCTTCCTAAATAGTTCTGTAGCAATCTGTGAGCAATTCTGGTCCCATTTCAGTCTACTGTATCATACTGTGTGTGTAAATTTTGAAGTAAGTAACTTAATATTGTTTCATATGTTTGTTGCTTAATTTAATTATTGTAAGGTTATACTACAATGCTTGTTACTGGATGTTGTTCATTGTTGCTAAGTAATTAGTATGTATTGTCTCTTTTCCACTGCATAGTACGGCACAGCACGGTTCAGTACAGCTCACTTCGGTTCGGCTCAGTTCGGCTCGGTTTGCGCTTCCACTGCAGTTTAGTAACGCTTTAGAGTGGGCGGGATTATTCACGTGTCGTTTTAGTTGCGGCGCCGCTACTGCCGTGACATCATCGTAAACGCGCCACAAACAAACACACAACAATGGAGCATATCGACGGCATGCTGTTCTTCATTCTCGGCATGTGGATGTTTTTAACAGCGAGACTAAGGAGTTTGTTTCAAAAGAGGCTGATGGCAGCCACAGAAAATTTTTGGTTAATACAAAAAGGTGCATCTGATCCTTCGCTGGCTGTTCTAAATATAGCGGTTCTGTTGTATTCAGTTCAGTTCAGTGACGCAGTAATGACGATTTTCTCCGGCCAATCAGTGACCAGCAGAGTTTACACGTCACGTTTTGGTAACGGTTCAGCGCGCTTGGAACCTCGGCTGAGGTGGTACTAAAAAAAGGACCAGGAACCAGGTACTGTTTCCAGTGGAAAACCCCCCAAAAGTGAGCTGAACTGAACTGTGTCGTGCCGTACTATGCAGTGGAAAAGCGCCATATGCCACAACCACACGAGCATATTGCGCGTGATACGAGATACTTTAAATGCAGCAGTTAAGATAATATAAGGCCATGTTCAGTTTGTTTATCTAACAGTCAACTTATAGTGAATATATATTAATATATAGAAATCTGAAGTGATTTATATCTGCCTGATTAAAATAAATGTAACCTTATTCATATGCTGCTGTTTTATCCATATTATCGAAGTTTTACTGTTACTGCTCTTAAGTGCACAGTTTGTATTTTCTGTATATTCATTCTTTGTTGTTATTGTTCATTTGTAGAAACCACACACACACATATATATATGGACGTATGATTACAGTAAATTTTATTAACGGACATGGACCGTGTGATTTATTGACTACATTCAAATTCAAATCAAATTCAAATTTTATTTGTCACATACACAGTCATACACAGTATAATATGCAGTGAAATGCTTACACGACCGCCAATGACCTTAAAAAGAAAATAAAAGCTTGTACGTAAAATAAATAATCAATAAAAAGGAAATACTAAAGAAATAAATTTAACTAGTAAAGTTAACTGTACAATAAGGGCATAATAAAATATTGCAAAATATAGGGGGGGGGGAGTATATATGTATATAGAATTTAAAGTGTCAGTGGTTGTGCAAATATGCATGAAAGGTGACTAATGAAAGTGACATGTGCAATTGTCCAGATGTATAAATATTTAGTGCAAATGTGTATGAATGTGTCCATGATTGTCCAGTCAGTGTTGTGAGCTTAAAAAGATGTTATTAGTCCTGTGTGGAGGTGTGATTGAGAGACCTTATCGCCTGCGGGAAGAAGCTCCTCCTCAGTCTCTGTGTTGGCCTTTAGGGAGCGGAATCGCTTCCCAGACCACAACAAAGAGAACAGTCCATTACTGGGGTGACTGAGGTCCTTCATGATCTTCCTGGCCTTAGTCCAGCACCGCTTGCTGTATATCGAGTGCAGGTCAGGGAGCTCAGTGCGGATGATGCGCTCGGCTGATCGCACCACCCTCTGTATAGTTCGTCTGTCCTGCATGGTGCTGTTCCCGAACCAGGTCGTGATGTTTCCCGTCAGGATGCTCTCTATGGTGCAGGAGTAGAAGTTCCTGAGCACCTTGGAGGGCAGTCTAAAGTCTCTCAAGCGTCTGAGGTGGTACAGACGCTGCCGGGCTTTTTTCACCACGGTGTTGATGTGACAGGACCATGACAGATCCTGCGTGATGTGAACACCGAGGTATCTGAAGCTGTCCACTCTCTCCACTGGGCTCCTGTTGATGACGGGGGTCTGGTAGTTCCTCTCCTGCTTTGTACTAAAGTTCACTATCAGCTCCTTTGTTTTACTGACGTTCAGGAGGAGATTGTTCCTCTGGCACCAGTTCTCCAGATTTCCAATCTCCTCTAGGTAGTCCGACTCATCATTGTTGGTGATCAGTCCGACCACGACGGTGTCGTCAGCAAACTTGATGATGGAGGTGGAGTTGATAGTGGCCACGCAGTCGTGGGTGTACAAAGAGTACAGCAGGGGGCTCAGAACACAAGCCTGGGGGGCTCCAGTGCTGAGAGTGAGTGTAGCAGGTGCCACTCAGATTGATAGACCGCGGTGAAGTTAGTTTGATATTCAGACATCCGACAGACATTCAGAAGCGGTATTTTAGGGACCCTCGACAAAAAAACAAACTATTGAAGAAATAGTGATTTAATAAAAAAAAATTATAATAAATAAATAAATATATATATATATATATATATATATATATATATATATATATATAATATTTGAAAATTAATTCACAATACTCAGTTAATATCTATTAATTCAACAATTAATATTAAACCAAAGCAGCATGCATGGAATAATAAATTAGAATAACTGGGGCACATACTGTAGCCAGGTAAGTAACAAGTACTTTCACTGTTCATTTGGACAGAAATTTGTCGACGATCCCTAAAATACCGCTTCCGAATGTCTGAATATCAAACTAACTTCACCGCGGTAGATTGATAACTGAACCGCAACATTCATACAAGGTTATAATGCAAAACATGACTTGATGTTTTTCTCTTCATTTGTCCCCTTAGAGACTCTGTAGTTGATTTTTTCAGTTGAATATGAAATATATATACATATCGCTGATTATCAACGCGGGAATGAATGTCGCATTGTCCAAGTGCACGTTGATCTTGGAGCTAAACTATTTGCTTTGGGTAAAAAAGCGCCATCTAGCGATCATTGTGTGCAGGGAAAAAATTCCTGAGACTGAACTTTTTTTCCTTGCCCCATTGGAAAATTGGTGCCGGTGCCCTAAAATAAGCACCAAACCGGCCCCTAAACTCTGCATGCTCGCTCAACTTTGTCCAGTGTAAAAAAAAAAAAAAACAGCCACAAAACAGCCAATCACAGACATCCACACACTACTGCTGATTGGCTGTTCCTTCTCTATCACCTGCGCATCTCAGATCTAGAGAAATGACGGATCAATATCCGCGAACCTGTGATAGATAGATAGATAGATAGATAGATAGATAGATAGATAGATAGATAGATAGATAGATAGATAGATAGATAGATGAGTGTGGTGTCCTATAATTGCTGTACCTGTGTGTTTGATATGTAACCAGATGGTTTAATAGATCTGGATGTTGAGTGGATTAAAAAAAAGAGTATCGTGGTTATCATGAGTATACACTCTATCCTTGAGTTACATGCTATAATAAATTACAGAGTATAACCTTAAATATATTTAGAATAAATCAGGATCACGTCTCATCACACAGCTAATGAACGTGAAATAAAAGTAGTCGTGATGTCAGTACTTGTCCAGCAAACCAGCGTTTTTTGCAGCAGCTTAAAACGTCAGAATTATCTTCAAATATACAAAAAAAAGCGAAAAGACACTCAATTATTTTGCATAGGTTATTTGTTTAATTCACAAAGTTTGCAAAAACACTTTAAAACGAGAGAAAAACTGTTTAATCTGGTATCCTCGTTCGCCTTCTCAGCGCTAGGTAGTGAGTGACGTCATGATTTGAATCGGCGCGTGCACATTTTAGCAATGGCTAATACACATTTACAAATAAGTTAAATTACACGCTAAACATCGGATATTGAAACAGCATCAGCACATCATAGAAACAAATTAATCTTTCTCAGGATGAAACATTTTGTCTGTAAGTGAATAACTGTCACATTCTATCAGTTACATATGAAGTAGAGGGCAGATTCCCCCTCCCCCCCTCTCTCTGAGTGGGTTAAACTGCCCTGTGAGGCAACATGTACAGCAATTTGAAAAGGTGTAATCTGTACGTCTTGGAGAAAACACTTGTTGGCATATTTCTTCTCTGGTTGATAGCTATCCTACTGGCTGATGGGTGGAAATTGGATTCATATTCTAATGTATGCTTTCTGTATATTATTAGAATGACAATGATGATGGGTCTTAATGGGTAATTAAGATTAAAGTAGGGAGAAAATTGGCATATATTTTAATTTAATTCCCTGACAAACAACCAACCGAACTGCAACATTTCAAATATAAATTGTCTGTTCTTATTTAGTTAGATATGGGGACGGAGGGGACATGTCCTCCCCAATCCGAGTACAAAAATCGCACTCTATTGTGAAAAATATATGTATGTATAGTATACCTAAGATAATTGTGTAAGTAGAAACAAAAAACAGCAAAAACTGCATGTAGAACCAGTTGAGTTTCCCCTCCGCTTCCTCCCAGTGGTTTGTCCCACTGCCTCCTGCTTTCCCAGTTCAGGTTTGTGGCTGCGGCTCAATTAATGTTGAACGTCAGTAAGTAGGGTATTTTATTCACTTTAAACAAAGCGATTCTCTTTAATGTAGTTGATGCAGATTCATTCATAAATTAGTTGCGGCAAAAATGCTGATTACTGATGTAATTTTCCATGAATCTGCTGTATTAGCGATTAAATAATTACTTATCTAGTTAACGTTATCTTGTTTACAATAGCCTGTTACATAGTGCACTGCAACTAACACGACAAACGCCGTTTCCCATGCAGTGTTTTATTTGTGACAACTTGGCATAATGTTAACTTAACATTAACGGCCACAATTAGCATATTGTTTAGCTGTGCATTTACTAAATGACCACTGTGCCTAGTCCGAACTGACACCACTGTATTTTATAATCAATATCCATTCTCTTCTAAGTGACTTAATTAATTTAAAATACAATTTTAAACCTTTATTTTAATTCCTTGTTTTTATTGTTGTGATTATTTTTTATGATAGTTTTACTTTCTTTATGTAAAGCAGTTTGAATTACCATTGTGCATGAAATGTGCCCCAGTATAAATAAACTTGCCTTGCAATGTCATAGATAAAATGACAGAGAAAAGAAAAATGGACATAAGATAATTTTTCAGTGCACTTAAACACCAAGTAAGTACAAGTTCACATATTAAGGCAATTTGGCTTTAAGAATGGGTGCTTATGAAAATACAAATGTCACAATATCAATCATAGGCAAAGGAGACAGAAATTATTGAGGGACAGGTAGACAAGGGTCAATTAGATGTACAGTGTCAGGTAAGTGTGGGATATTGACAGATTTTTATATATTTTTTTACATAGAGCAGTTACTGTAAATTGATTATGTAATAATTCATTTTGTTATAAAACATTACTTATTTTATATATCTTTTTCACAATAACAGTCATGTTTAGATTTTATTGTATGTTGATGGCTTGACCGTAAACAACGTAACAAACAATGCAATGAATAGTTTTTAAGAAAAATCTGCTTTGTCATTGAACCTGAGGAAAACTTTGAAAATAACCAGAATGGCGCAGTCGCATGCTACAATAATAATGATAGAAGCAAAGTTTTTCACTGTGGGGACATATCTTTATATAAGTACAATTTGACTGTATTATTTGTGTCCCCTCCAAAAATTGCTCATGAGAAATTTTATATTTATTGTCCCCCCCTACTGTTAAATGAAATTTACGCCCATGTAGATATGAATGTATACTTTAATGCTGTAGATATACATGAGGGTATATTTTTACTACAAAGAGGGGAGGAGATTTCAGGAAAGAAAGGTTGTGGTCAGAGCACTTCTGCTCTCCTGCATTTAAAACACAGCTGAAGTGTTTCCTGCCTGAAGCAGAGTGAGATCAGAGCTCCTGTGATCAGTGCTCCAGCTTCAGCATGAAAACTCTACTTTGGTTCTGTGAGTAAAGATACTGATTACACTTTTACTTTATATATCTTCTTGTGCACATTAGTGAAATCTTAACTTTTGATTTGTCTGTTTGATGTGTGTAAGTTTTTTAGTTGTTTGTTTGATTTTTTTGTTAGATCTCCTTGTGTGCTGTGTAGCTGCAATGAGTGTCACAGAGAAGTCGGTAGATTTGGGACAGGATGTGATTCTAAAGTGTGAAGTGGCTGTAAGTGATGTGTACTGGTACCTGATGAAGCCGTCAGAACCTCCACTGTTTATATTACGCTCTTACTCAATGAAGATGCAGACTCCAGATTACGTTAACATGACCCTCAGCAAGACTTTCTCACTGCGACTCAACGGCACTTTATTTATACACAGGATCAGTACTAATGAATTAGGTGTGTATTATTGTTTAGAAACAGCTTTACCTGCCAAGATGAGCAGAGGAATCAGACTTTACGTCCAGAACCACTCATCAGCTGGTGAGTTTATTTAAAGGGAAATTGTTACTAACTTTGGTTTTATATTTTAATTGTAATGTAGAAGTGAAAACATGTTGCATAATGTTTCTTTTTAAATGTGCCAAGAACAAATCCTTCTTCTGTTATTTCGTAGTTCTAAAATTATAGAAGGCCTGTTGGTCGTCCTCAAATTTTTCATAACTCTCCCAGTGGTTATATATAATATATTTGTGTCTTAATACAGTAATTTGTTTAAATTTATTTGTTTAGTCCAAATGTTCTGATGAATCTTTTCAGAGAATCAGAATAAATATGACCAGCAATTCTCGATTCTCGTCATATCAGTAATACTGAATTGTGCTCTGGCTGTTGTAGCTACAGGTGAGTTTTATTTACTGTGTATTCTGCTGTTAATAAATGAGAACATATTTAGAGTATACTTCTGCTCAACTGAAAATACAAATCTGTTATTCTGAGAGCTCAAATAAACTTAGTGTTGTCCATGGAAATGACATGAGAAGCCTAAAGGGTTTCAATACAACACTTCTGCACAAGATATACAATCTATTAATGATAATATTATCTGTTCTAGTCGCATAATTGTGTTATATTTACTTAGTTGTAGATTATTTTCTGTGGAGAATAAACATTATGTATGCAGTAACCGTGTACTTAATATTATATCATCTTACTGTACAATTAAATTATAATTTATAAATTTAATGTATAATTTAATTAAATAAATTAAGTTCAGTGTTTTAAATCATATAATGTATTATCAGTAATTATCATCACACAAGCTTCAACAGAAGATAGATTAATGAAGTCCTGGCTATTTCTGGCTTAATTTTGACTTGTATTTTAGTTTCTACAGTTCATTACTGTAGAAGACGTCCAAAACTTCAAGCACAGCCTCCAGTCCCTGGTGTACAGCTGCGTCAGGACATTGCCGAAGTTGTGGTAGGGGAACTGAACATTCATTCCAATTTCCTTTTAGTTTAGTTATAATAATTAAATAATAATTAAAATAATTTTTAAAAACTTATTCTTCATTCAGTCAAGTTCAGTTGTTTTTCAGCTGATGTTTCTTTGGTCAAAACCTTTCTGCCATTGTACGGTAGATGTGTGCACGGTGCCTGTTTGCAGATGGAAAAGTGTTAATATGTGAGAAAGTGATGTAAGTTGATAAAATTTGATAAACTCTATAGTACTGTATGTTATAGAAATGACTCCGCTCTTACATGCCCTGATGCACTGGCACTCAAAATGCTAATATATTTTATATCTGTACAAAAACAAAGTGTACTAATAATGAGAAAATCTTTTACAGTTTTACATTTATAGTATATAGAAGAGCATCTCAAAATGCACAAAATGTCAATTAGGGACAGGATCAGGATTACTATTTATTTCAGTTTCTCACTGTAATCAATCTTACAGAAAAAAAAGAAACTTGGACGTCTGTAAAAAAATAAAATAAGGGATTATAAAATTCCCCTATTGGAATTGCTAATTCTATCTTATTGTCCTACTATCACTGGGAATTTACTCAAACAAAATACATTTTACACAATGAAAACCTAATAAAGAAATTATTGTCCATTAATATTTAATATTATTTTAATGGATCCTATTACTAGTCATTTCAATGATTTGTGTACAAGTGATTCTACTGTAGTATGTAATTTAATGCACTTCTGTTCAAGTAAATATTTGAATAAAAATACAAAAGACAGCAGTTATTATCATTAAATAAAGTTCATTATGACCCTAGCGAAAAAATATAATGGTTTAAAATCACAGAATTGTCAGATAGCACGGTATCATTCCTGAGCTGTTGTGTATAAGAGGCACTGTGTTAAAGCTAAAACAGCGTACACACCAGCACAATTCTGTCCTCAGTTTCTCAGTACGGGGTAAAAAATATGATGCATTTTATTGTCCCTAAGTGTGTTTAACTTTTCTCACTTTTCTGTTTCAGTACACTGAGGTGCAGCACACGGTGATGAACAGACCCGCCAGGACGAGTGACCACAACACCACATACGCTCATATAAGGCCCTCAAACCCGTGACCTGGAATGACCCCACACAGCTCACCCATTTCTGCTTCTTCTGATACGTGACGGACAAGTCGCAAATGAGTCGTGTGTTTATTTAGATGAATTGATGATGAACTGTTTTAGGGATTTCTACATGCTTCATTGTTCAGTTCACATACAGAGGCGATTTGAAAGATTCATACTGTATGACTGAAGTCCCTAGTGAAAAAAAAAAAAAAAACTTTTTTTTTTGGTGTATTACAAATATATTAACATCTTCTATAGTACGTTACAAATATACAATTTTTTTTTTAAATCAATTAATATTAGGGCTGGGACTCGATAAAAAAATAATCTAATTAATTAGAGGCTTTGTAATTAATTAATCGAAATTAATCGCATATAAATATTTGACCTGAGAACACTGAGAAGTAAGTTTTTTCATATGGATTTTAGTCATTGAATAATGACTGAATACATAAGCTTAAGCAACAAAATAGTTTATTTTTGTTCAACCAAGTCCAACAGACCAGTGCAATATTGTCATTAAGTGTAGCAATAGAATATTTAGAAATATAGTAGCCTACATTTCAGAAATTCAGGTACCCTATAGGTAGGTAGACCTTCTGTAAACTGTTTTTTTAAGTAAAACACAATACTTTCAAGTGTGGGTCCTTGTAGTCGGAGTCGGGCTAACGTCCACGCTAGCTGCTATATGTTTAGCATTGAGGTGATACTTGAGGCTCGATGAGCTGCGGTGATATGCGAATTCCTTGTTGCATAGCTTGCACACAACCATGCTCTTATCGACGCTTCCATCCATTTGTTTTTTGTAACAAAATTTCCCATCTACAGGGCCAACCAAAGCGGTCTCATCAGCTTATTTGTCCATGTTCACTGTGGTTTGTTTTTGTCTGAACGCTAGTTGGTGCTCCAGTATAATCGGTCCACCGAAACTCATCAAGTGAGAAACGTTACGCGGTGCAAGAATAAGTGCGATTAAAATGCATAAAAAAATTTAATGAGTTATTTTTGTGTAATTAATTAATCTAAATTAACACGTTAAAGTCCCGGCCCTAATTAATATATAAAAAGAATACTAACATCATGCTTTTACCAACCTTTGAATGAAACTTTAAATATACTTCATTATTACAACTAAATAACAATTACGTAATAATTGCATTATAGTACACTTTCCAGAAATATATTACATATGTTCTAAATAATCATACTAACAATATACAGAAAGCATACATTAGAATATGAATTCTAACATACTGTAATCTTATATTTTCTGTAAAATTTTAATGTGCTTATTAATATGTGCTTCACTTTTGCACTTCCAAGATCATTTATGTGTGTTTGATCTCATCATCATGTGTGCATTCATCATCATAAAGCTACACTTGCTCGAACTGCTGCAGCGTTAGAACTCGGCCACAATTCCAGCCAATCAGAGATAAGAGTAGGGTCAATACCAGTCAATCAGAAACTGGAGGTGGGACATTCGCACAACCTGTTTCCAATTCGCTCTGCAGTCTTCCACTTCTAATTTGAATGTAATGGTTTTATTGTTGCATGCGTTAGTACATATCGTCATTAATTAAAGCAATTTCCCTTTGGGATTAATAAAGTTCTTTGAATCTTGAATCTTGAATTATCTTTCATCGACATAAGAAAAAAATTTCATGGTTTCATGGTTCAAGTACATAATTTAAACTATAGACTGTTTCTCTAATGTGTTTTTGCTGAATCTTTATGTACGTCACTTCTGATAGGTACATCACGCTCTGTAGCTTTCGGCCTGTTTTTAGAGTCTCTGCATAACAGTTAGAATCAACACACCAGGTTTGAACTAATACAGTAGATTTTACATTATTATTTTTGTAACTTTGTGCAAATTAAATCTGTTGAACTCAAGAAGGAAATCTGCCTCGTCATTACTGATGTAATGTGTTTCAAAAACATGCTTGTGTCGAAAATGTCTTTAGCATTTATAAAAAGGTCCTAAACCCGTTTAGTATACTGGTAACACATTTGCAATACAGTAGTACAGAATGTTGTGTTTACTGTATAATATAGCAAAGTATATTTTTATTAAACACAACGTGTACCTTTTTAGTCTTTGCCGTTGGCCAGAAGTATAACAGCTAGTGATGGCTCATTCATTAATGATTTGTTCTTTTTGAACGAGTCTTTAATGTGACATCGCAAAAGAAGATATGATGGTGAGCTGCTCATTCTGTTTATTATAATATGTCCTTAGCTGCATTGCAATTTCATTACTGGAACTATAGGGTTACAAAATTTGTGTATGTAGATGTGTTGAGGGTCTGTTTACTGAAAATGTAATATTTTATTTTATTTCTGATCAAAAGAATAAAATTATCTAAATGACTCAAAAAAAGATTAGTTTATTTTGATTATTAACGAGATTCAAAGAACTGAGTCACTAAAATTATTCAAACTTCCCATCACTAATAATCAACTAATAATGTGGAGCAAATACTTGTACATTGTGTACAGTTAAGAGTAGCATGCTGTTTGTTTACTGGTGAGCAGAGATTTTGTTTCAGTCTAACTTGCTGAACTCAAGGGTGAGGAGTGTCGTGGCAAATTTTGAGGACTTTGACCATTTTTAAACAAAACAACTAAGCAAACTTGAGTAGAGAAAAACCACTCACTCACTCATCTTCTATACCGCTTTATCCTGTATTCAGGGTTGCGGGGACCTGGGCCCGTATTCATAAAGCTTCTTAGAATTCTCTCAGAGAGCTCCTATCTTAGCCTAAAAAGTCCTAGCTGGGAGTCTTAGACTAAAAGTGATTTAGAAAACTTCTTAGAGCAACTCTGAGTAAGGAAAGTACAAAAACCTTTATCTTAGTGCGGAGGTGTGGTCGACCACATTGCTAGGGATGATGCAGCAATTTAAGGACTGTGATTGGTTGATAAAAATTGCCTCTGATCTCTGTAAAGGTCTTGAAATGCACTCTTTGTGAAAATAGAATAAACAGTGAAATCATAATGTTTGTACTGTATACAGTATAAAGAAATTGTATAATCATGACTACAGGCTACTTTTAAGTTGTTGTTATAGGCTAAACATCTTAAAGAGATACTGTATCTTAAATTAAAACAGCCAAATGTTAAAAATGTTGAAAAACATTTTTAAAGCAACCAATTTCCACACAGTAATTAGTATATTTAAGTTTTTACATTTATTTACCATACTGATTTTATTTTTATAGGAGCAAAATGGCTCACCTTTTACCAATTTACATGATTGCAGGACAGTCTATTTAAGTTGCACATTTGGATAGCATTTAGCCAACAATCCAAGAGAGATGGAAGGAAGTAAAACAACAAGAAAACCAAATTAGACAGAAGAGCTTACTTTTAGCTTTACATTCAGTGTTTGGAGAATATTTCTTCTTTCCGCCATTTTGTCCTCTGCTATAGAAACTCTTAAGCTTCTTAAAAGTCCTCCTCTCTACTCTTAACAATTTTTAATGTAGGAGCTGTTTTTAGGGCTAAGATGTTTCGTGAATCACTTTTATCTTTACTAAGATTCAGTCCTAAATTTAAGGGGAAATTCTAAGAAAATGTCATAATTCTAAGAATTTTGTCATTAGGAGCAACTTTTAGGCTTAAGAAGCTTTGTGAATACGGCCCCTGGAGCCTATCCCAGGAGGCTTGAGGGTGCCAATCCATTGCAGGGCACACACTCATTCACACACTACAGGCAATTTGGGAACGGCAATTACCTAACCAACATATCGTTGGACTGTGGGAGGAAACCAGAGTACCCAGAGGAAACCCACCAAGCACAGGGAGAACATGCAAACTCCATGCACATAAAGTCAGGAATTGAGCCTGGCCAGGAATCGAACTCAGACCCTGGAGGTGCAAGGCGACAGTGCTAACCACTACACCACCGTGCCGCGTTAGAGAAAAAATAAATAAAGTTTATTAAAGACAGACTTAGACAGACAAATCTGAACCAGTCAAACAGACAGATGCTAAAAGAGCGCACAAAGAAAACCCGCGAAGAAATCGAAAAAAAGCGCTAATTCACGTTTTATACCTGAAAACCACTGTGTTACTCCTCTTTGTTAATTTGTCTGATCCACCTTTTAGTACTTATTCATTATATTATTATTTGTTCAGCTCCTTAATTTTTATATTACATGCGCAAGTCACTGTCTCGAGCTAGGATAGATCTGTTACTACCGCCTACTTACTTACTGAATTGATGGGGGTTAATGAGGACTTTTTAACTTCTCTAGCTCTGGCGGATGGTCTTACGTATTTCTAACAGTAACAGTCCTACTTTCTACTCATCCCGACCAGCCTTAATCCCACCTGTGATTATGATAACAATTCGGATAAGTGATTAAATAGTTATTTATTATAAGCTTCCCAGAACAGATTTTTTCAAATTTCTCCAGTTACGACATTTTATTCAATCTGAAATGAGACAGGGCCAAATCCGCTTTGAATTGTCTGATATTGAAAATCATCTCCTTCTTCCAGGGGCATTGAAAGGTCAGATTTCCTATCTGTATGGCTCCCTTTTATCAGAAACCTCTTCACCTTTGAATCCTTTAAGAAAGGTTTGGGAAAAGGATATGGGCCGATCATTTACTGATGATGAATGGCTCTCTATATGTGAGGAGGTTTTTCACAAATCAACTTCAGTTTCTGTGCATGAGCAAAACTTTAAATTCATATATAGAACATATCTCACCCCTGTACGCCTCCACAAAATGTATCCAAATGTATCTCACCTGTGTTTTAAATGTAATTCAGAAACTGGAACATTGATGCATCTCTTCTGGGAATTTAAGACAATTAAAACTTTTTGGTATGAAGTGCATCATCTGGTTGAGAAAATACTGGCTAGAAAATTCAATATGTCTCCAATTATATACCTGTTAAATTGTAAAATATCATTAGATCTTCCTTCTGATTTAAATTGTTTATTAAATTTCATTACTTATCTGGCAAAGAAATGTATACTTATCTTATGGTCATCATCTCGTGTACCAACTTTAAAGATGTGTTTGGCACAAGTGGGTAATCGTTTACCATTGGAAAAACTTACATATGACTTACAGAACAAATCTGAAATATTCTGGCGGATATGGGCCCCTTTGTGGGATCTACTTGAACAATCATGATTCTATCTTTCTCTTATGTTTTCTTTTGCTGATTTGTTTTGCCCTTGGGTGTTTCCATGTTCACCCTTATATTAACAGATTATTGTTTGTGTTTAAATGTTTGCTGTGGGTGTCGACTGTATATTGATCTGGCTCTGCTTTTTTTTATTTTTTTTTTATTTTTTTTGTTTGTTTGTTTGTTTTTTTTGTTTTTTTTGTTGTTGTTAAATATAAACAAAAATATAATAAATAGTTATTTATTTGCTGTAATTATAGCACCATGTGATCTCAAAAAGGTGAAGTTAGTCCATCTGTGAACTTTATTCCTGCGTTGTGCTCAGCAATTCTGAATAGATGATTTGATCTTAATTTATAAAATTTCCCATCGTCTGGATTAAATTCCTCTTTCTGTCAGCCCTATGTCTCAACTTACTTCCTTTTGAACATTTTGGGTCTAAGTGCATAACTTTCCACTGTTTTCATGTGGATTTGAGATACTTTTGATCTAGCCTATTTGATAGAGTGTACTTTGATATCCATTTTCTTTTGTTTCTGTAAATCTGCTTTGTGACCCTTGTTAAAAGTGCTATATGAATAAAATTTAATTGAATTGATTTGCATACATGAGATACAATTGGTCTGATTTAGATACATGTGCTAAATGATATATAATCAAAATCCCAAAAGTTTTCTACATTTCCCACAAGGGATACATTGATATCTCTGACCGTTACACCGGAAATATAAAAACAGTAAGCATGAGTTGTAGGACATGGGCGGGGGGGGTTTGATCACCCCTAAACATGAGTTAAAGATATGAATGGAACCTTATGTGTCAGGACATGCTGCAGTGCAAGTCCAGTTCTCTAACTGCACCATGACAAGTGAGGACGAGCAATTAGTAATGATTGACTATAAGTTGCAATCATGCCTTATACGGTAGTCACTACAGAAAAAGCTCTCTTAGCAGTTCACTATAGTTTAGCTAAATTTCTCGGCTTGGCCCCAATGACCACCAGCTTGTAATCATCAGGAGTAACATAGCCAAGATCACCTTTTTTTCCTCTTTGCAAAATCCTCTGCTCCAGGGCTAGGTAAAAAAAAACTCTATATAGCCAATTTATCCGGAAACATTCCTACCCTGCCAGCGCAAACGCACTCAACAATGCATTCGCACCTGGGTCATGGGACTTGATGCTTTTGTACAGTAAGTATATAATTAAAGATATGTTTCCCATGCTGTCAAGTCCACATGATAAGAATGAGATGTTTCATCCTATCCATGAGACCAATTCAGAATCCAGACGGTGTTGTCTCTCTTGTCCTTAAGTTGCCATGCTAGGGACCAGGGAACCAGCACACAAACTTAAAACCATACACACACACAACAATGCCACGGGGACAACATACTGTATAGCAGCTCATAGATTATATGATATGTGGGTAGCATCTTTAGTGTGTTGACCCATGTTTACACATTTTAAATACAAAGGCTGCATGCATCGTAACGAGGGCTGAGTAGATTCCTCCCATATAAAGTCATCTTTTACAAACTTCCATAATTCTTATTACTGTGTAAGGCTGCTTTGCAACTATTACAATTAAAAGCGCTATATAAATAAAATTTAATTGAATTGAATCTCCCCCCCCCCCCCCCGAGTCACAGCATCATAGTGAGCCGTACTCTGCGCACACTTTAAATAACATTTATTCACTCCCATCATGGGATTAATATGTCTCACTGGAGCTTGGACAGTGTTTTAGTTTGGTGGGCTGTCATGCCTCTTCAAACAGCTCTGGTGGTGGCGTGGGTCTTTCCCTCTTCTCCCTGTCCTCTTATCTTTTCATTTCCCCCAGTGAAACCTATCACATTGACTTTCGATTCTTCTCTATACTCTATGTCCTCATTACTTCTCATGTTCTCTTATTTGCTCACCCATTTCCTTTTTTTTTTTGCTTACAGCCTAATTTCTTCCTCCTTTTTTTTTTTTTTTTTTTTACTACTTATCATAAAAGTTCCATATGTTGCACAATGTTCCTTCTGCCTCACTGTTCCTTGACCCTGCAACATGCTTGCCCTTCCTGTGCATAATATTCTGTCCTCAGTTTACACCAACCTTCTACTTCCTTCTCTTCCTTTCTGCTGCTGTCTCAAGTTGGTACACAATATTTTCGATAAAAAGATCCATTTACAGGCCATGGTTTCCTTTTCTTCTTATCAATGTCAGTCTTCAACATACAGTACAGGCCAAAAGTTTGGACACACCATCACTCAATGTGTTTTCTTTATTTTCATGACCATTTACATTGGGAGATTCTCACTGAAGGCATCAAAACTATGAATGAACACATGTGGAGTTATGTACTTAACAAAAAAAGGTGAAATAACTGAAAACATGTTTTATATTCTAACTTCAAAATAGCCCCCCTTTGCTCTGATTACTGCTTTGCACACTCTTGGCATTCTCTCGATGAGCTTCAAGAGGTCGTCAACTGAAATGGTTTCCAACAGTCTTGAAGGAGTTCCCAGAGGTGTTGAGCACTTGTTGGCCCCTTTGCCTTCACTCTGCGGTCCAGCTCACCCCAAACCATCTCGATTGGGTTCAGGTCCGGTGACTGTGGAGACCTTTTTTTGTTAAGTACAAACTCCACATGTGTTCATTCATAGTTTTGATGCCTTCAGTGAGAATCTCCCAATGTAAATGGTCATGAAAATAAAGAAAAATACTGTATATCTTATCATATTTTTCCATTGTTCCTAAAACTCTTAACCCTTGTTGCATGATGTTCATATTCAATCACATTATGATCCAGGTCAATTTTTGTAGGGAATATTTCATTTCTAGTGTGTTTCATGATGTGTGCATGAGAACAGAGTGTTTTCTTTCTTTGACCTTGACACGCTTCATTATCAACAAACACATTCCTTAGTATAATCTATGTTCACGACATAAAACCGTTGGAGGCTCCTAACTAAAAACAACTCCCAAGCTCCTGTTCTTCTCCATGTTATCTTTTATAAACATTCCGCACCAGATGTAACCGTTCCTGTTCCCTCCTTTTTTGGTTCTTTGTGTGTGCATATACTGTATATATTTCTGTCTTCCACAATAAACTTTGAACATCTCACTGAGCACTGATTTGTGTGTTTCATTGAGTGGTTCCCTGAGCTCAGGCGAGACAGCAGAGACATTCCATACCGTTTAATCCCTTCAATGTTGACAATGTCAGATGCATGGGAAGCAGTCAGACTTCTGGGTAATTTCCGCTGCCATCCTCCCTGCAACTGCAGGACCAACTGATGGTATGCTATTTTGACTAAATTGTCTCCCTTGCTGCCTGGTCCTCAACCTCAGTCATCATCAGAGTTTTTTTTTTAATTGTCTTCCTGCACTGATGCATTCCTCCTCCAAATCATTATCTGCTTCCTCGTCTTGGAAGACCAAATCAAGGACCTTGTGCACAGTATGTCTTTTTGCTATAACCTCAGTCACTGAAATGTCAGCTCAGGTATCTTTATGAGCTTATGACCTCTCTTTTTATTCCTCTTGATCAAATAATTTAACTCAAATTCTTTTTTTTTTTTCAAATTCAAAAATCTAATTCAAATTTTATTTGTCACATACACAGTCATACACAGTATGAAATGCCGTGAAATGCTTATACGACCGCCAGTGACCTTAAAAATGCAAAATAAAAAATAAAAACTTATGCGTAAGGAATAAATATGAATAAAAAGAAATACTAAAGAAAATAAATTTATTAAAATAAACTGTACAAATAAGGGCACAATAAAAATATTACAAAATGTAGAAATATTGAAATATAGAAATATTTGAAAGTGGCAGTGGTTGTGCAAATATGCGTAAAAAGTGACTTATTAAAGTGTCTTGTGCAATGGTCCAGATATATAAATATGTAGTGCAAGTGTGCATGAATGTGTCCATGATTGTCTCGTCAATGATGGAAGTTTAAAAATATGTTATTAGTCCTGTGTGGTGGTGTGATTGAGAGACCTTATCGCCTGCGGGAAGAAGCTCCTCCTCAGTCTCTCTGTGTTGGCCTTCAGGGAGCGGAATCGCTTCCCAGACCGCAACAGAGAAAACAGTCCATTGTTGGGATGGCTGAGGTCCTTCACTATCTTCCTGGCTTTGGCACCACTTGATGTAGATCGAGTGCAGGTCAGGGAGCTCGGTGCGGATGATGCGCTCAACTGAGTGCACCACCCTCTGTAGAGATCGTCTGTCCTGCATGGTGCTGTTTCCAAACAAGGTCGTGATGCTACCCGTCAGGATGCTCTCTATGGTACAGGAGTAGAAATTCCTGAGCACCTTAGAGGGCAGTCTGAAGTCTCTCAAGCGTCTGAGGTGGTAGAGACGCTGTCAGGCCTTTTACACCACGGTGTTGATGTGACAGGACCATGACAGGTCCTGCGTGATGTGAACACAGAGGTATCGGAAGGTATCCACTCTCTCCACTGGGCTCTTGTTGATTCAATACAATTTTATTTGTATAGCGCTTTTAACAATTGACATTGTCTCAAAACAGCTTTACACAATCAAAAGAATTATTTAAGTTTGTATGGAATGTGAATGTGTATGAATCAAAATGTTCAGATAGTCCCTGGTGAGCAAACCGAGGGCGACAGTGGCAAGGAAAAACTCCCTGAGATGGTAATAGGAAGAAACCTTGAGAGGAACCAGACTCAACAGGGAACCCATCCTCATCTGGGTGAAACAGATAGCAGGAAATGATCTGCATTTATACAGTGTTAAGTGTTAACATCAACTATTGTAGCTGAACCTAATTGATGTTAAAATGGAGTCTAGTAGTTATTGGAGACTCAGATAGACTTGTAGAAAGTTCCAGTCCTGAACTATCGAATTGTCAAGTCCTCAGAGAAACAGCTGACAACACCAGTCGAGGCCAGAACCATCTTCTAAGTAGAGAGAATCATCCCCAGACACCTGACGCATCCCAAAGACACACACGGGGCATCCATGCGACGAAACCTCCAACCAGAAACCGGGCAGCAGGATGGATCAGACAGGTCCGGAGGGCAGAGGGAGTCTGGATCACTGGCAGCTCAGGAACAACATGTGTAGCTCGACAGAGAGAGAGAGAAAGAGTGAAAGGGGGAGACAGGGGGAGAGAGGAAAGAGAAAGAGGGGGAGAAAGAGAAGAGGAGGAGCGATGGCAATTAGGTATGGTCACAGTCACAATGTATAATGTGAATGTATATTTACTGTAGAGTGCAAGCAGGGACTCCGGCAGGACTAACTATGACAGCATAACTAAAAGGGAGAGCCAGAAGGAAACACAAACATGTGGGCTCCCTGAGATGTAAAGCAAACAATCACCTCACCGTCAACAAACCTGAGTGATCAAATGAGACTGAGGAAGACAGCATCTAAACATACCAGTTCACCATAATACTCTACGCCCATGAGTCCCCCAGATCTGCTCCTTTACCTTATGGCAAATCTATTTATAAAAATGCTTGGCTAAATAAATAGGTTTTTAGCCTAGACTTAAACACTGAGACTGTGTCTGAGTCCCGAACACTATTTGGAAGACTATTCCATAATTTTGGGGCTTTGTAAGAAAAAGCTCTGCCCCCAGCTGTAGTTTTCATAATATGCGGTTGATGACGGGGGTCTGGTAGTTCCTCTCCTGCTTTGTACTAAAGTCCACAGTCAGCTCCTTTGTCTTGGAGGAGGAGATTCTTCCTCTGGCACCAGTTCTCCAGATTTCCAATCTCCTCTAGATAGGCCGACTCATCATTGTTGGTGATCAGTCCGACTATGACAGTGTTGTCAGCAAACTTGATGATGGTGAAGCAGAGCTATAGTCGATGACGAGCATTTTAACATAATTCCCCTTCCTAGTGTCCAGGTGAGTGAGTGATGTGTGGAGAAGATGTGAGATTGCATCGTCCGTGGAGCGGTCCTGACAGTATGCAAACTGCAGAGGGTCCAGTGTGTTGGGTAGTGAAGTCTCTGACCAGGCGCTCAAAGCACTTCACTACTGAGATGAGGGCTACAGGGCGATAGTCATTGAGAGAAGCAGGATGGGGTTTCTTCGGGACAGGAACAATGATGGACTCCTTGAAGCATGTGGGGATCACCGACTGAGATAAAGAGATGTTGAATATCTCAGTGAACACAGGTGCTAGCTGGTCTGCGCAGGCTCTGAGAATACGGCCTGAGATGCCGTCTGGTCCTGCTGCTTTCCTGGTATTCACTCTCTTGAAGGCTCTCCTCACGTCGTGCTCGGTGATGAGCGCGTTTTCGGTGCTGGCAATGTCTTCCTGTCTGCAGCCGTTAGCGACGCTAGCATTAGCGCCGCTAGCATTAGCGCCGATAGCGTCTTTAGCTGCAGCCTCAAAGCGAGCGTAGACAGTTCAGCTCGTCTGCCTTGTCCTTAATCCCTGCCACAGGTTCCTAGAGTCACTCTGTTGAAGCTGTGACTCTAGTTTTCTCCCGTAGCGCTGCTTCGCCTCTTTCACCGCCTTCCGGACGTTGTAAGACGCAGCCTTGGACGGTTCCATGTCCCCTGATGCAAGTCCCGTGTTGTAGGCAGCGATACGAGATCTCAGAGCGTCGCGGATGGTTTTATCCACCCATGGCTTCTGGTTGGGAAACGTTCTGATAGTCTTTTTCTCCACGGAATCATCCGCTAGCTTCCCAATGAATCCCACAACCACTTCCATAAACACGCTGATGTCATCGGAGCTGTTTCTGAACATGTCCCAGTCTGCGTCATCGAGTGCGTCCTGTAACGCGGCCACCGATTGGTCCGTCCAGCGCGCGACCTCCCTCTGAACCGGAACTTCCTGTTTCAGCCTTTGTTTATATTTTGGCATGAGGAAGATGGCGGCGTGGTCAGATTTACCAAACGGTGGACGAGACTGCGCCTTGTAGCCGTCCTTGACTGTCGTGTAGCAGTGATCCAGTGTCCTTTCGCCCCTGGTGGGGCAGGTGATGTGCTGATAAAAGTTTGGCACTGCGCGTTTGAGGTTGGCACTGTTAAAGTCCCCCGCTACAATAAGCGCAGCGTCCCGGTGTTGTGTCTGGTGCTGTGTGAGCGCCTCATGCAGCTCGCATAAGGCAGTGTCCGTGTCCGCTTGTGGTGGGATATAAACGGCGCTGATTATGACCGATGTGAACTCCCGTGGAAGATAAAAAGGGCGACACATGATGGACAGTAGTTCCAGGTTTGGTGTGCAGGAGCGTGTAAGAGGAACAACGCTCGCGCTGTTGCACCAGCTGTTGTTCACCATTAAACACACGCCGCCTCCCCTTGACTTCCCCGAGTCCCGCGTCCTGTCCATGCGGTGAACCGAGAAGAACTTGGCTGGCTGGATGGCGTGGTCTGGTACCGCTGGGTTCAGCCATGTCTCGGTGAAGCAGAGGAGGTTGCAGTCCCGAATGTCTCTCTGGAACTTTATCCTGGCCCTGAGGTCATCGAGTTTGTTTTCCAGTGACTGGACGTTGGCGAGCAGGATACTAGGCACAGGTGTGCAGTGTGCACGGGCTCTCAGCCTGTTCCTGACGCCGGCTCGTTTCCCTCGGGGCCACCGCTTCGCACTCAGGATCTCACTCGGCCAGCTCGGAACCAGAGTTAAAAACGTCGAATTGAGAGTACATTGTATACCAATAGAAACGAGGGTGTCTCTATCATACTTAATGTACTCAATGTGCTGATTTTGCCGGTTTAAAGTTACTGGAAATTACTTTAAAATATAAAAACAAAGAAAAGTAGGTCGGAGCAGTCGTGGTGGCAGCCGACCTCACCGGCGCCATCTTGATTACATTTTGCTACATTGCAGGTTCTCAGACCTCTGTTATGTTTATTATGTATGATCAATCTTATGCTATTTTACTCTTTCACTGTTTTGAGATTTCCCATGACCCTTCAAAGACCAACAGGTGCATGTTTCTGTGGGAACCTGGGCAAATGTGTTGAGAAAAGAAACAGAAAAAATAAAAGAAAGTATGTTATGATTTTTAGTCAAATGCAGCAGATTATGTTCTACATTTTTAAAGTGTGCAATGAAATTAAGTGTTTTAAACTCGTAGAGAAATTTTCTTTATTGATACACCACATCATGAAAATAACTAAATAAAAATAATAATAATAAAAAACCTCCCTTGTGTCTGATGAGTGTATTTACTGCAGCGACATGCTGATGTGTACACTGGCACATTTCATGAGCGACTATTTTGGAAGCCAAGTTTTTTTTTTTTTTTCATAGTTTGGTTTCATTCCAAGAAAGAAAGCAGACAAAGTCAGTCTTTAGTTACTTGCTTACACTAGCATTGTACTTTTTTTTTTCCAGCTCTAGCAGTAAAATTTAGTACATTTAGTGCATTTCCAACTGGGAATCACGAGGACGAGTCACAAAAGATCATTTATGCAAAAGCAAGATTAGGAAACTTGTGTGAACAGACTATTTTTAATAGGATACTTTTTAATTTACTTGACTACTTATTACAATCTTTATAAATGGGTATTCCTCCCAAACTTACGAGTCTGTTTAAAAAACAAACAAACAAAAAAACCATAAAAAATCCCATATCCAGTCTGTGCCTCGTGCTCAACTCATTCTGAGAACACTTTCCTCCCTCATCTGTGGTTTTGCACCTCTAGAGCTGGTGAAGACTAATGAAGTCACACCGGAATTAGAGAAAGTGGCAGAAAGAGCTTATATATATATATATAGTGGACAGTAGTTCCACATGAACCACTGTCATGAACCACTGTCCACTGATCCACTGTCATCACAAGGCATAATGGTCGTCAGCCGCCGCCCCGCCCACGCCACAATATATACCTTTGGTGAAAGTCTGGTAGCATCCAGCTGGAGGAAGATCTTCTGCAGTACCTCAAAGAATATTTTCAGTTCCTGAGGTTCATTGCATAAATTACACCCATTAAGAGCTCACATGCAGTAGCGACTTCTCCCAAGTCGTGAAGCACTTTAACAGCTGGGGGGTCAACTATTGAAATATATACAACTATTTGTTCAAGACCCCTCTCTGCAGCACGGCCATCTGTATCCCATTGTTACACACAAAAAAAAGTAAAAATTAAATCACGAGACTAATGCAGAATTCCAAAGAGCCCGTTTGTATTTTTCACTGTAAATGTTGTCTAACTTTTGGTCCACACTGATTTCTCACAAACTTAAAAACACTTTCTTAAGTACACCTGTGATCTGATGCCATCTAATAGCAGCTTCATCTTCTAATTTTTGAAGGCTAAATATGTTGTGGCCCAACGATACTTGTACAGTAGTTATTAGCATTACCTACCAGATATTCTTTGAAGAGATTGTCCAGATCTTCATTTAGGTAGGCACAAAGATCAATTTAAGCTAGCTAACTTAAAGTCTAAAACACTAGGACTCTCTAAAACTACAGAAGGAGGCCAAAGTTAAATACCATATCCTGTATATATACTCAGCAAAAAAAGAAACGTCCCTTTTTCAAGACTGTGTAGTTCAACAATAATGTTGTGCAAATCCAAATAACTTTACAGATCTTCATTGTAAAGGGTTTAAACAATGTTTTCAATTACAATTGATAACAATTAACCATAATCAATTAATTAACATGCACCTGTGGAATGGTCGTTAAGACCTTAAGGCCTTGTTCACACGGGCATTAAAATCGACGGTTTTTCTGCCGTCCGTGGTGTCCAGTGACCGCGGATGAAGCGCCGAGGGTTTTCTACACATACGAGTCAATGACGGTGTTCACACAGGCTTTGGTGACATGTGTTTGTCCGGCTGCGTGTTTATACGGTGTTAAAAAAATGTTGCATGCAGCATTTTCTTGGCGTTCAAATCCCAACGAACGCAAGGAAACCGCGCCTAGTTCGTTTTCTCTGCGTCCATTTTACGCTTCCGAGGACCGGATATATCCCATGATCCTACATGCTATACAGAGGGAAATGCGGAAAAAAGGCAAAAATAAAATGCTTAAAAAATAAAACTTGCGCGGAAATGTTCGTATTTCTTCATAAACCACAAAAAACTTCCTTTAATCCGACGTTGTGCAGTCAGAGGGTGACCCCAGTATCAGCAGCGATTTTTTTCTCTCCCTACGTCGCCGTATTATTTGAAAAAATATTTTTATATATTATATAAAAATATAATAATTTAATTAGAATTTTTAAAACAATAAGATTAATGTCTAATATAGCAAAATGGTCCATATTAAAAGGAGGCACCGCAAATAAAATGACAAGGGCTTTCATATCCAGTTCCCGACACACTGCCCCCTACAGGTTAAACACACAAACTACAATTTGGGCTGCAGGCTGTCGTTAGACAGAGACAAACGAACGCCAGTGTAGAAGTCAATCGAGCGGCACTACAACACGCAACATAAACGTATAGGACGTTCAGAGCTCGTTCGTTTATCCAACAATTTAACGCCCGTGTGAACAAGTCCTAACAGCTTACAGAAAGTAGGCATTTAAGGTCACAGTTGTAAAAACGCAGGACACTAAAGAGACTTGTCCACCGACTGTGAAAAACACCCAAAGAAAGATGCCCAGGGTCCCTGCTCATCTGCGTGAACGTGCATTAGGCATGCTGCAGGGAGGCATGAGGACTGCTGATGTGGCTATAGGGCAATAAATCGCCATGTCCGCACTGTGAGACGACCTAAGACGGCGCTACAGGGAGACATGAAGGACAGCTGATCATCCTCGCAGTGGAAGACCACGTGTAACAACACCTGCACAGGATGGGTACATCCGAATATCACACCTGCGTGACAGGTACAGGATGGCCACAACAACTGCCCGAGTCACACCAGGAACACACAATCCCTCCATCTCACAGCAAGAACTGACAAATCTGGTCCAGTCCATGAGGAGGAGATGCACTGCAGTACTTCAAGCAGCTGGTGGCCACCAGATACTGACTGCTACTGACTGATTTTGAGCATCCCTGCATTCAGGGGACATTTTGAAACATTTTTTGTTTATTTCTTATGTTGTTGACTCTTTTAGTGTTCATACAAATATTTACACATTAAGTTTATTGATGTAGGTTAAGTACGCAGGTGTAGTTTGAATTGTCTTGCTCTTCTGTTTCATTACCGGTTCATGACAGCTGGCGTCTCGCTACTGCCCTTCGCTGTACTGTATGAAATGTTGACAACATGAATGGTTTGTGTTTAGACAACGTATTAGGAATTTGTAAGGTCAAGATGAGAAAAAATTACGTTAACCTTAATCGACAAAAAAACATTTTAAATCAACAAATATGATATTATGAGTATACTGAAAGTAATTATATTATGTAAAGTGCACAACCTGCATTTTTTTTTAATTTAGTGTACATTACAATATCATAACCATTTTTTAAAAATCTAGCGAATACTTTTTTCCCAATGTGTCAGACACACACAATAAAAAGAGTTCTGATGGGAATGTGACAGGAGCGGATCTCTCTAAGTCCAGTAATAATAATCATTGAATGGCTTCATAAGCGTCCGTCCAGTCCTTTTGGAATTCAGTGTTCGGAGCACAGACCTGATCAAACATCACTCCTAAAGCTGCTGTATGTCACTCAGACCATCAAGGACTCCAGTCTCCTCCAACACCATGTTCACACTCCTCCAGTAGCTCCAAAAGGCCATCCGTCACCCCTCTGACCCAAATCCTCCACAGCAAAGATCTGCGTAAAGAAAAACACGATGAGTGTTGTAAGGACAAAGATGATAAATTTCACAGAATATCTAGTTATGATGAAAATTAATGATATTAACAAGGCTATACAGTGTAAAAGTGCATAAAAGCCTGTTTCTGGAATTCTAATGATAGATTAAAGCTTTGTTTTTCTGTTTTATATTTTCAAGGGTTTAACCGGGTAGTTGCTCAATTCGGTTTTCATACAAATAAGTTAACCGATACAACAGGTGTAGATGAGCTATAGCGACCCTGGCTAATGCTCATCTTTTATATCCCTTAACTTACAGAGTACTGAAGCGCCACTACTCCGTAACTGTTAAACACTTCTGGGTTTTTCTCGAACTTTCGTTAACTGGGGTCTTATAAAACTACATGGTTGTGTCTGAAGGAAGGTAATTTACTGGCTTAACTAGATTTTTTAACTGTTTATTCACTTACTGTACCTGTTGTCTCAACAAATCCTACTGTAAGAGGTTGTGTTAACAATACAATGTTCATTCATTCAACATTTATCTAGTTGGAGTGTGTGGCGGAAATTCTGAAAATATTATAAAGACAAGTAAATCATACAGTGGGTAAGAGCAAAGTAACAAAGGTTTTATTTAAAACTTCTGCAGAAGGACCAGTCTCATACACCTTGCAGCATAGAGAAAAGGTGATCTCTTTCTCCAGCTGACCTATTTTATACACAAACATCTCTGTTAACATAATCAACACCCCGTACATGAAGTTCCTACATTCAAACTCATGACTCTTTATCTGCCCCAGACCTGATGTCCTCACCTTATCATTTATTCAGGGACAACTACAATCAGGTTGTTTCTATTCTGTTCTCGGCCTTGTGTCTCTAAGCTTCGACAAACAAGTTCAAACTTCTAAAGTCTACGTGACACACTTACTACAAGGATCAGAATTAATATATAATTAAAATATGATTTTTCCATTACAATTTCCCCCTTTTGTCATTCTATGACAACCTAAATATTTTAATCCTACAATTCAAAACAATACTAATAAGCTATGCATTAGGTAAATTTAATCAGATATTGTCTCTCGAACCTGGGTTTTTAAACATCATCATCACTAGCACTCTAATGCACACAGAGGACACTACAGCTGTTTTTATTGGAATAGACCCCTGACACAAAAAAATTTTTTTCAAATATTTTGCAACCTACTTAAATATACATGCTTTATATTTCTCTAAAGATTTACATTATGTCTTCTTCCATATCATGATCTAAAAATTCAAAATGATAGTCACTCTGTCAGAAGTCGGGTCGTCCCAGTCCATTTTCCATTTTGTGTTGCCAGTCTGTCCTAACAAGATTATAATCCCAATTGGTAGAACACTATAAACCAGCCAATAACCCCAGCCTCCCCACAATTGCGTTAACCACGAGATCCAAGACTCTACTTGGGGAGGTGGTTGCAAAGCCTTCTTCATGTGGTTTATGACGTTGCTGATATTCTGACGAGGTACATAAAAACAAGAGGTGTTTAGAACTTTACACTGTGCACACTGCTTATCTCTACATTAACTACACATCTGAGCTTATCTTTAAAAAATGAGATATGTGACACACAGTGTAATGTGTTTACTGGTATATATTTGTCTATCACCGTAGCATTTACTGAACTCACAGCTGAAGTGCAGAGCTTCCATTCATACACATACAACAGGGGCAACGGATCCCATTTCCCAAGAGTGAAATCCTCAGGCTCAATACTGGTTTAGTCTCAAGAGTTTTATACCTAATTTACATACGAAATCTCGCCCCAATAGATTTACTGGGCAGCAATAAGAGAGCAAAAAATCTAAATTTATCATCATGTACACCTGGAGAAAGCCACACGCTTGTCTTTATGAGGCTCTTTTCAGCTGCATGTCCTGAAGTGCCCACAGAGTTAACTGTCAAATTCACACACTTTAATGACTGAATGACCTGCATGAAATGTAGCAAAATGAATTTTGTTTGTCATGGAGCTGCAATTCAATTGTTGGCATTTTACTGATGTATTTCAAGATCATACGTAAAATGTGTGGATGTTTCGAAGATACAAACGTGAATTGAATCATTGAAGAGCAAGAAGTGTTAGTAGGAAAAATAATTTTTTGACTCACCCTCCCCTTCAGGCTGCATCACCTCAGTTCAGTCCCGTCCCCCTGCTCCCTCATCTTTTCTGCCATTCTCCCATCGTGTTCTCTTCCTCTCTGTGCGCTTCTTCAACCTCAAGCAGATATGTTTGTCATGTCCATTCTCACTGGAAAAGCGCCTGTCGATCCACGTCACACACTCCCGATAATATTGATTATTCCAGACAGGATTTCACATCATGTACTTGTCTTCAGGCCAGTTGCCTGAGTTTTGTGAAAGTCAGTTCCCAGTTTAGACGTGAGCAGTCCTCCAGGTTCTTGTGAATTCATTCATTCATTCATTTTCTATACCGCTTAATCCTGTGTTCAGGGTCGCGGGGGACCTGGAGCCTATCCCAGGAGACTTCGGGCACTAGGCGGGGTACACCCTGGACAGGGTGCCAATCCATCACAGGGCACACACACATACACACACACCCAGGTTCTTGTGAAGTTAGTCTAAATTCCTTAGTGTCCCCAATGTATGTCCTCCAGCCTGTCTTAGGTCTGACAGCTATTTGTTGACCTGCTCCAGTTCTCCAGCTCCATGGTCTGTGCATGAGGGTTTTTCCTTCCATCTGACCCCGCCATTTCGACCATGAGCATTTTTCAGAGTTGAGCGGTTCCTCATTCGTCAGGGGCTCACTGCTGAGTCGATTGTCCAGCTTTGTTTCTTCCGTTTCTCCGATATACAATGACACAGGTGAGGTCAGGACTGGTATTTCTGTGTGCGCTGCAGAGCTGCATGATGGGGTTGAGGGCAGTCAGGAGCAGGAGGTTGTGGACATCTTCGAGGTGGGCAGCCATCCAGGTCAGGATCTGTTTTAACACACTGAAGAGATTGTGAGATTTGACCTGTCCCTAACTGCATTGCTTTTCTCTCCCTAACACATGATTCACACATCCACATCTCAAAAGCAATCTCAGTAATTAATAATTCTACATTTCTCTTTTTTTTCTTTTGTTTTCCCTGGATTTCCACATTTCTCAAACATAATTTAGAAGCTATCTTTACCAAGGAACGCCACAAGATCTTTTTTTTTGTTTGTTTGTTTTTTTGCTGTTACCCATGATTTTTACTTGTCAATTTACACGTGCCACTAACTCACAGTGAGCTCTCACAGTCCCCTTGACTGCTACCGGTGCAGCTTGCACTCTGCCGTAATGCCCTCTTGACTTTTACCTGTGCACCTTGCAACCCTGCACTCTGACTTGATTTACCTCTGGAGGTCCTCACACCGAGCACGTCTGCTACGGGGCCAAGTTTTCGTAAACGAGGCGAAACCAGTACCCTATCTCTCTCTCTATTTGTGCGCCTTTGCACTTTTTGGGTACTTCACGAGTCCCGGACTCGTGTGATAGATCCAAGTTTAAATCTATCCCAGCCACTGTGAGAAAGCGCACTTAATACTCAATTACAACTTAAAGACTTTTACAATTACAACTTAAAGAAAAATTATTTCCTTACCACATGATTTTAGTTCTTTTAATTCACTCCGGTGTTGAGGTGACATGGTGAATCCCCGGTCCTCTCACGCTCGATTGCCAATTAAGCGTTTGAGATGAAGTGAAAAAGCCTCCAAGGCGTCACAGCGCTTACGCCTCCCGGGATTCTCCAATGCCCTCCTCAAACACGGAGAGCTGCTGACAACGCCAAGTTGTGGTGGAAATTCTGAAAATATTATAAAGACAAGTAAATCATACAGTGGGTAAGAGCAAAGTAACAAAGGTTTTATTTAAAACTTCTGCAGAAGGACCAGTCTCATACACGTTGCAGCATAGAGAAAGGTGATCTCTTTCTCTAGCTGACCTATTTTATACACAAACATCTCTGTTAACATAATACATGAAGTTCCTACATTCAAACTCATGACTCTTTATCTGCCCCAGACTAGATGTCCATACCTTATCATTTATTCAGGGACAACTACAATCAGGTTGTTTCTATTCTGTTCTCGGCCTTGTGTCTCTAATCTTCGACAAACAAGTTCAAACTGCTAAAGTCTACGTGACACACTTACTACAAGGATCAGAATTAATATATAATTAAAATATGATTTTTCCATTACAAGTGTTTACAGTGTACTGAGCACATTTTAACTTAGTGCACTGCATTGTAAAGACTTTATGATGTTTTCATGGGAAACAGTGATTAGGCTCAGCCAATAGGTGTCCAAACTGAGGGTGTGTATGTGTTTGAGTCTTAGTGTTCAGTCTTTAAGAACACACATCTCTAGTTTCGTATTAACGTAAAGTCAATTCTTAAAGAGAATTCTCAATGTTTTCTAAAAGACCAGGGTTACATCCTTACACATAACAGCTGGTGGAAAAGCCTCACCTCTGACACTTGACATTATGTTTGTGTGTGTGTGTGTGTGTGTGTGTGTGTAAGAGACAGTGATGTGTGCCTAGACAATACAGTGACGTTGTTCTCAATCACCCAACTTCCCTTTTTTCACACACACAAAAAAAAACACACCACACAGCATGTGACCCAGACAGAAGACTTTATTTTTAGCAAGTGAACTTTGAGTCAAATCGTCATGTAAAACTCAACCATGTGACTGACAGACAAAGGAAAACACGTTGCAGGCGACTGTACCAGGGAAGAAGAGATGAAGATAAACTAACACCAATGGCATCAAATGACATCACTACACATTTCTATTACACACACAAATAAAAATCGATCTACTAGTTTGATCGATCAGATTGAGCCCCCTATATTGTCCAGTGTTTGTGGAATTTAAAACAAAAATAAGTACACAATTTGAGATCAGAAACACAAATATATATATTCTCATTTCAGCAGGCAATAATCACTTGGATGCGATGGGTTGATAGATGGTGGAAGTGACAAATCTGTACACACACACACACACACACACGAGAGAACACTGCTCGACGCGTTAGTCCATGCGGATCTTCTGATTGGTCATCCTGTAGATGATGCTGTCGTAGCCCGGGTCCATGTTCCACAGGTTGTACGAGATGACGATGACGGCGAGCGCCAGCGTGATCATCAGCCACAGCACGATGTTGAAGACTACAGCGTATTCGAAGTTGTACTTATAGGCCAAGTTGTAGGGGCTTCCTGGGTTACTCTGGAAACTAACAAGGCCCGGTTTCTCAATAACACACACTATTGCCGCGCTAAGAAGACTCTTAAGATATATCTTACGTTAAGTGATAACTTTTCTAAGTGTATTTCTCGAACTGTCTCTTAGGAGTCTTCTTAAGTCGCTGCCTCTTACGTCTGACGTTACAAGGCGCTGTCTACAGTGAAGGTCCTGAATTAGCGGACATCGATTGCTCAGGAATCGATTTTTGACTCCTTTTGCATGACAGCGTTAAGAAAGACGGCACTTTCTATGCAAATTAAACATTGCACTAAATTCTTTTAATAGCGTTTATTTCGACATGGGTTAACTTATCAATAACATGCCATAATAGACAAATATATAAATTAATTCAATTCAATTCAGTTCAATTTTATTTGTATAGCGCTTTTAACAACTGACATTGTCTCAAAACAGCTTTACACAATCAAAAGAATTATTTACGTTTGTATGGAATGTGAATGTATATTAATCAAAATGGTCAATCAAGGAAAAAACTCCCTGAGATGGTAATAGGAAGAAACCTTGAGAGGAACCGGACTCAACAGGGAACCCATCCACATCTGGGTGAAACAGCAGGAAATGATCTGCATTCATGCAGTGTGTTAGGTGGCAGGCAGTTCAGCTATAATAGTTGATGTTAATTGATGTTAAAATCGAGTCCAGGTAGTTATTGGAGACTCAGATAGACTTGTAGAAAGTTCCAGTCCTGAACTATCGAATTGTCAAGTCCTCAGAGAAACAGCTGCTAACACCAGTCGAGGCCAGAACCGTCTTCTAAGTAGAGAGAATCATCCCCAGACACCAGACGCATCCCAAAGACACACACGGGGCATCCATGCGACGACACCTCCAACCAGAAACGGGGCACCAGGATGGATCAGACAGGTCTGGAGGGCAGAGGGAGTCTGGATCACTGGCAGCTCAGGGATGACATGTGTAGCTCGACAGAGAGAGAGAGAGGGAGAGAGAGAGAGAGAGAGAGAGAGAGAGAGAGAGAAAGAGTGAAAGGGGGAGACAGGTGGAGAGAGGAAAGAGAAAGAGTGGGAGAAAGAGAAGAAGAGGAGAAATGGCAGTTAGGTATGGTCACAGTCACGTAATGTATAATGTGAATGTATATTTACTGTAGAGTGCAAGCAGGGACTCCGGCAGGACTAACTATAACAGCATAGCTATAAGGGAGAGCCAGAAGGAAACACAAACATGAGGGCTCCCTGAGATGTAAAGCAAACAATCACCTCACTGTCAACAAACCTGAGTGATCAAATGAAAGTGAGGAAGACAGCATCTAAACATACCAGTTCACCGTAATACTCTACGTCCATGAGTCCCCCAGATCTGCTCCTTTACCTTATGGCAAATCTATTTATAAAAATGCTTGGCTAAATAAATAGGTTTTTAGCCTAGACTTAAACACTGAGACTGTGTCTGAGTCCCGAACACTATTCCATACTATTCCATAATTTTGGGGCTTTGTAAGAAAAAGCTCTGCCCCCAGCTGTAGTTTTCATAATACGCGGTACTGACAAGCAGCCTGCATCCTTTGATCGAAGTAGGCGTGGCGGATCGTAAGACACTAGCAGTTTGCTCAGATACTGCGGCGCGAGACCATTTAATGCTTTATATGTCAAGAGTAGTATTTTAAAAGCAATGCGAAATTTCACAGGGAGCCAATGTAGTGAAGATAGGATAGGGGTGATGTGCTCATATCTTCTGGTTCTAGTGAGGACTCTCGCTGCTGCATTCTGGACTAGCTGAAGCTTGTTTATGCACCTAACAGAACATCCAGACAGTAAGGCATTACAATAGTCCACCCTAGAGGTGATAAAAGCATGAACTAGTTTTTCTGCATCGTTTAGCGACAATATATTTCTTATCTTGGCAATATTTCTGAGGTGAAAGAATGCTATCCTGGTGATATTATCTACATGAGCTTCAAATGAAAGACTGGAATCTATAATCACGCCGAGGTCTTTTACTGTTGCACTTGATGGAACAGAAAGGCCATCTAAATTTACGGTGTGATCTAAGGTTTTACTCCTAACTGTATGCGGTCCTATGACTAGAACTTGTGTCTTATGCGGATTAAGCAGAAGGAAGTTAATTAGCATCCAATTTCTTATGTCCTGCACACATTGCTCAACTTTAGTTAGCTGGTTTTTCTCATCTGGTTTTGCTGAGACATATAACTGTGTGTCGTCAGCATAACAATGAAAACTAATACCATGCTTACGGATTATGTTGCCCAGAGGAAGCATGTAAAGGGAAAAAAGCAGTGGGCCAAAAACTGAACCCTGCGGAACGCCAACTCCACGAGTGAACATGCAGAATAATCACCATTTAAGTCTAAATACTGATAACGATCGGTCAAATAGGATCTGAGCCAGGAGAGGGCTGTACCCTTAATTCCTACTACATTTTCTAATCTGTGAAGAAGAATAGCATGATCAATGGTGTCAAAAGCTGCACTGAGGTCGAGTAATACAAGCATAGTTACACAACCCTGATCAGAGGCTAATAGGAGGTCATTTACTACTTTAACAAGTGCTGTTTCTGTCCTGTGATGAGGCCTAAATCCTGACTGATACAGTTCATGTATGCCATTTCTCTGTAGATATGAGCATAGCTGCTCCGCTACTATGTTTTCCAGAATCTTAGAGATAAAGGGGAGGTTCGATATTGGCCTGTAATTGGACAGCTGACAGGGGTCGAGGTCAGGTTTCTTAATTATTGGTTTGATAAATGCTACTTTAAAAGATTTTGGAACATAACCGATGCTGAGTGAGGAATTAATTATTCTCAACAGCGGTTCTGTTATTACTGGTACTGTCTGTTTAAGAAAATGTGTCGTTATAGGATCTAATATACAGGTTGATGAATTTGCAGAAGAGATGAATGAAATTAGTTCATTCTCTTCAAGGGGAGTAAAGGATTCTAGGTTCCGATCTGACATGGCTAGGTTAACATCTGTATCAATTACATTGTTCGGTTTCAAAGCCTCAATTTGATGCCTGATATTTACAATTTTATTATTAAAAAAGTTCATGAAGTCCTCACTATTGCATGATGTTGTTGTGGAGATTTCTGTAGTGGTCTTATTTCTGGTTAATTTGGCTACGGTATTAAATAAAAATCTAGGATTATTTTTATTTTCTTCTATAAGAGTGGAGAGATACGTTGATCTAGCTACACTAAGCGCTTTCCTATAGATCAGGATGCTCTCTTTCCATGCTATTTGAAATACTAACAATTTAGTTTGACGCCATTTACGCTCTAATTTCCGAGCGGTCTGTTTTAAAGTGCGCGTGTGATCGTTATACCAGGGAGCGAGTTTCTTATCTCTAATAATTTTTCTTTTAGCTGGATCTACATTATCTAAGGTATAACGAAATGTCGACTCTAAATATTCAGTCGCCTGATCGAGTTCTGTGGGGTCAGACGGTGACCTAATCGAAGTTGGTAACTCTGGGAGATTACTGATAAAACTCTGTGCGGTAGTTGATGTGAATGTACGTTTAATACGGTAGCGCGGTGCTGTGCGTACATTATCACTGTGACACACATGAATTGAGACAAGATAGTGATCTGAGATCATTTCAGACAGTGGAATTGTGAATACATTTCTTATACTTAATCCGAAAAATATTATTAATTCTAAAGTGTGACCTGCTTTATGAGTGGGTCCTACTACACACTGATTTACTCCTACTGAGTCCAGTATGGACATAAATGCTGTTCTCAGAGGGTCTTCTGGATTCTCAAAATGAATAATAAAATCTCCAGCAATTAACGCTTTGTCTACAGAAACGACCAGGTCTGAGATGAAATCTGCAAATTCACTAAGAAATTCAGAATACGGCCCTGGAGGTCTGTAAATTATAATTAGTGGAATCGACTGAGCTGACTTAATATACTTAAGTACACTTATGTTACTATAAAGAATTTCAAATGAGTTAAATTTGTGTCCGTGTTTTTGTACGATAGACAGATTATCATTATGAATAACTGCGACGCCTCCTCCTCTACCAGTTAACCGAGGCTGGTGTATGTAGCTGTATCCAGGAGGACTAGCTTCATTTAGAGCTACATACTCGTCCTGTTTAATCCATGTTTCAGATCATTCAGTATGATCGGAGTACCAGCGGCAGCGGGTGCTTATATTTTATTGTTACTGCGTTTAGCCCTCTGTAATCAATACTGGGTCTTAAGCCCCCGCCTTTTTTTTCTATAAAAAAGAAACCTGCCGAAGCAGGGGATGTGGACCTGTTGATAAGTCTCTGCCGAAGAGCCTCCTCCACGTATTCCTCGCCCTGGTTTCGGCCAGGGATAATGGATAGACACACCAACAAGGCGGTGTTTTCCCCGGCAGGAGCTCAATCGCGCAGTCCCACGGACGACGGGGGGGAAGCCGTGCTGCTGCCCTAACACTAAAGACATCTTCAAATTGCGCATACTCTGATGGCACTTTAGTGGAGATTTGGGCACGCGGCTTTCTATGTAAGTGGTTTGGACCGACAAAGATAGCGGTTTGCAACATTTAGAGCATCTGGGGGACCAGGACATGATGCTAGACTTATCCCAATTAAAATTGGGGTTGTGGAAACTGAGCCATGGAAGTCCCAGTACGACCTCTTGATCGGACCGAGGAAGCACATAAAATTTTATCTCCTCGGTGTGACCAGGGAAAGTTAATCGAAGGAGCGCAGAGATTACTGTAATCGGCGATTGTTTTAGACGCTGGCCATCTAGAGCTTTAATGGGGTATGGAAGCTTCGACACTGCGAGGAAAGAAGAGTGGAGGAGATGAAATTCCCAGCCGACCCGGAATCTATTAAGGGAAAGACAGACAGGGTATGGTTATGATACGTGAGGTGTGCTTTTAAACAAAAAGGTATGTGTGTGCGAGAGGGAGTGCAATGTGTTACTTTAGGCAACGGGCATGAGCAAATCTGGTGCTGTTCCCCCCCACAGTACAGACACAGTCCTGTGGTCATGCGCCGTGTCCTCTCTGTCGCGGATAGGCGGGATGCGCCGACGTCCATCAGCTCGGGTGGAGACCCCTCGCGCCCATGCTGGGGTGGTGGACAGAAGTTTTCCTTGCGGCGAGGGTCGGGGCGCTTAGCGAGAGGTCGGGGCACCGAGCGTCGCTGCTGGGCACGAAGATGCTGATCTAGTTTGATCACGAGTGCGATGCACTCCTCTAGTGACATCTCGGCGTCCCGGCACACCAGTTCCAGTTGGATGTCCGCGTTGAGTCCGTCTCGGAACCGTGCGAGTAGGCTTCTGTAACACCACCCGCTCTCGGCTGCCAGCACTTGAAAGTGCACCGCATACTCGGATTGGTCCCTCGCCTAATCCTCATGAAGCTGTTGTTCCCCGGACCTTCCCTGATCAGGGTGATCGAACACGGCGCGAAGAGCCTCAATAAACCGACTGTACCTGAACGTCGTGGTGCTCCCCGCATTCCACACCGCCGTGGCCCAGTCCAGAGCTCTGCCTGTGAGCTGTTGCATGACAAAGCTGATCTTCTGATGCTCCGTCATATTCGGGAAATCCGCGAGGTACAGCTCACAGGCCAGGAAGAAGCGCTTGCACCCCTCAGGGTCTCCTGCGTATCTCTCAGGTGGCGCGGGGCGGGGTGGTGCGGGGCTAGTGGCGCTACTCGGGGAGGTCAGGGGGGCTCGAGCAGTGACCAGCTGACTCACGCTGCACGCGAGGTCATGTACAGCCCGTGCCAGACTCTCGATCTCTCGTTGCTGTCCGCGGAGATAATCGCGCATGTTGGTGGTGTCGTCGGGCAGCGGGACACCTGCTGCGTCCATAGTGGTCTGTGCATCTGTCATGATCGGGTAGATAGCAGACGGACACAAAATGCAGGTGCAGAACACAGTCTTTATTTTCTCTTTGCTTTGAAAGGAGGAATGTGACTAAAACAAAACGAAAGCGTGTGTGAATGTTTCACGCAAAAAAAACAATACTTCTCTCAGGTCGGGTCTGCAGGCGGGAAATACTCGAAAGGGAAATAACAAACTTAGAAACTCGGAGAGCACTTAGATAGCCTGAGCTACACGTTGCCAACCTCTCCACTGGAAACTCGAACTGGTTATGATCCTGCACGCGCAGGCCCGGTCCCTGCAGGCACCGCCTAATCCTGAGGAGCACAAAGCACATGAGTCACAAGCATGATATTGAAAACACAAAAAAACAGGGCACGGACAGGGACCTATACGGGTTCGACTGGTTTAAATACCGACACACAGGGGAGAGACAGGTGAGACTAATTAGACATTCCCAGGGGACATTATGACATTGACACACTAGGGGGAGACAAGGGTGCGGCTCAGTAATCCGGAGAGCCAGATCTTCCCCGGGACCATGGTGGCACAGGTGTGACATCAAATTGTGTTTTTTTTTTTTATTACTGAAAGTTTCATTCTATTTAACGATTCTAATGATTTATGAATCTCTTCTTACATTTTATGTTTAACCTGCTGACTGCATTTCTTAAACAAATTGATTTACAACAAATTAAGAAAATAGTGCTGTGACATATCAAATAGGGCTCACATGATCTCCCCAGTAATTTCCCGTAAAGGAGAAATGGGTTGGGGCTCTTAGGGTTAAAAATCTGCCTGGGAAAATGATGCTGTCCACGATCAATAACAGACAGTTCCCTCTCATGCTACCGCTCCTGTACCTATTTATTCTGCTACCACAAGAGTGGTGCGCTGAGAGGCAGAAAATACAGCAGATACCAGCTTCCAAAAAAAAAAGGAGAAATGTGTACTAAACATCACATAGGCTCTGCTCATCTTGGTGAAAGAGGCTACATAGAGCGAAGGAAGCGTTCTCTGAAGACATGGCAGAGTGAATATTACAACACAGACCAGGTACAGTAACTCCTTATCTTATTGTTTTATTCTTCTCTGACTTTAATAGTAGCTTCTAATTATTTGAAGCTAACGTTAGACCAATTCAATTCAATTCAATTTTATTTATATAGCGCTTTTAACAATGGTCATTGTCTCAAAGCAGCTTCACAAAAATGAAAGAAATTTAACAAAAAATAAATAAATAAATAAATAATTTTTTTCAGTAAATGCATGAAAAAAAACAGATTTTCATGCATTTACTGTACCCCACAGATATTAATATTAAAAAGTATTTTAAGAGACTACAATATGACGAAGAGAGAGAGACAACATCTCTCATCTGAGGTCCAACCTACAGTACTAACCCATCCCTCTATCTATCCATATGCTCACAAGTGAAATTTAACTTTTTGAACCAAGTACAGTATATGGTATTTTTCTATTAAATAGCAAAGATCAAATATTCTCAGATTAAACCAGTGTTTTTCATCCGTTTGTCAGGTCGAAATTGACCTGAGATCAGACTGAAAGTGGAGCGCCTGGCTGCGTGACCACAAATACCAATAAATGGACCAACACTTTTGCAGAGTAATGTACATAATTATATAAAATATACAAAAGATACAAGTAAATAAGGTTTTGCACAGAGTCCATTATTCCAAATCAAGGCTCGCTGAAATATTTCCTGATGTTGAGGATAGATGTGACAGGTGCCACGCCTCTCCCTGTAATTTAAGTCATATGTTCTTTTTGTGCCCAAACCTGCACAACTTTTGGACAGGTTTTTTTAATCTCATGTCCACTATACGTGGCGAACAGTTGAAGCCATGTCCATTAACTGCTATATTTGGCATTACAGATGTTTCAGTTCCATTAAGTTCTGCACATACAATAAAGATTTCGTCGCCTTCTCATCTTTGTTGGCCAGGCGTACAATACTTTTACACTGGAAGTCCGTTAATTGTACCTCAATCTCTCAGTGGATTAAAGATTTATTATTTTTTCTTAAGCTAGAAAAGATCAAATATACACTGAGAGGTTCTAATAATATGTTTTTTCACAAATGGCCACCATTTATTGCTTATTTTGCAAGTTTACAGGCCTGAATGATTATCTGGACTGGGTCAAACATCGGAGTTTATCTATGACCAATTTTTCTTTTTTTCTTTTCATAATAATGACAATTGTTCAATAAAAAAAAAAGATACAAGTAGCATATAGCCTTTTTATTTTAAATGGCATTTTTTTTTTGTTACAATTACGTTGAAGCAAGTGTATGTAATTTAATATAAAGATTACAGACAGTGTGTGTGTGCGTGCATGTGTGTGTGTGTGTGTGTGTGTGTGGGGGTGTTACCTTGTTGTTACGGCTCAGTGAGCTAAGGAGGAGTGAGGGTGGGAACGACGCCTCCTGGAAAAATGAGTGCGGATCTGCTGCACAAATCCTCAAACACTGTGTTGCCCATGCACATCGTGCACAGCCTCTAGACACACAAAATAAAAAAAACTATTATACATCTGTAATAAAGATAAAGATTTGAGTTTTATTTCCATTTTCAATCCTGTTCGTATGTTATTATATGAAATACTTTGACTCTGCATCAACTATGGGCGTTTTCTCACTGGGGTCCGGAACCGTTTCCGAGCACATTTGGCCCTGGGACCAGTTGATTTTTGTCTGTGAGCATGCATTCGTTCCAAGCTCGGGAACGAATGCCTGGACCGATTGCGGGAACGATTCATGCGTACACAAACAAATGTGGCTGCAAAAGAATTTCATAATGAATGCCAAAGTACTGTGTTTGTTAGAAATTTAGACATCCAAAGCCAATTGCAGCAGCAGTAAGCTAGGTCGTGCAGAGTTAAACTGCGGCTCGAGCGGCACACAGCGCGCGGTGCAAGTGAGGAAAGGATAAATAATAGGATAAAAACCATCCAGTGAGATCAAGTCGGAAACCATTTGTCCCACAATACCATCTACAGTACCTTCATCATCCGAACCGGACGGTGTGGATCCTGGTCCAGCAGGAAGCCTGCGAGCGAGCGGTAAGTTAATAATAAATACTGTACTAACATTATTAACACTGTTAAAGAGAGTCTCATATTATCATGACATCTCCTGGTAATTGTCTGTGGATCTTGTGGTGACATTTTAAATGCATATAATAAGATATACAGGATGATCCTTTCACATTAACATACAACGTAGTTAACTCCTCAGGTGCTTACTTTAAGGCCCCAGAAAAACTCCATGTCTAAAACAGTAGAATGTGATGAACTTAAGTGCTGTGCTTATGTACTGTAGCTATTAGTTACAGGTACTTACTCATTTTATGTAAAACCTTTACAGTATGTATATACTCCAGTACAGTACATCTCAGAGACACTTATGAAAATGGAGATTCTGAAGATCCACATAAGCTCCACACACAATTTCAGGTTATCTGATTGCTGTGACAAAAAAATTGGATGTTGGAAGAATTACATTTGTACAAGCTGTTATGGTTGCAAACTTCAGCTAATTTCTTGCTTTTATACTTTCTTGCAGACAGACACTGGAGGAATCAGACTGAGACCTGACAGTAAAGACCAGCTAACAACAGAAGAAAGAGGAAAAACCTGACGTACAAGAGCAGGAGACTCCAGATGCCCGGATGGAATCTCAAATTTTGATGGAGGAGCACTGACTACAGATACAGAGGAAGGAACATCAAGAGATCTGTAAATTAAATAATATATATATATTTTAAAACTATTTAATTTCAGTAACACACCCGCTTGTACAAGTAAACATAGAAAGTACGATACATTTTAATGTTTACATTTTTCTCATTTTTGGCAGCTGCATTGCTGTTAAAACACTTACTCGAATTATATTTTACTTGAATAATTTTTAATAAAACATTTTGCACTCTTTAACCAGTATTTCGTCTCTGTTCCAAATCATGAAGACCCACACACTTCTCGGATTTTACAGTATACATTTATTTAAAAAAATAGAGTATAAAAACACTGCACATAAAACATGTTAAACACAAAACACTGATGCATGGTGAGATATCAGATTCAATAGTTTCAGCACATCAGCTAAGTTTGAAAAGCTACACTCAACAAGGTAAGGCAAAAAAGAGCACAAGCATCTCTTTATTATTATATGAATGCCCTCTTCTTGATAGGAGAATTTGGCAATCGTTCCTGGTCTCTCCAGGTCACAAGGACATGCTGCAATCACACACACCAGACGTCTCTTGAACCCAGATGATCCTGGGGAGAACAGAAGTACATGATTAGATATTTGTTATATGTACTTATGCTATGCGTTAAACTTTACAGCATGCATTATTTTGATTTATGGCATTTCTTGTATTTCACTGAACTTAACTGTATTTCTTGCATTTTTTTATTCATTCTTTACATTTGCATGATTAATTCATGGTGTACATAAACACTATATTTTTGCTATAAAAAACGAAATATTTAAAATAAATAACGCTCTTGTGCTATGACCAAAGAAATTAATGTTACTGTGGGAATCAGAAGAGACTGTAGACAGAAGCTGGTTCCCAGTGAGAAAACGCCATATAACATTCATTCACACACTCATTTAGCACTCATTCTAATCAGCAAGTCCACAGGACACGTGATCGAAGAGCAGTGGTTTCAAAAGTATTCACATTCATTACTTGAGTATACAGTGGTGTGAAAAACTATTTGCCCCCTTCCTGATTTCTTATTCTTTTGCATGTTTGTCACACTTAAATGTTTCTGCTCATCAAAAACCGTTAACTATTAGTCAAAGATAACATAATTGAACACAAAATGCAGTTTTTAAATGAAGGTTTACGTTATTAAGGGAGAAAAAACATCTCCAAATCTACATGGCCCTGTGTGAAAAAGTGATTGCCCCCCTTGTTAAAAAATAACTTAACTGTGGTTTATCACACCTGAGTTCAATTTCTGTAGTCACCCCCAGGCCTGATTACTGCCACACCTGTTTCAATCAAGAAATCACTTAAATAGGAGCTACCTGACACAGAGAAGTAGACCAAAAGCACCTCAAAAGCTAGACATCATGCCAAGATCCAAAGAAATTCAGGAACAAATGAGAACAAAAGTAATTGAAATCTATCAGTCTGGTAAAGGTTATAAAGCCATTTCTAAAGCTTTGGGACTCCAGCGAACCACAGTGAGAGCCATTATCCACAAATGGCAAAAACATGGAACAGTGGTGAACCTTCCCAGGAGTGGCCGGCCGACCAAAATTACCCCAAGTGCGCAGAGACAACTCATCCGAGAGGCCACAATAGACCCCAGGACAACATCTAAAGAACTGCAGGCCTCACTTGCCTCAATTAAGGTCAGTGTTCATGACTCCACCATAAGAAAGAGACTGGGCAAAAACGGCCTGCATGGCAGATTTCCAAGGCGCAAACCACTTTTAAGCAAAAATAACATTAAGGCTCGTCTCAATTTTGCTAAAAAAAAACATCTCAATGATTGCCAAGACTTTTGGGAAAATACCTTGTGGACCAACGAGACACAGTTGAACTTTTTGGAAGGTGCGTGTCCCGTTACATCTGGCGTAAAAGTAACACAGCATTTCAGAAAAAGAACATCATACCAACAGTAAAATATGATGGAGGTAGTGTGATGGTCTGGGGTTGTTTTGCTGCTTCAGGACCTGGAAGGCTTGCTGTGATAGATGGAACCATGAATTCTACTGTCTACCAAAAAATCCTGAAGGAGAATGTCCGGCCATCTGTTCGTCAACTCAAGCTGAAGCGATCTTGGGTGTTGCAGCAGGACAATGACCCAAAACACACCAGCAAATCCACCTCTGAATGGCTGAAGAAAAACAAAATGAAGACTTTGGAGTGGCCTAGTCAAAGTCCTGACCTGAATCCTATTGAGATGTTGTGGCATGACCTTAAAAGGGCGGTTCATGCTAGAAAACCCTCAAATAAAGCTGAATTCCAACAATTCTGCAAAGATGAGTGGGCCAAAATTCCTCCAGAGCGCTGTAAAAGACTCGTTGCAAGTTATCACAAACGCTTGATTGCAGTTATTGCTGCTAAGGGTGGCCCAACCAGTTATTAGGTTCAGGGGGCAATTACTTTTTCACACAGGGCCATGTAGGTTTGGATTTTTTTTTTCTCCCTAAATAATAAAACCCCTCATTTAAAAACTGCATTTTGTGTTTACTTGTGTTTGATGATCAGAAACATTTTGTGTGACAAACATGCAAAAGAATAAGAAATCAGGAGGGGGGCAAATAGTTTTTCACACCACTGCTGATACTAGGGTATAAATAGACTTCTTTAGAAGTTGAAGTATCAACTCAAGCTTTTTACTCAAGTAAAAGTGTAAAAGTACTGGTTTCAAAACTACTTAAAGTATAAAAGTAAAAGTAACGTGAGGGGGGGAAAAGCATTAAGGATAAAATCTTAGGCTGTGCCACGGGCCTATATACTGTACTAACACCTCATAAAAAAAAAAAAAAAAGAAAAATGTGTTTTTTGTTGTATTTTTTAACAGCCATAGTGATTTGGGATACTGTATATGGCAATTGAAAAAGAATGCATTTTAGTACAATGCAAATACATTAAAGAACCATGCATGTGTACTACTGAGCATTAACATGTTTTATGGAGAAGAAGATATGATAACTAGTTGCCTATAAGTATTTTAATGGTGCAAAAAGTCAAACTTCAGAGGCATGTCATCAGTAACCTTTATTGGAATGTAAATGTACATCCAAGCTTAGCTGCAGGAATCTGTGAGGACAACATACAAGAAAATTAGTGCACCCAGGGCAGGCTTGTGTGTATATATATATATAATTCCTGTTACCTTCCTCGCTGGTGCTTGGTTGTGACATTTCGCTCGAATCTTGAGTCTCTATCACGGACAGGTTCGTCTACTTATCACAACCATATCAACCGAAAATGCTAATTTATTCAAACGTCCTTGCTGGAGTGTGTGACGTGACGTCATGTGCAGGTGCGATGGATCGCGTACCAACCAACAGGGTGTCGGAATGGTATGTTTATACTTCTCATCTGTAAAGTCCTTCGGTATAGAAGAAAATAAAGATCACATAGACAAACGGAATTGTTAGCGAATGTGCCGTTTACTTTTTTGTTCTCTCATGCGCATGCCCAGTGACAGATTACACACGCTTAGTTACCTCGTCCCGCTCGACGTGCTTACGTCAGAGTCAGGATGCTGAACAGAAAACTTGGAACATAACTACATGCAAACATTACATCATCCAACCACAATCAAATTCGCTCCATCCGGATGGCGCGATTTATCCGGATGTTTTTTTGTTTGCTTGCTTGTTTTTTGAATGATAAGCTGAAATAAAATAGAAGTAACGAGGCTATTTTTAAAATGTAAGGAGTAGAAAGTACAGATAATTGCGTGAAAATGTAAGGAGTAGAAGTAAAAAGTCGGCTGAAAAATAATTACTCCAGTAAAGTATAGATACCCAAAATTTCTACTTAAGTAAGGTAACGAAGTATTTGTACTTAGTTACTTGACACCTCTGTCGAAGAGTTCACAGGTCAACTGTGGTGAAATGTAAGACTTTTCCATGGCAACCGCTTTAACCCCATGGTAACCCTGCACTCCAATAGAGACCAAGCAAAAGCACAGGAAACAAAGTGGGCGTATATATATATATATATATATATATATATATATATATATATATATATATATATAGATATGTGCGGTTGAAAGGTAAATAGACTACAGACAGCATGTTTTTTACATCTGGGAGGCGAGCTGCTGCACCACAGAAGTTCTCTCGGCGAAGAGAGAGTGGACAGAGTTACACGTGTTCTGGGAAATTCAGTTTCCCTATGTGTCCCCGGTGGCGCGCAGTGCGCGCGCAGATTCAAATCATAACGTCACTCGCTACCTAACGCTGAGAAGGCGAACGAGGATTTTAACAGTTTTTCTCTCGTTTTAAAGTGTTTTTACGAAATTTTTGGATTAACAAATAACCTATGCAAAATAATCGAGTGTCTTTTCGCTTTTTTTGTATATTTGAAGATAATTCAGACGTTTTTAAGCCGCTGCAAAAGGCTGATTTGCTGGGCGAGTACTGACATCACGACTACTTTTATTACACCTACATTAGCTGTGTGATGATAGATGTGATACTGATTTATTCTAAATATATTTAAGGTTATACTTTGTAATTTATTATAGCATGTAACTCAAGGGTAGAGTGTATACTCATGATAACCAGGATACTCTCTTTTTTTAACCCACTCAACGTGAACGTGGGGAAACGTGATATCCTGAAATCCATGATATACTGTATGGATATCCATGATAAAACAGACATACATAATTGGCACATCACATGTTATAATAGCACTTTTACATTAAATAATGTATCTGAATTGGTTCTTTTTCTTAAATTTCACAAAGTATGGAAACTTGAAGTTTATTACAAATGTTAACTGGGTGAACTGATTTCCAGGAGTCTCTTGTTAAAAATAGTGTTTTTAAAAAACATCATCTCACTGTATTACCTAAGCACACAAGTCTCTGAGTCAGTTTCAGACATCCATGATACTTCCACAGCCAGTAGGGAGGGGGAAACAGATTTTCCTGATGATCAGGAAAATATGTTTCCCATACTTCATTTGAAAGATAATGTTTTTAAAACATTATTTTATTGTGTGTGTATATATATATATGTGTGTGTGTATATATAAACACACACACATAGATAGATAGATAGATAGATAGATAGATAGATAGATAGCTAGTATGGTTGTGTGTTGACCTATATACAGACACACACACACACACACAATAAAATAATGTTTCAAAATCTTTCAAATTAACATGTGGGGAACTTATTTTCCTGGGCATCAGGAAAATCTGTTTCCCCTACCTACTGGCTGTGGAAGTATCAGGGATGTCTGAAACTGTCTCAGAGATATGTGTACATGGAGCTAAGGCAACACAATGCACAAAATATTAAAAAAAAAACATTGTCTTTCAATTAAAGTATGGGAAACATATTTTCCTGGGCATCAGGAAAATCGGTTTCCCCCTTCCTACTGGCTGTGGAAGTATCATGGATGTCTGAAACTGTCTTAGAAACATGTGTGCTTAGATCATACAGTGAGATGATGTTTTTTCTTTTTTTTTTTAACCTATTTTTCACAAGAAACTCCTGGAAATCAATTCACCTAGTTAACATTTGTAAGAAACTTCAAGTTTCCATACTTTGTGAAATTTAAGTAAAATAACCAATTGAGATACATTATTTAATGTAAAAAAATAATATATGCGACCGGGGACACATAGGGAAACTGAATTTCCCGGAACACCGGCTTGCCGTTGACCTCACAGAAGAAATACTTCTCTTTCCATTTCTCCTGAAACATCCGCCATTCCAGATAAATTTTTCTTTTTTTTTTTAAATTTTTTTTAAATCGCGAGTGCTTTCCACACATCTTCAAATAGCCGAAGAAATTTGATTTAGGCACCAATTTAGAATGCGCATGCGTGTTAGAGGTTTCGGCAGAAGCGCAGTTAAATGATCAATGATAGATAAAATAATAATAATAAAACTCAACACAATATTGCAGCGAATACCCGGACATAGACTTTATTTAATACTACTACTACTAATAATAATGATAATAAAAAAGATTTGATATTTAATATTATTGTTCACATCATCCCTGGTCTACATCATCACACGCCTTATCTTATGCTTAAGTAACTCTTTACTGGTCAAGATAATGATAAATGCCAAGAAAAAAAAAGCAAACTATTTTGAATCTGCTTTAGAAAAGGAGGGAAATATCGACTTTTATAATACTTTAGAGGGGTTTCTTTGAGTTCTTTGAACTAATTAGGATTTTAATAATTTGCTCACCTGTGGTTTAATTAATTATAGCCAATTAAAATTAAATTAAATTTAAAAAAAGTATTTATTTGATTAAAAGCTTACTTTCCTAACTAACTTCCTTTGAAATCATTAAAGCTTTATTTTTTAAGATTTATTTTTGCTTTCTGCATGACATCCTACAAATATTGTTTACTTTTAATATATTACTCGAGCATCTAATTAAAGTTACAAGAGTGTCCCTTAAGGACCAAATGCACATTTTACATTAACGTACATTAACGAATGCGGCCATGACATGACTAGGCCTAGACTAGACTAATATAAAAAATATTTAGGTTTAAATCTTGTCACATTAATCTCTCTCTCTCTTTATCTGTTCTATTTCAACAAGAAAATGTCTTAACATTAATTAGTAATTAGTGACTTGCTGTGCTGTCAGTGTTAGACATTTTAATCAATTTAATACAACACCAGAAGGTCCATAAGAGTTAAAAAAAAAAAAAAGAAAGAAAGAAACTCATGATCAGGCATGACTGAAGGCACGTCACGTGACCAGGGCAATCGCATGACACTGCATCAATTTCATTAAATTTGACTCTTTAATGCTTAAATTGTGTTCTTATTCCATTTTTATTTTCATTATTGCTATATTAATTTAAGAAGTGTGCATTTTTAAAGATGGTAAGTTCCGTAAAATTATTTTTTTTAAACAGAATATTTAACATCTTTTATCTTAGAGTATTAGCATCCTATCCTAATCGGGACGTCTCACCAAATTTACACACAGCTATGACGCTTTTTATACACTATACACTATACACTCCATACCGAGTAAACGAAGTAACGTAGACGAATAAAAAACTTTTTTAAACATTTTGCCTGCTAAAACCACAAGAGTAACAAAAACTTACATGTTGTTCATCATAATAACACTTCTCCGGAGATCCAGAATCAGCTGACACACGCCTCGAAGCATCAGTGTTGCCAACTTAGCAATTTTGTTGCTAGATTTAGCAACTTTTCATACTACCCTAGCAACTTTTTTTTGTTTTTCGAAAAACACCTAGCAAAAAATGTAGCGATTTTTAACATTCCTTTGGCTACTTTTAGCAATTTTTTAAAAGTGATTCAAAAGAGCAGTGGCTGCAGGTTTCACTCAGTAGAGTACGGGGGGCATGTCACATATTTCAAATAATGTTTTGGCTGAGATGGCCAGTCAATTTGAGAAAACATTAATTATTTTGTATACCGATGTATAAAGATGTAGTTTTGAGTTGCGATTACGCAATGACGTCATCACACAAATTAATATGTTAATAAGAACCTATTTATTGTGCATCTGAATGTAATGTTTTAATACAGTGGCTTGAAAAAGTATTCGGCCCCCTTGAACTTTTCCACGTTTTGTCACATTACAGCCACAAACATGAATCAATTTTATGGTGTACACGTGAGAAGTGGAACGAAAATCATACATAATTCCAAACATTTTTTACAAATAAATAACTGCAAAGTGGGGTGTGCGTAATTATTCAGCCCCCTGAGTCAATACTTTGTAGAACCACCTTTTGCTGCAATTACAGCTGCCAGTCTTTTAGGATATGTCTCAGCTTTGCACATCTAGAGACTGAAATCCTCGCCCATTCTTCTTTGCAAAACAGCTCCAGCTCAGTCAGATTAGATGGACAGCATTTGTGAACAGCAGTTTTCAGATCTTGCCACAGATTCTCGATTGGATTTAGATCTGGACTTTGACTGGGCCATTCTAACACATGGATATGTTTTGTTTTAAACCATTCCATTGTTGCCCTGGCTTTATGTTTAGGGTCGTTGTCCTGCTGGAAGGTGAACCTCCGCCCCAGTCTCAAGTCTTTTGCAGACTCCAAGAGGTTTTCTTCCAAGATTGCCCTGTATTTGGCTCCATCCATCTTCCCATCAACTCTGGGAAAGAGAGAGAGTCTCAGTTTACCGTGCACTATATATTTGTAATACACAAAAGTGTTTTTTTTTTCACTATTGAGCCATTGTCTTATTGGTAGGATAATTTTAGCAATGACTAATACAAATTTACAAATAAAATTAATTACACTCTAAAATACGACATTGAAACAGCATCAGCACATAGAAACAAATTAATCTTTCTCAGGATAAAATATTTTGTCTGTAGATGAATAACTGTCACATTATACTAGTTACATATGCAGTAGAGAGCAGATATACTGTATATATATTTTTTTCTCTCTCTCTTTGTTAAACTGCCCTGTGAGGCAACATGAACAGCAATTTGAAAAGGTCTAATATGTCTTGGAGAAAGCATTTGTTGGCATATTTCTTCTCTGGTTGATAGCTGTCTGGCTGATGGGTGGAAATTGGAAATGTGATTAAGACTAAAGTAGGGCGAAAATTGGCTTATATATTTTATTTATTCTCTGACAAGCAACCAACCGAACTGCAATATTTCAAATATAAATTGTCTGTTCTTATTTAGCTAGATATGCATGTATACTTTAAAGCTGTAGATATACATGAGGGTATATTTTTACTACAAAGAGGGGAGGAGAAATTCAGGAAAGGTAGGTTGTGGTCAGAGCACTTCTGCTCTCCTGCATTTAAAACACAGCTGAAGTGTTTCCTGCCTGAAGCAGAGTGAGATCAGAGCTCCTGTGATCAGTGCTCCAGCTTCAGCATGAAAACTCTACTTTGGTTCTGTGAGTAAAGATACTGATTACACTTTTACTTTATATATCTTCTTGAGCACGTTAGTGAAATCTTAACTTTTGATTTGTCTGTTTGATGTGTATAAGTTTTTTAGTTGTTTGTTTGATTTTTTTGTTAGATCTCCTTGTGTGCTGTGTAGCTGCAATGAGTGTCACAGAGAAGTCGGTAGATTTGGGACAGGATGTGATTCTAAAGTGTGAAGTGGCTGTAAGTGATGTGTACTGGTACCTGATGAAGCCGTCAGAACCTCCACTGTTTATATTACGCTCTTACTCAATGAAGATGCAGACTCCAGATTACGATAACATGACCCTCAGCAAGACTTTCTCACTGCGACTCAACGGCACTTTATTTATACACAGGATCAGTACTAATGAATTAGGTGTGTATTATTGCTTACAAACAGATTTACCTTCCAAGATGAGCAGAGGAATCAGACTTTACGTCCAGAACCACTCATCAGCTGGTGAGTTTATTTAAAGTGAAATTATGTTCATTAATAACCACTTGCATGTTTTTGATCAAAGTAACTTTGGTTTTATATTTTTAATTGTAATGTAGAAATGAAAACATGTTTTGTAATGTTTCTTTTTAAATGTGCCGAGAACAAATCCTGTTATTTTGTAGTTCTAAAATTATAGAAGGCATAATTTTCATAACTCTCCCAGTAGTTACACTACCGTTCAAAAGTTTTAGAACACTTGCAAATTTTTTTGTTTTTGTTTAGTGATTTATTTTCTACATTCTACAACAATTCTGGGGATTTCAAAACTATAAAATAACACATATGGAATTAGGTAATTACATAACAAGGACAAAAACAACAGCTAGTTGTTATTTTAAGACACAGAGGTCGGCCTTTCTGTAATAGTTCTTGCAAGAACAGTATTGTCAAGTGCATTTGGAAAATCCGTCAAGCACCATAATGAAACTGTCTCTCATGAAGGCCGTCCCAGGAGGACGAGACCAAAACCTACCTCTGCTGCAGACGAGAAGTTCATTTAGAGTTATCAGCCTGAAAAATGACCAATTAACAGCAGCTCAGATTAGAGGCGTTATGAAGTCTTTACAGAGCAGAAGTAGCAGAAACATCTCAATATCAACTGTTCAAAGGAGATTCATGCATTTTTTGGACGCCTTCAGCAAAACTTTACAATGTAGAAAGAAATAAAAATCAGGAACCATCATGGAGTTAGAAAGTGTTCTAAAACTTTTGAACGGTAGTGTGTGTATATATATATATATATATATATATATATTTGTGTCTTAATACAGTAGTTTGTTTGAATTTGTTATTTGTTTAAGCCACATGTTCTGATATTTAAAAAAAAAAAAATCTTTTCAGAGAATCAGAATAAATGTGACCGGCATTTCACAATTCTCGTCGTATCGGTAATACTGAATTGTGCTCTGGCTGTTGTAGCTACAGGTGAGTTTTATTTACTGTCTATTCTGCTGTTAATAAATGAGAACATATTTAGAGTATACTTCTGCTCAACTGAAAATACAAATCTGTTATTCTGAGAGCTCAAATAAACTTAGTGTTGTCCATAGAAATGACATGAGAAGCCTAAAGGGTTTCAATACAACACTTCTGCACAAGATATTCAGATATACAATCTATTAATGCTAAAGTTATCTGTTTTAGTCGCATAATTGTGTTATATTTACTTAGTTGTAGATTATTTACTGTGGAGAATAAACATTATGTATGCAGTAACCGTGTACTTAATATTATATCATCTCACTGTACAATTAAATTATAATTTATAAATCTAATGTATAATTTAATTCAATAAATTAAGTTCAGTGTTATAATTCATATAATGTATTATCAGTAATTATCATCACACAAGCTTCAACAGAAGATAGATTAATGAAGTCCTGGCTATTACTGACTAAATTTTGACTTGTATTTTAGTTTTTACAGTTCATTACTGTAGAAGACGTCCAAAACTTCAAGCACAGCCTCCAGTCCCTGGTGTACAGCTGCGTCAGGACATTGCCAAAGTTGTGGTAGGGGAACTGAACATTCATTCCAATTTCCTTTTAGTTTAGTTTTAATAATTAAATAATAATTAAAATTATAATAAAAACTTATTCTTCATGCAGTCAAGTTCAGTTGTTTTTCAGCTGATGTTTGGTCAAAACCTTTCTGCCATTGTACGGTAGATGTGTGCACGGTGCCTGTTTGCAGTGAAGTTGGAAAAGCTGCATCATGTTATGTAATGTGTTAATGTGTGAGAAAGTGATGCAAGTTGATAAAATGTGTTAAACTCTATAGTACTGTATGTTAATGACTCCGCTCTTACATGCCCTGATGCACTGGCACTCAAAATGCTAAACAAAGTGTACTAATAATGAGCAAATCTTTTACAGTTTTACATTTATAGTATATAGAAGAGAATCTGAAAATGCACAAAATGTCAATTAGGGACAGGATCAGGATTACTATTTATTTCAGTTCCTCACTGTAATCAATCTTACAGGAAAAAAAGAAACTTGGACGTCTGTAAAAAATAAAATAAGGGATTATAAAATTCCCTTATTGGAATTGCTAATTCTATCTTATTGTCCTACTATCACTGGGAATTTACTCAAACCAAATACATTTTACACAATGAAAACCTAATAAAGAAATTATTGTCCATTAATATTTAATATTATTTTAACGAATCCTATTACTAGTAATTTCAATGATTCGTGTACAAGCGATTCTAGTATGTAATTTAATGCACTTCTGTTCAGGTAAATATTTGAATAAAAATACAAAAGACAGCAGTTATTATCGTTAAATAAAGTTCATTATGACCCTAGCGAAAAAATATAATGGTTTAAAATCACAGAATTGTCAGATAGCACGGTATCATTCCCGAGCTGTTGTGTATATGAGGCACTGTGTTAAAGCTAAAACAGCGTACACACCAGCGCAATTCTGTCCTCAGTTTCTCAGTACGGGGTAAAAAATATCATGCATTTTATTGTCCCTAAGTGTGTTTAACGTTTTGACATGAGTCTCACGTTTCTGTTTCAGTACACGGTGATGAACAGACCCGCCAGGACGAGTGACCACAACACCACATACGATCATATAAGACCCTCAAACCCGTGACCTGGAATGACCCCACACAGCTCACCCATTTCTGCTTCTTCTGATCTGCTTCTTCTGGACAACTCACAAATGATTCGTGTGTTTATTTAGATGAATTGATCTTTTTTTTTAGGGATTTCTACATGCTTCATCGTTCAGTTCACATACAGAGGCGATTTGAAGTCCCTAGTGAAAAAAAACAACATACAAAAAAAAAAAAAACACTTTTGTGTATTACAAATATATTAACATCTTCTACAGTACATTACAAATATTTTTTTAAAATCAATTAATATATAAAAAGAATACTAAAATCATGCTTTTACCGATCTTTGCAATTAAACTTTAAACATACTTCATAATTACAACTAAATAACAATTACATAATAATTGCATTATAATACACTTTCCAGAAATATATTACATATGTTCAAAATAATCATTCTAACAATATACAGAAAGCATACATTAGAATATGAATTCTAACATACTGTAATCTTTTTATATTTTCTGTAAAATTTTAATATGCTTATTAATGTGCTCGTGCATGCTCAAACTCGTTTTTGTGCCCTGGAACTCACTTTTGCACTTTGAAGATCATTCATGTGTGTTTGATCTCTCTAACTGCAGCAGCGTTAGAACTCGGCCACAATTCCAGCCAATCAGAAACTGGAGGCGGGACATTCGCACAACCTGTTTCCAATTCGCTCCGCAGTCTTCCACTTCTAATTTGAATCACTGCATGCGTTAGTACATATCGTTATTATCTTGTTTTCATCGACATAAGATAAATTTCATGTTTTTTTTAAGTATTTGGAAATTAAGTACAGAATTTAAACTATAGACTGTTTCTCTAATGTTTTTTTGCTGAATCTTATAAAACGGCACTTCTGATAGGTACATCACGCTCTGTAGCTTTCAGCCTGTTTTTAGAGTCTCTCCATAACAGCTAGAATCAACACACCAGGTTTGAACTAATACAGTAGATTTTACATTATTATTTTTGTAACTTTGTGCAAATTAAATCTGTTGAACTCAAGAAGGAAATCTGCCTCGTCATTACTGATGTAATGTGTTTCAAAAACATGCTTGTGTCGAAAATGTCTTTAGCATTTATAAAAAGGTCCTAAACCCGTTTAGTATACTGGTAACACATTTGCAATACAGTAGTACAGAAGTACAGTAGTGTTTACTGTATAATATAGCAAAGTATATTTTTATTAAACACAACGTGTACCTTTTTAGTATTTGCCGTTGGCCAGAAGTATAACAGCTAGTGATGGCTCATTCATTAATGATTTGTTCTCTTTGAACGAGTCTTTAATGTGACATCGCAAAAGAAGATATGATGGTGAGCTGCTCATTCTGTTTATTATAATATGTCTTTAGCTGCATTGCAATTTCATTACTGGAACTATAGGGTTACAAAATTTGTGTATGTAGATGTGTTGAGGGTCTGTTTACTGAAAATGTAACATTTTATTTTATTTCTTATCAAAAGAATAAAATTAACTAAATGACTCAAAAAAAGATTTGTTTATTTTGATGAACGAGATTCAAAGAACTGAGTCACTAAAATTATTCAAACTTCCCATCACTAATACAACCCCTGGCAAAAATTCTGGAATCACCCCTCTCAGAAGATGTTCATTCAAATGTTTAATTGTGTAGAAAAAAAAACAAGCACATACATGCCACAAAACTATTTTCACTCAACAATCCAAACTTCTGGCTGTATAAAACACTATAAAAAAAAACAAAGAAAGATAACTATAGTCAATGACAACTGTTTTTACAACTCAAACAGAGGAAAAAAAATATGGAATCACCAAATAAAAACACTACTTGTACTTTGTTGCAGCACCTCTGGCTTTTATAACAGCTTGAATTCTCTGAGGCCTGGATTTAACTAATGTCCAACAGTATACTTCATCAGTCTGTCTCCAGCTTTGTCTTATTGCAGTTGCCAGATCAGCTTTGCAGGTTGGAGGCTTGTCGTGGACCATTTTCTTTAATTTCCATCACAGATTTTCAATTGGATTAAGGTCCGGACTATTTGCAGGCCATGCCATTGACATTATATGTCTTTCCTGTAGGAATGTTTTCACAGATTTTGCCCTATGGCACGATGCATTATCATCCTAAAAAATGATGCTACCATCACCAAACATCCTTTCAATTGATGGAATAAGAAAAGTGTCCAAAATCTCAATATAAACTTGTGCATTTATAGAAGATGTAATGACTGTCATGTCTCCCATACCTTTACCTGACATACAACCCCATATCAATAATGATTGTGGAAATTTGCATGTTTTCTTCAGGCAGTTGTCTTTATAAATTTCATTGGAACGGCACCAAACAAAAGTTCCAGCATCATCACCCTGCCCAATGCAGATTCGTGATTCATCACTGACTCTAACTCTCATCCAGTCATCCGCAGTCAAAGATTGTCTTTCTGTAGCCCACTGAACCCTTGTTTTTTTTTCTGTTTAGATGTTAATGATGGTTTTCTTTTGGCTTTTCTGTATGTAAATCCCGTTTCTTTTAGGCGATTTCTTACTGTCCGCTCACAGACATTGACTCCACTTTCTGACCATTTGTTCCTCATTTGTTTTGTTGTGCATTTTCTCTTTTCAAGGCATATTGCTTTAAGTTTTCTGTCTTGGCGCTTTGATGTCTTTCTTGGTCTACCAGTATGCTTCCCTTTTACAACCTTTCCATTTGATTTGTACTTGGTCCAGATTTTAGACACAGCTGACTGGGAACAACCAACATCTTTTGCAACATTCCATGAAGATTTACCTTCTTCAAGAAGTTTGATAATTCTCTCCTTTGTTTCAACTGACATCTCTGGTGTTGGAGCTATGAGTTATGTCAATCATCTTGGTTCAACACATCCCTAATGTGTGCAAGCACTCTTTTTTAACTGTAGACTAATTAGCAGTTGTAATCAGATACAGGTATTTGTTTTAGAACTGCAAAGTGCATGGTGATTCCATATTTTTTTGCTCAGATTTGTGTGATTCCATATTTTTTTCCTCTGTTTGAGTTGTCAAAATAGTTGTCATTGACTATACAGTAGTTATCTTTTTTTTTTTTTTTTTTTTAATACAGCCAGAAGTTTTGTGGCATGTATGTGCTTGTTTTTTTTCCCACACAATTAAACATTTGAATGAACATCTTCTGAGAGGGGTGATTCCATAATTTTTGCCAGAGGTTGTAATAAACTAATAATGTGAAGCAAATACTTGTACATTGTGTACAGTGTAACTCATTAAGAGTAGCATGCTGTTTGTTTACTGATGAGCAGAGATTTTGTTTCAGTCTAACTTGCTGAACTCAGGAGTGAGGAGTGTCGTTGCAAATTTTGAGGACTTTTGAGGAATTTTTAAACAAAACTACTAAGCAAACTTTGAGTAGAGAAAAAACACTCACTCACTCATCTTCTATTTACATTCAGGTATTTGGCAGACGCTCTTATCGAGAGCGACTTACATTTTTATCTTATTATACATTTGAGCAGTTGAGGGTTAAGGGCCTTGCTCAAGTGGCTTATATACCACTATCCTGTATTCAGGGTCGCGGGGACCTGGAGCCTAACCCAGAGGACAGGGTGCCAGTCCATTGCAGGGCACAGACTCAAACACACACTACGGGCAATTTGGGAACGCCAATTAGCCTAACCAACATATCGCTGGACTGTGGGAGGAAACCAGAGTACCCAGAGGAAACCCACCAAGCACAGGGAGAACATGCAAACTCCATGCACATAAAGACGGGAATTGAGCCTGGCCAGGAATCGAACCCAGACCCTGGAGGTGCAAGGCGACAGTGCTAACCACGACACCACCATGCCGCCTTAGAGAAAAACCAAATAAAGTTTATTAAAGACAGACTTAGACAGACAAATCTGAACCAGTCAGACAGACAGATGCCAAAAGAGCGCACAAAGAAAACCCGCGAAGAAATCGAAAAAAAAAAGTGTAAAGAAAAAAAGCGTTAATTCACGTTTTATACCTGAAAACCACTGTGTTACTCCTCTTTGTTTATTTGTCTGATCCACCTTTCAGTACTTATTCATTATATTATTATTTGTTCAGCTCCTTAATTTTTATGTTACATGCGCAAGTCACTGTCTCGAGCTAGGATAGATCTGTTACTACCGCCTACTTACTTACTGAATTGATGGGGGTTAATGAGGACTTTTTAACTTCTCTAGCTCTGGCGGATGGTCTTACGTATTTCTAACAGTAACAGTCCTACTTTCTACTCATCCCGACCAGCCTTAATCCCACCTGTGATTATGATAATTCGGATGAGTGATTAAATAGTTATTTATTTGCTGTAATTATAGCACCATGTGCTCTCAAAAAGGTGAAGTTAGTCCATCTGTGAACTTTATTCCTGCGTTGTGCTCAGCAATTCTGAATAGATGATTTGAACTTAATTTATAAAATTTCCCGTCGTCTGGATTAAATTCCTCTTTCTGTCAGCCGAATGTCTCAACTTACTTCCTTTTGAACATTTTGGGTCTAAGTGCATAACTTTAAACTGTTTATGTGGATTTGAGATACTTTTGATCTATTTGATAGAGTGTACTTTGAGATCCATTTTCTTTTGTTTCTGTAAAACTGCTTTGTGACCCTGGTTAAAAGTGCTATATAAATAGAACTGAATTGATTTGAATACATGAGATACAATTGGTTTGATTTAGATACATGTGCTAAATAATATACAGTATAATCGAAATTCCAAAAGTTTTCTACATTTCCCACAAGGGATTCATTGATATCTCTGACCGTTACACCGGAAATATAAAAACAGTAAACATGAGTTGTAGGACATGGGCGGGGGGGGGGGGTTGATCACCCCTAAACATGAGTTAAAGATATGAATGGAACCTTATGTGTCAGGACATGCTGCAGTGCAAGTCCAGTTCTCTAACTGCACCATAACAAGTGAGGACGAGCAATTAGTAATGATTGACTATAAGTTGCAATCATGCCTTATAGTCACTACAGAAAAAGCTCTCTTAGCAGTTCACTATAGTTTAGCTAAATTAAATAACATTTATTCCACAGACTTTATGCGCAACATACATCTGACAAAAGCACATTAAGTGGGGATGTTTCTTTTTGAATCGTTATCAAACCCAGGATGCATGTTGACTCAATGCTGCTAATTTTCCAGCTTCATCTGCTGCTTCAGAAACCGTTTCACAAACGACCCATCAGCATTGTCTGCCTGGCATTTTACTGTTACATCATGATGTCACTCCCATCATGGGATTAATATGTCTCGCTGGAGCTTTGAGCTTGGACAGTGTTTTAGTTTGGTGGGCTGTCATGCCTCTTCATGCAGGTCTTTCCCTCTTCTCCCTGTCCTCTTACGTTTTCATTTCCCCCAGTGAAACCTATCACATTGACTTTCGATTCTTCTCTATACTCTCTGTCCTCATTACTTCTCATGTTCTCTTATTTGCTCACCCATTTCCTTTTTTTTTTTGCTTACACCCTAATTTCTTCCTCCTTTTTTTTTTTTTACTACGTATCATAACTGTTCCATATGTTGCACAATGTTCCTTCTGCCTCACTGTTCCTTGACCCTGCAACATGCTTGCCCTTCCTGTGCATAATATTCTGTCCTCAGTTTACACCAACCTTCTACTTCCTTCCCTTCCTTTATGCTGCTGTCTCAAGTTGGTACACAATATTTTCAATCAAAAGATCCATTTACAGGCCATGGTTTCCTTTTCTTCTTATCAATGTCAGTCTTCAACATACAGTACAGGCCAAAAGTTTGGACACACCTTCACTCAATGTGTTTTCTTTATTTTCATGACCATTTACATAGGTAGATTCTCACTGAAGGCATCAAAACTATGAATGAACAGATGTGGAGTTATGTACTTAACAAAAAAAGGTGAAATAACTGAAAACATGTTTTATATTCTAGTTTCTTCAAAATAGCCCCCCTTTGCTCTGATTACTGCTTTGCACACTCTTGGCATTCTCTCGATGAGCTTCAAGAGGTCGTCACCTGAAATGGTTTCCAACAGTCTTGAAGGAGTTCCCAGAGGTGTTTAGCACTTGTTGGCCCCTTTGCCTTCACTCTGCAGTCCAGCTCACCCCAAACCATCTCGATTGGGTTCAGGTCCGGTGACTGTGGAGACCTTTTTTTGTTAAGTACAAACTCCACATGTGTTCATTCATAGTTTTGATGCCTTCAGTGAGAATCTACCAATGTAAATGGTCATGAAAATAAAGAAAAATTCTGTATCTCTTATCATATTTTTCCATTGTTCCTAAAACTCTTAACCCTTTTTACATGATTTTCATATTCCATCACATTACAATCCAGGTCAATTTTTGCAGGGAATATTTAATTTCTAGTGTGTTTCATGATGATATGTGTGCATGTGAACAGAGTGTTTTCTTTCTTTGACCTTTACACGCTGCACTATCAGCAAAATAGTATAATCTATGTTCATAAAACCATTGGAGGCTCCTAACTAAGAACAAGATACACAAAAACAAGAAATCCTTAACAATTTTGACAGGAGCCAAGGATACCCTCATGAACTACAGATATTTTGATACTTTTTCAGAGAGCAGGGAGAGTATATTTTTTAGGTTTTACACCATTACTTTTTTTAATAAAAACTACTATCACACAATGTGATGTCCTGTTTTACCTAAAACATGAAAACATAACTGCCATAATGAGTTTCATATATTTTATTGAGAGTAAAATGGGCAAAAACATTCCAAAACTGATGGTATTTATTTACAACCATTACAACATGAAACACTGGTCTTATCGTCAGTTTTTCAATTACGCGCCGCACAGGTCTTGTCTCACGAATATCTGAGTGCTGTTTGTAGTGTATGTATAGTTATACTTAAAACCTTCTGGACTTGCTAACGTGTGAGTAATGCAGTGGTTCTCAAAGTGTGGGGCGCGCCCCACTAGTGGGGAATACAGACATGACAGGTGGGGCGCAATGAACGGGAGGGAATTAGTGGAAAATAATAGGAAAGTACCTATTCTAATTCATGCTTTTCTTTATTAATAATGAAGAGCGTACGCTCAAAACTAAACAATCGCACACAAATAAATGGATCATTAATACAAGTAAATTTAAAATAACATCAGTTGTGGGCCGGGAGAAAAAGTGGAACCATAGTGGAACAATAATGGTTTAACGTCGGACCAACTTGAGCAGCGCTGCTCGAATCACAAACCTGCGCGACCCACTGGGCAGCGCTGCGCGACTCTGACAGAAATAAACCATCAAAATGCATTTTACCCCGCTGGGATGCACACGGCATGGCAAGGCGGAAACAATATTAAACAGTCCTAACATTTTATATAAATTGTTTTTAAATAAAAAAATTTAAAAAACAGTGGGTCGCGCAGGTTTGTGATTCGAGCGGCGCTGCTCAAGTTAATCCATGCTGCGTGATCCACCGGGCTGCGCGAATAAACCAGATCATCTCTGCGCTATTCAGATAGTCGCGCTGCGCTGTCCACTGGGCCGCGCAGATATTTGGTTCAATCGGATGCCACGGCTTCGTCCCACTTTTGATGTGTTTGGCTTCACATACACTTCGACAATGGAAGAAGACGCTGCAGCAGCAGTGAGTTTGCTTACATGTGACGAAACCAAGAACGAGGAGATTGTAAAGAAAAAAGGTGCCTCGTCTGTGTTGTGGAATTGGTTTGGGTATAAAAGTAATACGAATGAGACGAACGTGATTTGCAAGGTACGTAAGTTTTAACAAGTGGTGGAAACACAAACACTATCATCTGAAATCCAAGCATCCAAACGAATACGGCCAAAGTAAAAAAATGCGGCAAACCTCAGCAATTCACAGTTTAAATAAAATTACATTATGTAAAATAGTTTCTTTGTGTTTGAATTTTTATTTATGCATTTTCAGATACAAATTGCTATATTGTGATATATATCATTATCGAGGTGGAAAATTGCTTCTACCGTGATAAAAGATTTTGGTTATATCGCCCACCCCAATGAAGCCTAACTTGAGCTTGGATTCATGGTGCGGATGGTGGGGGCAGAAGAGAGATGTGTGTTTTGTGTCTTATACCGCTGGCAGCAGACCGCATGAGACCCAACAAATTAGGAAGACACTTGGAGACAACACACTCCAGTCACGTTAATAATCCACTCGACTTCTTTCAAAGAAAGCTGGCAGAATACAGACAGCAGGAGAATCGCACGGTAACATCTGAATCAGTGGACAGCAAAGCACAAATGGCTTCATTCAAAGTTGCATACAGAATTGGCCAATGCAAAAAAAACTACAAACGATTGCTGAGCAGCTAATAAACATGGGGTCAATTATGCAAAGATATGTGACAACGTAAGCCTTTCATATCAATTGCACGTGTATTTTATCTGTTTTTAACTTGGAGTTGTTTGATCTTATTGGTTTCAAAACTGATATTTCAATAAATAGTAAACTTGGCCGATTTCGTTATTATTTTGTTGACAAGTGGGGCTTGAAAATTCGCTCACCCCCTTTAGTGGGGAATGACAGAAAATGTTTGAGAACCACTGGAGTAATGTAATATCACTAAAACTATTTTCCCTCGTATGAAACAGGGCTTTAGCACATGTTCCTGACATACTGGTGACACTTTATGACACTGGCAGCAATTTGACACGTTGATTTAAGGTCATGAATGAAGTTTAAAAGTAAACATGAAATCTTTATTCACTTTTGTGTTTACAGGTCTGTTAGCTTTACTGAAAGGACATTATTTTACCCATACTGCAGAAAATAAGTCCCATAATGCACAAATAAAAACACTATGTGGATACTTTTTGAAATGGAAATGATACAACAGAATTGCTGTGAATTTAGTAAATGTCAGTGTAATCTAAATATCCGAAAATAAACTCCCTCAAAATGACGGAATACTGAAAATTAGTAGTTGAATTATCTGATATCAGAGAATAATTTCAATTATCCTGTGAAACTGAATTATGTTCATGGGTTTATTGTATTATCAGTAGTGAGCACTTGCAAAGCAACAAAATGCAGTTATTTTAAAGGTGTGTGTGTGGGGGGGGGGGGGGTGATTCTTTCTATACACACTGTAAGATTTGCTAAAAACTTGAGCCAGTCCAATGTGTTTTTTTTTTTTTTTTTTTTTTAAGATCAGTAATGAGTTTCTGAGAATTATATTTGCTCCACTTCAAGGAAGATTACTGGTTTCCTTGAACAAGCAACATTACAAATTAATTGAGATCATCAGAAACAAGGGAGGAACCCGTCAGAGAGAAGACCAGAGATATAATCTTCATCTTCAAGTTCTTGATCTGGTATGTACTCACTCAAAAAAGCAGAAATTAGCTTGGTGTCAAATGTAATATTGTGAATGGATGCCACATGACCTGAGCAAGGCATCCACATCAAGTTGGCTGTGATGCACTAAATTAAAACATAACTAGCAGAATAAAACTCTTTAGTTTAACTTGTTCACAGGTTAGTGTCTGCTGTCTGAATACAGGTTTCAGTGTCTGCCATGTTAATTTTATCACGCTTCACAAGCCTAACATAACCAACAATACTATGTTTGTTTTTACATTCCCAGAGCCTGGAGGTGAATGTATGAAGAGAGGATCTCCTGAAATGTCTTATGGTGTATTTAGTGGAAAATGTGGACCAACTGATTAAGCACTGGTAAGCTTTTGTTCATGAAGCATTTCAACCTTAGGACTGAAAAATGTTACTGAACTGATAAATTAGCATTGCTTAAAGATCCAGGTGGCAGATTTGTGGTGCTGGGGTTTGAACCTGTGAGCTTCCAATCAGTATACCAACATCGAAAAACCACACAAGAAGAAGAAGAAGAAGAAGAAGAATATTCAATTATTGTCACATGTACTTTTTACAGCACAGCGAAATTTCTTCTTCGCATATCCCAATTAGGAAACTGGGGTCAGAGCGCAGGGTCAGCCAGATTACAGCGCCCCTGGAGCAGATAGGGTTAAGGGCCTTGCTCAAGGGCTCAACAGTGGCAACTTGGCGATGCTGGGGTTCGAACCCCCGACCTTCCGATCAGTAACCCAGTAACCCACAGCCTTAACCGACTGAGCCACCACTGCCCTACTGCCACACAACTACATCTGCCCCTTCATATTCACAAATATGCTCAGTGGCATTATCAGCTGCAGCACAATCTTTTTTTTTAATCATAGTATGTATTAACATTAGTTAACATACATGCTCCTAAACCTTGTGGAAAGACTTCACAGAAGAGTTGAAGCTGTTATAGCTGCAAAAGGTCAACATCATATTAAACCCTATAGATTAAGAAGTGGATGTTACTCAAGTTTATACTGTATGCATGTGAAGGCAGGCGAGCCAATACTTTTGGCAATATAATGTAATATCTAATGTGTGTGTGTGTGTGTATGTATGTCAGTCGTTTTTGCGTATTCATTGACATACAGTAATTACATTTAACTTGATGCACCTTAATCCTAGGTGGGTTTTTTTTGCACTCATAGGGAGCATTAAGTGATTTTTAAATGCATACATCAGACACTGTTTTGCCAAATAGAGCAACTTGTCTAACAAATGTCCTTTCTTTTATGAGGTTGTTCAGAAAGATGAAGCTCAGGCAGAACTTGTGAGGTGCACGATGGCCCTGTTTGTCCTCAGGTGGGAAGAGGACTGACACCACATGAAATCGGTATTGTGACTTACTGTCGCACATGAATGTTCCATGTTGTTTGGCCTCATCTATGTGCTAAACTTGCATTGTTTTATTTATTTAATTTTTGTTTTCTGTCTTTTAATTAGAGAAATAATGGTACAACAAAAAGAATAGGTAATGTATGGTTTCAATGATGGTAATAAATGTTTTTGAGGAGAACTTATTTGTTCATTGTCTTAATTTATAAATGTAACTTTAAAAAAAAAAAAGTTACTTCATTCATAAATGTAACTTCTCTACATAAATTAACTTTTTTGGCATAGAGATAAGTACATATCTTTATTTCAGAAAAAAACTGTTGATTTTTATGTATAATTCATAAAAGTAAGTTTGTACGTAATCATGCTTTTAACTTGAGAATAATGAAAAAGATAATACTATAATTTACTCCTATTACTTTATACTACATGAACGTAATTTGTTTCTTTCAAGGTAAACACTAAACTTAAATATTATGTTAAATTTTAGGTTTTTCTAAAGTGATATAATCAAGTTGTTAGAAAATACGTTTTACTGGCCTAAGACATTGTAATAACTTTTGTTTCTGATTGGATGGATGAATTTATTTTTGCTTTGGGGAAACTTAAAAATATATTTATATTTAATAAAAATTAAACCTTAAATAAAATAACATTTGATTTGAGAGAAAGTAAAAAAAATAGCTTGTAACAAATTGAAGCAATTTTTTAAAGTTGATCCAAAGTATCACTTTTTTCAGTGTAGTTACTGAACACTGGCACATTTCATTCATTCATTTTCTATACCGCTTAATCCTGTGTTCAGGGTCGCGGGGGACCTGGAGCCTATCCCAGGAGACTTCGGGCACTAGGCGGGGTACACCCTGGACAGGGTGCCAATCCATCACAAGGCACACACACATACACACACTCACACACCCAATCACACACTATGGGCAATTTGGGAACGCCAATTAGCCTAACCTGCATATCTTTGGACTGTGGGAGGAAACCGGAGTACCCGGAGGAAACCCACCAAGCACGGGGAGAACATGCAAACTCCATGCACACAGAGACGGGAATCGAGCCTGGCCGGGGAATCGAACCCAGACCCTGGAGGTGCAAGGCGATAGTGCTAACCACTACACCACCGCGCCGCCTCTGGCACATTTCATGAGCGACTATTTTGGAAGCCAACTTTTTTTTTTCACAGTTTGGTTTCATTCCAAGAAAGAAAGCAGGCAAAGTCAGTCTTTAATTAGTTACTTGCTTACACTAGCATTGTACTTTTTTTTTTCCAGCTCTAGCAGTAAAATTGTGCAGTTAGTGCATTTCCAACTGGGAATCACGAGGACGAGTCACAAAAGATCATTTATGCAAAAGCAAGATTAGGAAACTTAATAGGATACTTTTTAATTTACTTAATGACTACTTATTACAATCTTTATAAATGGGTATTCCTCCCAAACTTGCGAGTCTGTTTAAAAAAAAAAAACATTAAAAATCCCCCATATTCAGTCTGTGCCTCGTGCTCAACTCATTCTGAGAACACTCATCTCCCCCCCCCCCCCCCCATCTGTGGTTTTGCACCTCTAGAGCTGGTGAAGACTAATGAAGTCACACTGGAATTAGAGAAAGTGGCAGAAAGAGCTTTGCTACGTGTGACTTTGCGGGTAAAGTACAGAGTCATGATACATGTTGCATGAATTTGAATACAGCAGTTTAATTGCTTATACACTGATATCTACGTATATATATATATATATATATATATATATTTTTTTTTTTTTTTTTTTTACACTAAAAAACATAGCACTTTGGATGAACATGATTCAATAGTGGACAGTGGTTCCACATGATTACACCACATTATCTTAACATTGGATTATGTTAAACCAACTTAAAATATTTGTGTTCAGTTAACATGAACAGCTAACTTTGATTGAACATTATTTAAATATTTCTATTTAACTTGTTTTTTTGTTGTTGAACTTATTTTTGTTTAGGGAACAACTTATAACATACTTTCATAAAACACTTACAATCTAATTCACACACTCAAAGAAATGAAATGTTGGGTTTAATAAATTAAAAAAAAAAAATTACTTTAGTAAACTCAATTTACACAATATGCAACATATTCTAATTTTTTCTTTTCCAAGTTATTCAACTTTACTGTCAACTTTGACACATTTAAAGAGAGGGGTGGGTGGAGATTGTGTTTAACAAAAAAATTGTTGGTTATCTTCAACTTTTCTTTCAACAGTACTCTGGACATGTTTTACATAAGAAAAGAAATCATATCACCCACAAAAATAGAAGAAGAAAAAAGGTTCTCACTGTATGAATCTTAAAAAAAATAAAACTTTAAAAGGAAAATGCACAACCTTGTCCTTAAGGTCAATAATATCAGCTAAACATTACTTAATGTAACATATTAACATAAAATTAACATAATTTACCCGATTTTTTGCTATCAAATACAAACAGTTTCCCTCCCCCAAGTTTCTGCAAAGACTAAATGTATTGCATCCGAAACAAAACAGCCAAACATTTTCAATAAGTGCAAAAAAGGCCTTCATGTGGACCTCAACAAACTCAAGTGCTCGATGTTGGTTTACTCATAAAGTTTGTTTTTAAGCATATGTACCTTTGGTGAAAGTCTGGTAGCATCCAGCTGGAGGAAGATCTTCTGCAGTACCTCAAAGAATATTTTCAGTTCCTGAGGATCATTGCATAAATTACACCCATTAAGAGCTTCAACAGCTGGGGGGGTCATGGCATCACCGCCCTCAAGATTGATGCTGTAGATGCCAAATACAACATGTTCAAGATCCCTCTCTGCAGCACAGCCATCTGTATCCCACTGTTACACACAAAAAAAGTACAAATTAAATCACAAGACTAATGCAGAATTCCAAAGAGCCCGTTTGTATTTTTCGCTGTAAATGTTGTTTAGTATTTGATCACTAACATTTGGTCCACACTGATTTCTCACAAATTTAAAAACACTTTCCTACACCCTAAAAAATGCTGGGTTAAAAACAACCCAGTCTGGGTTGTTTTTAACCCAGCTGCTGTGTAAATATAGGACTAACTAAATGCTGGGTTAATTTAACCCAGCAAAATGGGTTATTTGTTTAACCCAACAAGATGAGTTAAATATTCAATCCAAATGCTACGTCATATTTAACTATAATGCTGGGTTAATTCTACCACATAAATTGGCCAAATGTTCTACCCATATGTTTGGGGTTTGTTGGTTCATTTTAACTGGAATGTTGGGTTAATTCTACCTCACAAATAGGTTATTATTATTTTCATGTTTTACAGTGAATCTGTAAAAAAAAAAAAAAAAAAAAAAAAAAAAAAACACCCATGTCTATTAAACAGTTAAATTACTTTGATATACTGGTCTATTACAAAAAAACATAAATATATGCAATAAACAACATCCTATTAAATGTTCTTAGAAATAACATTTATTTTTCAAAAGCACAGGAACAGATAATCAACCAAGTGACATCATTACTATATTATTACTGATAAGGGCAGAATGGAGTAATTGCACAAATAGTCTGAGTCAGCTTCTACAGAGCAGGATCTCTCTGACTTCAGATATCTTTTCTGCAGAACAAAACTATCCAGCCCTGGTCTCATTTTAACATACAAACACTGTCTATGACTTTTCAGGTAGGCCTCGCTATTTCATAGCAACATTACAACATTACTGAGAGCAGCGCTGGTCATTATCTCCCAACGTCAGGATGTAGGGGTACGGCCTCGACACTTCAGCCACAATGTTGGTTCCAACCTTAGAAAGAAAGAAATGAAAAAGTTAAAATTTTGTTGAATAGCAAAGATTAAACTGAATAAGACTATTAATTTAGTGTGAAATAGGATTGATACAAAAAATTACAAAGCTGCCCATTAAGATAGGGTATAGGTAACCTAAAACAAAAACATGGAGACAGCTACTACCAAAAATAAAACAGCAAAATAAGCATGGCTTTTAGGATACAGCTCTTTATGTCAGACTAGTTGATATTGTGGTCTGCATTGATTTTAAGCTAATTACCGAAAAAATTTCATAGCTGGTGTCATACTGGTACATTACAATCACCAAAATATTACCACTTCCATCTAGTAGTTACCTGTACCGCTGTGGTACTTTTTCCTGTAGTTGGCGCGCTGACTGATAGTTAATTTAACTTTGGTTAAAGAGAGCTACCTGGTTAGCTTACATGCTATTACTGGTGATACATTTGCATACTTGCCAAAGGGGGAAAGGTGTAAAATATTGTTATAACTCGGGAGAAACGCAGGAGAAATTTGACCGCAGAGTTAATTACTAGCTAGTGAAAAACGGGAGGGTTAGCAGGTCTGTATATTTGTGAGAGGGTCAGTGTTTTGTAACACCTCAGCATTTTATTGTCTCAAGCAGTGAGATTAATAAAGTTCTAAAGTGGTTGCTAATGCTAGCAAACTAACTAATGCCTGCGTCATGCTAACAATACAGTTAACAGTTTAGCGTTCATTCATCACTTCACCATCTTCGTAACCCTGCAAACATTCTACAGAGAAAGCTAAAAAGCTCAGACATCTTAGCCGTTTCTTTCACACACAGGTGGGGTTTATGGCTAGCAGCTATTCTCAGCTAAATTATCATCCAGTACCTCAGACCAGCCGGAAAGTGTGTGTGTAACCTTAACACGGTAAAAGTAATAAATGTTACAGATAGTGATCATTTTTCAGTCATATGTGAATTAGGTGAGTGAACATGTGTATACAGACCTTGTATTTAACGCCATTTCCCCTTAAATGTCCGAGGAGGATGAACCGTCATCAGCGGTGTGGGAGCTCAAGAGACACGAAGCTGAGTCACAGCCGCTGAATCCACCGGTGAACTTTGGGGGAGGGGCCAAGCAAACTTCAACCCAGCAGCTGGGTTACACAAAAACTACCCAACTCTCTGTAAATAACCCAGAAAAATGACCCAACAGCGGCAACCCAGCGTTTGGGTAGAAAAAACAACCCAGCATTTTTTAGAGTGTAAGTACACCTGTGATCTGATGCCATCTAATAGCAGCTTTATCTTGTAATTTTTGAAGGCTAAATAATTTGTGGCCCAACGATACTTGTACAGTAATTATTAGCATTACCTACCAGATATTCTTTGAAGAGATTATTATATAAAGTGCACAACCTGCATTTGTTAATTTCTTTTAGTGTACATTACAATATCATAACCATTTAAAAAAACTAGCGAAGACTTTTTTTCCCAATGTGTCAGACACACACAATAAAAAGAGTTCTGACGGGAATGTGACGGGAGCGGATCTCTCCAAGTCCAGTAATAATAATCATTGAATGGCTTCATAAGCGTCCGTCCAGTCCTTTTGGAATTCAGTGTTCGGAGCACAGACCTGATCAAACATCACTCCTAAAGCTGCTGTATGTCACCCAAACCATCAAGGACTCCAGTCTCCTCCAACACCATGTTCACACTCCTCCAGTAACTCCAAAAGGCCATCCGTCACCCCTCTGACCCAAATCCTCCACAGCAAAGATCTGCGTAAAGAAAAACACAATGAGTGTTGTAAAGACAAAGATGATAAATTTCACAGAATATCTAGTTATGATATGGGGCGTGGGGGTGGTGTAGTGGTTAGCACCATCGCCTTGCACCTCCAGGGTCTGGGTTCGATTCCCCGGCCAGGCTCGATTCCCGTCTCTGTGTGTATGGAGTTTGCATGTTCTCCCCGTGCTTGGTGGGTTTTCTCCGGGTACTCCGGTTTCCTCCCACAGTCCAAAGATATGCAGGTTAGGCTAATTGGCGTTCCCAAATTGCCCGTAGTGTGTGATTGGGTGTGTGAGTGTGTGTATGTGTGTGTGCCCTGCGATGGATTGGCACCCTGTCCAGGGTGTACCCTGCCTTGTGCCCGAAGTCTCCTGGGATAGGCTCCAGGTCCCCCGCGACCCTGAACACAGGATTAAGCGGTATAGAAAATGAATCTAGTTATGATGAAAATTAATGATATTAACAAGGCTATACAGTGTAAAAGTGCGTAAAAGCCTGTTTCTGGAATTCTAATGATAGATTAAAGCTTTGTTTTTGTTTGTTTTCTATATTTTCAAGGGTTTAACCGGGTAGTTACTCAATTCAGTTTTCATACAAATAAGTTAACCGATACAACTGGTGTAGATGAGCTATAGCGACCCTGGCTAATGCTCATCTTTTATATCCCTTAACTTACAGAGTACTGAAGCGCCACTACTCCGTAACTGTTAAACACTTCTGGGTTTTTCTCGAACTTTCGTTAACTGGGGTCTTATAAAACTACATGGTTGTATCTGAAGGAAGGTAATTTACTGGCTTAACTAGATTTTTTAACTGTTTATTCAGTCTGTGTCTCCAAATGTTACCTGTTGTCTCAACAAATCCTACTGTAAGAGGTTGTGATAACAATACAATGTTCATTCATTCAACATTTATCTACAGTAGTTGGAGTGTTTACAGTGTACTTAGCCCATTTTAAGTTAGTGCACTGCATTGTAAAGACTTTATGATGTTTTCATGGGAAACAGTGATTAGGCTCGGACAATAGGTGTCCAAACTCAGGGTGTGTATGTGTTTGAGTCTCAATGTTCAGTCTTTAAGAATACACATCTCTAGTTTCCTATTAACGTAGTCAATTCTTAAAGAGAATTCTCAGTGTTTTCTAAAAGACATGTTATGTTACACATTACAGCTGGTGGAAAAGCCTCACCTCTGACACTTGACATTATTAGCAGTAGCGTGTGTGTATATATGTGTAAGAGACAGTGATATGTGCCTAGACAATACAGTGACGTTCTCAATCACCCGAGTTCCCTTTTTTCACGAAAAAAAAAAAAAAAAAAAACACACACCACACAGCATGTGACCCAGACAGAAGACTTTATTTTTAGCAAGTATACTTTGAGTCAAATCGTCATCTAAAACTCAACCATGTGACTGACAAAGGAAAACACGTTGCAGGCGACGATGAAGATAAACTAACACCAATGGCATCAAATAACATCACTACACATTTCTATTATTTTTTCAACACACAGAGAGAGTTCCAAAAAAAAAAAAATCGATCTACTAGTTCTGCATGCAGATTGCGCCCCCTATACATCAGTATCAGTAATTATGGTCCAGTGTTTGTGGAATTAAAAAAAATAATAAATACACAATTTGAAATCAGAAACACGACACACATCACCACACACACACACACAATCATGATACTAGTGCGCACTCACTTCATGAAAAATTAAACACACATCCTGTTCATCCCGTCACCCGCTGTATGTATATATATTTATACTCATTTCAGCAGGCGTTAATAAATATATTTTTCTCATCCTATATATTCACAAAACTGACATGTTTAGAGATATATACACAATAACCACTTGGATGCGATGGAATGATGGATGGTGGAAGTGACAAATCTGTACACACACACACACACACACGAGACAACACTGCTCGACGAGTTAGTCCATGCGGATCTTCTGATTGGTCATCCTGTAGATGATGCTGTCGTAGCCCGGGTCCATGTTCCACAGGTTGTACGAGATGACGATGACGGCGAGCGCCAGCGCGATCATCAGCCACAGCACGATGTTGAAGACTACAGCGTATTCGAAGTTGTACTTGTAGGCCAGGTTGTAGGGGCTTCCTGGATTACTCTGGAAACAAACAAGTCAATCAAAAGAACGTTAATCATTCTTAATCTTATTACCATATGAAAAAAACTAACAAAAAAAAACAACAACATTTGCCCAGAATATATCTCTGGAAATGAGTATGTTTCTGAACATTTCTACTTGTTTAAAAAACTGACAGGATAGTTCCACACGATGTCGCTAGAGGATCAAAACCAAAATGGTTTTGATGACAACATTCTGGCCCATCCAGCTCTCGAAACTTGCTGGCGACTTGGGGGTACGAAATTCTGCCTCATCCCACCCTACTCCCCCGACTTCACACCCAGTGACGACTTCCTCTTCCATCACTTGTAGAAAACACTTGTAGCAGGTGTTTGACGACGAGGTGATTACCGAAGTGGAATTGTTTCTGAAACGCCAAAAAGAAGGCTTCTTCAAAGACGGTCTCCACCAGGCGGTCCATCGTTTGGAGAAGAGTGTCGCCTCAGGTGGTGGAGATGTCGAGAAGGGTCAAGGTTCTCTTAGCAATCATTTTTATGACGGCCCCTCGTAAAATAAAATCAAAGGGGTGCATTTATTTGTTTAAGAGCGTTCATAAACTCCTACAGCTGTAAATTCTGGGCGACTGGACATGAACATGAGTTTCAAAACACTCATGTTGCAGGTTCTCATGTTGCTGCACCGACCGCGTGTAGGAAAGCCTGCTCATACATGGTCTACATGTGACTATGTGAGTTCAGTAGATGACTGCTTCACGCTTTGAACACTCCTCCTTCAACTGCAAACTTTAGTTTTTGAATTTAAAACAAAAATGCATCAGCTTTGCTGCAGGGACTCTGACCATATGTTCCTATTTACAGCTAACTCTACACTTCCTATTGGTCATCAATGTTTCCAAACCCTGGGAACCACCTGAAGCTTCACCTGCTCGGCCCCGCACACACACCTCGACAGCCGTCATGTCTCATTCAACATGCCTCATTAAACTCGTTTTGGAAGTAATTTAAAGTTACTGATACTTCGGAGCATTGGACATGTGGGTGTTGACTGTAATGATCATGGACACCTTGAATAAGTTAGGATTTGTCCTTAATTAGTGAATTACTAAAATTACTTTGGTCACATCTCTCCTACACAGTGACCTAAGAGTTTTCAGTTTCAGCCACTAAAACACGTCTGGTTTGTATGAATTTTATCACTTCTTTGAGGTGTGAGTATTGAGCACACATACTCTCGAATACGGGACGCACTGGGGGCAGATCTGCCGTTTGGTGGTGTAGCACTGATTGAAGAAATCTTTGTGTCCTCGTCCCACTGCGACTTAACCACCACAGATGGTTGCCATGGTGGTCATGGTGGTTACCATGGTGCTGAAGGAATGCTCCGATACACCATGAAAGTCTGAACAGCCACACCAGCTGTTGATCGGCAAGACTAAATCGACTGGTTCAGAATATGACGGGCGACATTGTTTTTTTTTTTTATTCGACATAATATTCGTCATTAAACAAATATTAAAAAAATCTAATATTCCAAGTGACTGTGGTTTTGTCTTTAAAATCAAAATGCCATCTTTTCTCCTTTGCATTTATCAGAACCTGGAAATAACGCGATGAAGGCCAATATATAATTTAAATGTTCATATATTGATATACATCCAATGCGTTACTAATGATCATTTATCTAGATTTAAAAAAAAAGAACAAAAACACAAAAAAAAAAAACACTTACAATCTGCTTAACCTCCAGGATGGAGCGAGACTTCCTGGTGAGCGGTGTCTCGAACGTCTTCACCGTCACCACCTCCACCACCGCGTTGCTGCCGTAAACCCCGAACACGTCATCAGCGAACTGGAAGACATGATGGAGAGGAAGTAAGGGGTTAATGAAGTAGAAAGGAAAGTATTAAATAACTAATACTAGTCAGTTTCCTATAACAATAGGAATTATTATAACACTTTGCTCTTTTGTTAATTTTCACGTAAATATAGTTTGTCAGTTTCCATATTGAGATTTATTCCCACAACTAAGCACATGAAAATCAGTCAAGATCTTAAGATGCTTCATGTTCAATGTACTGTTCATCTCTTCTGTTGGTCTTTTTTTGCCGGCGGGCACGGCTGACAAGAATGTTTGTTCCCCATCGTAAGTAATTAGCTGAAAGGGATTGTGTGTGTGCAGATCATTCAAATATTCTTTGACTCTCTATTCATAATTGCTCATTACTAACACTTGCGCAAATTACACTGCCTGGCTCAAAAAATATAAAGCCTCCTTTTCAGATGGGTCAAATTATTGGAAAACAATTAAGAACATTTGAAATGACTGGAATTGGTTTAAGAACCTTAAACACCAATAAAATCAAATGATCATTATTAATAGTGAAAGTAAGAGCATAAACACACAACGTGATGAGATGTTCTCAGAATTGAGACTAAACAGCTGTGTTTCCATAAGAAAACCACTTGTTATTGAGACTCATCAGAAAAAGAAGGCCTCAGTGTGTTAGGGAGTATAAAGATTAGATTATGCAGCGAGAGAAAAAGGTCATGTGACCTGATGAGTCCAGACTTGTCCTATACCAGAGTGATGTGTGTGTCAGGGTGTGAAGGGAAGCGTATGAAGCGATGCACCCATCATGTATAGTGTCCACTGTACAAGCCTCTGGAGACAGTGTTATGATCTCGGGTTTTACTAATTAAATTGCTGTACAAATTTTGATGTAACCGTTTTTCACATGCTCAATGTCCCCCTGGGAAGAAGCCACCTGCCCACATCATCCATATCTACACTCAGTCCTGATCACACAGTAGAAGTGATGTTACCGTGACAGAGAAGCTCCGAAGCTTGTATCGAGCAGAAGGGGGCATGTCGAGAAAAATAAATAAATAAATAAAAAGCAATCGTTTTGAGGCATGTGTCGGTTCCCTGTGAGTCATGTGACTAATGACAAACGAAAACTCGCGTTTGTCACAATCACATGACTGAATCATGATTTTTCTTCTTAAATTCATAAATATTCAGGAAATTTTTGCAATTCTCAATTAACTTTATATTTACTTCTTATCTAATAAATGAACAAGGAAATGCACATCTTTTGGTTTATATTAATGACCTTGATTTATCTCAAACTTATTGTATCTAGGTCCCCCCCCCCCCATCTCTATCTTCTTTCCCTCCTCTATTAATTTTCTTTATTGTGTGTTTTAATCATTAATTTGTGCTTTGAATCCTTAACACTGACTGGTGGATTTATAGATTCTGTTTAAAATGTTCCACACAGTGGCCTGTTAGTTGTAATTATATTTGTGCTTATAATAAAAAAAGAAAGAAAGAAAGAAAAGGACTTTGTTCTTCACATTTCCTTTCTATTCTAATTCTATTCAGTTCATTTTCAGAGATTCAGAGATGGTGATTATGTGCATAAACATTTAAACAGAGGATTTATAAACACCACACACACACACACACACACACAACTGTCAATGATGAATGCAACATTACATTACAGCTTCATGTCCATATTTAATTGTGCTGTTTATGATGTTATGATCTAGTTGTTACACAAGATTTGTCCACTAGATGGCAGCACAACGAGCCTTTGAATGAAGCTTGATGAACTGAATGTTTTGGTGAAACTCCTGGCTGAGGAGCCTCGACCATCATTACACAGTATGAAGAACTAAATAATCCATATTGTGACAATTCTAACGAAAGTATCGCAAAATTAACACTTTATTACTAGCTATTAAAGAAGAAACATTTCAATACACATTGATACATTCTTCTTATCATCATTAATATAATATATCCTAATTGTAGTTATTGAAGTATTAAATATTACAGTTATGTGTTGGGTACATCCTTTATAAACCGCTATTCCCTTTTCACTTCAGCTGTATGTTATTTATATGTTCGGAAAAAAAAGAGCATCCCTATGTAAGCGCAAGTCAGGTTTTTACACTCGAACAACTTTTAAAATGTGCTTGTGGCAAACTTAGGTTTAGGAAGGGCTTCCCCCGTGAAACCACATGCAGCAGGATCTGAAAACTGAGAGTGTGTGGTGTGGTTTATCACCTTCTGCAGCGCGGCTACCAGAATCTCTCGGGCATCCCGGAACTGAGGCGAGTCTGCGCCGTAGCGCCGAGCCAGCTCCTCCATACCGCCCAGCTCCAGAGAGAACAGGTCAGGGGCCTGGTCCTTAGCCAAGTGCTTGTGTCTCATCAGCTACAGAGAGAGAGAGAGTACAAGTGAGTGAGAGTACATGAAAGAGAAAAGAGACTTTTTGAATAGCGAGAGTGTGTGAGGCAGGAAGTAGAGAAGAAGTGAGAAAGAAACAGACAAACACAAAGAGAGATATACAGATAGAGAAATAAACAAAGAAATACAAACAGTGAGAGAAGCGGGGAGGAGGGGGGATCACATGCGAGAGAAAACAGCAAAAAGGACAAAGATATATAGTGAGGGGTAAAAAAAATAAATAAATGAGTGTGACAGATACGGTAAAGAGAGAGACTGAGGGAGAAAAAGATAAGCAAGACACACGGACAGAGAAAACAGGAAGATTGGAAAGAAAAGAAAGTGAAAGACAGAATGAGACAAAACGATAGAGAAAATGAGGAAAAGAGAGAGAGACAGATGGTAGAAACATGACAGACAAAGTGAGAGAGAGAGGAGTGTAAATGTGTGAGTGTTTAATCGCTGTATCAGTTCCTCATGTCTGATGTTCACGTACCAGAGCAGAAATATCATGCAGCACCTGAATCTCAGACAGGAAGAGCAGGTCGGCCTGAAGACGAGCGAGACACAGGGAGACAAATTTCATTATCATTTCGTACACATCACTGTAAACACAAACGCTCAGAATGCAATATGATTTTTAAACATTGTAAAAAATTAAATTATTAGAGTACTGTGCAAAAATATTGACACCCCTTGTTTATTCATATTAAATAAAATGATGTAGACTACAGATCCAACTACTGGTTTTAGATTTTGTTTCATCAGGAAAATTCATTGAGACATTTTTTAAACAAGATATTCATCTTTGTTATCTTGATTGTTACTTACCACAGGCACAACACAATCTCACAACAAAGGCTGATGGCTAAATAAGAGATATTGAGCAACTGCACCATTTGCAATCCGATTAATCAATTAACAAAACAGTCGATAGTTGCAGCACAAATGTAGATTTAATTAAAGATGAACAGTAAAATCTTTGATTGCGAGCATAATTCATTCAGGAAAAAGGATGGGTATATTTGCCAATGTTTTAACCCATAAGGACCCACGATGACAGGCGTCACAAAGAGTTTAAATGTTCTACAAAGTTCCTTATTCAGCTTCATCCTTCACTTTAACTCAACGTAACATATAATAAACATCCTGGTGCAGTCATGTGACAACCTGTGAACTTGTAAACCCATGACATCATTTTTAAAACTGTGAGAGGTCTAGGTATCACATGACAGAACTAGATACATTTTTAAAAGTTTTTTTTTTTTTTTTGGTGAAAGCAAGTTTCATTCTATTTGACAATTCTAGGGATTTATGATATATTTATAATCTCACCTAAAAATTTAAATTTACCTTTAACCTGCTACTCCATTTCTTGAACAAATTAATGTAAAACAAATTGCTGTGATCAAGTCATATAGAACTTTTAACACTTAAACTGTCTGGGACATCTTTCAAAATGTCCTCCATCTAGTCTAACTGGGCCGTGTTTCTCTCTCCCATAATTTCCCTATAAGGAGAAATGTGTCTGGGTTCTTAGGGTTAAAAATCTGTTTGGGAGAACGATGCCATCCGCGATAGATTAACGAGTAGCGGACAGTTCCCTCTCGCCTGGCTGCGTGTCTGTGAATATCGATAACTGGACCAACACTAGAGGCGTTCCCATATGTCCAGGCACTGGAGCTCTTCACCTCTGAAAATTACACGTTCTGGCAAACAGTGTCGCCTTTGTACACCGAAGCGTGTTTAGTTCTTAATGTTTTTACTTTTTCTTACTCTTCACATGTGTGTAGATAAAAGGGGGGGGGGGGGGGTCAGTAGGCAGGATCTCTAAAATGTGAAATGAACAAAAATACCAAATAAAACAAAATGGTTGTGTTAAAGTTAAATCATATGGATTTGTAGTGTAACCAAACTGTTTGGTACATTTAGATTTCCTGTTCTTCCTTCCTATTAAGGGGCACCAAGCTATTTAGACTGTTAATTCATCTGTCCAGTCCTGTCGTCTCTAACCATCTCTTCCAACCTTCTTTACATGATTCAGTGTTTCAGGAATGGTACGATAAGGGCGTCAAGCTTTGCAAAGACCTGTTCGTTGACCATAAGTTTGCATCGTTTGAACAGCTTTCCGAAAGGTTTAACTTACCCAATTCTCATTTTTTCAGATATCTGCAAGTAAGACACTTTATTCGCTCTTTAATACCAAATTTCCCTGAGGCTCCTGCAGCAAACATTCTAGATAATCTCCTCTGTTTGTCCCCGCTGCGTAAAGGCCGAATATCCACTATTTATGGTGGATTGATGGCTTCGAGTCACACCCCTTTGTGTAAAATTAAAACTGCTTGGGAGAAGGATTTAAATTTGTCACTATCAGATGATACTTGGAATTCAATTCTTAAACTTATTAACTCTACTTCCTTATGTGCCGCCACTCTTTATTACAGTTTAAGGTTGTACACAGGGCTCATCTCTCCAAACTTAAACTTTCCTGTTTTTACCCAGACGTTGATCCTTGTTGTAATAAATGTAAAAGTGGGGAGGCGTCTCTTATCCATATGTACTGGACATGCCCGAATTTGGAAAAATTCTGGAGGGATGTTTTTAAGACCTTGCCCTACGCATTGAAATGCAATCTAACTCCAGCTAAAAAGCGACTGTTATCTTTTGCGACACTCCTGGCCAGGCGTTCTCTTTTATTCAAGTGGAAGGATGCCACATCACCCACTCACGCCCAGTGGCTCAGAGATATCATGTCCTGTCTGTCCCTGGAGAAGATTCACTACACAATTCGTTACTCAGACTTGAAATTTCAACAGGTGTGGGGGCCCTTCCTTCACTTTTTTCATATACATTTATAGTTTGATTCCTTTCCTATTTAATTACTTGTTTGTTTGCTTTCTTTCCCCTTTTTATTCCTTTTTGCAAGTAGAACCAAAAAACTTCCAGCTCCATATTCTTTTTTCTTTTTTGTTCTCTCTCAATGCCTGGCGTTTAGCCTTTCTTATGTATGTAAAACTGGCTTGGAGTCGGGGAGGGACGGAGGGTGTTATACAGTAGGGTTTATAAGGGGATTATAAAACCTGCATAAAAACATTACATGTTTACCTTGTTTTATCCCTGTTAAAATCAATAAAAAATATTGTTGGAAAAAGACTGTTTATTCAGGAAGAGGGGTTGAAAAAGAGAGCTTGTGTTTGGGAGAGGAAGTGATAGTTTTCCCACACTCACACTCCGACTCTATTATGAAGCGGAGTCGTGTGGAGTTTGCGGTTGTTTAGCATTCTACTCAAACGCTTATATATGCAGTGGCCTCTCACGTGTATTTCAAGGAAGTTTTGCAGATATCACCATTTTTTGGAATATAATTATTTTTCTTCAATGACTGCCATCACACCTGGAACATCACCTGTAATTATGATGATCTTTGGGTTTTAACACTCTTGTGCCTTATCTCTAAGCTTTGGCAATATGAATGTAAATATTTGTTATGCCAAAGCACCACTGAATCACTGAACTATGTGTGATAACTTATAAACACCCTTATGAAATTTTTTTTTTTTTTTTTTTAGCCTAAACAGTTCCTGATTATACTAAAACCTATTTATACCAAAATGTTTATTGCCTTAAGGAATTGTTTCAGATTCCCCTTTAAATGGGTAATTCATGCCTAAATAGCAAAGTGGATATAATAGGTTGTTGTAAGTAGTGGATGACTTTTGTGCTGCTGGTAATGAGGGCTTTTTCCCCTGCCGACCACCACGAGGATATTTCACTGGCAAACACTGTCAGGTCACTGAGCGGCTTAAACAAAAAAAACTGCTCAAGTACAGGGTCTGGCCTGAAAATCATTTAAAAAAATAAATAAATAAAAAAAAAAATATATATATATATATATATATATATATATATATAATTTTTTTTTTTTTTTTTTTTTTAAGTTCCTCAGGACGCCTCTTCCCCAAGACTACAATAAGGTCTTGCTCTTTGGAAGCAAAATATTAAGAAACGAGGAGGGGAGGGGGTCAAGACTTTTGCACAGTACTGTATATAATTTTGTATAAAAATATACACAGGTACATATAAAGATCCTTTCTTTTAAATCCTGAGTCGTATTTGTTGTTGCTATCACACTGAAGCAAGTAAAAACTTTATAATGTGTGTGTGTTACCTCATTGTTACGGCTCAGTGAGTTGAGTGGGAGTGAAGGCAGGACCGATCCCTCCTGCGAGAGACGAGCACGGATCTGCTGCAGGGTGACGGGCAAATCCTCAAACACTGTGTTGGCCATGCCCATCATGTACAGCCTCTACACACACACACACACACACACACAATAAATATGTAATAATAGAAATATTTATATATTTTTTATATATGGGCACTGGTGGCTCAGTGGTAGGTGTTTCGCCTGCCATGCGGAAGGACCGGGTTCGATTCCAAGCCAGTATCCAAACCCGCAGCCACTGGATGCAGTGCCAGTCCCAAGCACGGATAAAATGGGAGGGTTGCGTCAGGAAGGGCATCCGGCGTAAAACCTGTGCCAAAGTTGTTGTGCGGACTGAATATATTCCGCTGTGGCGACCCCTTGTCGGGAACAGCCGAAAGACCAACATCATCATATGTTGTTGAAATATATATATATATATATATTTTTTTTTTATATATACATATTCCTGTATGTATTTTATATTAAATAATTTGGCTCGGCTAAAACACTGGTTCCAAACGTCTAATCAGCGAGAACGCAGGACACGTGACAAAGGGACACGTGAGTTCAAAGGTCAACAACGGTTAAATTTAAGACTGGCTTGACCGAGCAGAAACATGATGCTGAGGCTAATTCTCATTTCCGAACACTGGAGCCGAGTGGCACAATCATAATGACTGGCTACACATTTCGCTCCGACTCCGATCCTCCTGATCACCCAGGTCCAAGCGTAACCAAATACCAGGACACGCCCACAAACAAGCAGCAATGTTTTTTGTATCATTAAAAATTATACACTTTAATAATTTAGCAAAAATACTGTTTAATAAATAAAATAACATCTCCAGACCAGTACATGTGTGTAGGTGTCTTTCCGCAGAGATTTTTTATTAATTTTTTTTACAAGTGAGAAATTGCATCATGTCACCGTGCGGTCAGCAGGTCGGTTTTCACAATATTAATTTCCTGTCTCGGGGCTACCTTGCATAATTCAGTTCCACTTTTTTTTTTTGAACAGGAAGTAAAAAAAGAAAGGGGTATAAGGTTAAAAAGTAAATACATTAAAGAGACAGGGTGTGTGTTAAATCTGTGTTTACCTCCTCGCTGGGGGCGAGCTGCAGCACCACAGGAGTGCTCTCGGCGAACAGAGCATGGATGGAGTTGGCCACGCTGTCCAGAGTGAATGGCACCGACTGGGACACGGCACAGAGGGAAACGTGTGGACAACACAGAAGAGTTTTTTTTTTTTTAATGCATGACACCATAGTCTCGCTCAAAGACTCGTGACTATGAAATAAAGGAAGTTTCTTTGCAAAACTGTGCAATGTTAAAAGTTACTGCAGAGGAAGTCTTCGAGAAAGAGGAAGTGTTCAAAGACAGGATTTAACTAAGAATAAATCAACACCTCTCTCTGACTGTGTATCTGTCGTTTCACTTCTACAGTCACGTTAATCTAATAAAATAAAACAAAACCCTGGTGAGCTGTGACTGCTTTCTACAATCATGTGAGAATTGAAGTGCTCACGTTCTCCAGTGGATAAGAGGTGATATTAGTGGGAAGATCCAAACTGTCTACGCCACGGACGGCAATCAGGGCGTTGGCACGTGGACGCTGGAACAGGGAACCTGCTACTAAGCCCGGCCATTCCAGATCCTGAGCACACACATTGAGAGAAAGATCACCCGCTCGTAAACTTAAACCATAAATAAAGATTACTTTACATAATTTAGCGCTCCATGTCCGGCGTACCTCACGGACAGAGAAGCCCATGGTGAGAGCCACCAGGTCCGGGATCTTCTCTCCACCTAGTGGCCAATTTCCAGACCTGAAGTTCACATACTGTGGGCTACGCAGCACCGTCAGCTGGTCTCCAAAAACACCTGCGTGAAGAAAAAACTTATGTCACTTTATGTAGCTTAACGTTACTAATCACAGTTTTTATGAACCGTCTACATCACACACCTTAGTAACATGCAGTCAATCTGTATTAGAAGTCAATCTGTATTAGAAACTAATACATTTCCACCAACAACAACAATAAAAACATGCTTTAGAAGCAAATCATAAATATGATTTAGGAAAAGAAGGGAAACATGGACTTTTAATACTTTAGATGGGCTGATGTTCGTTCTTTGGACTAATTTTGGACTATTTTAGCCCACCTGTGGTTTACTTAATTCTAATTGATTAAAATAAGAAATTAATAAAAAATAAATACAATTAAAAAAACTCAAGCAGGCATGACTGAAGGCCCATCACGTGACCAGGGCAATCACGTGACAATGCATCCATTTCATTAATTTCGACTCTAACATTTAAGTATTGCTCTACTTTTAATTTTCGTTATTGTTGTTGTTAGATTACTTTATGTAAGGTGTATTTTAAAGATGGCCAGGTCAGTGAAAGTGTCAAAAACGAATATTTAACGTCGAGCTGAGATAAAACACGACTGAAGGTGAAATACAAACACTTGTTTGCTATATAATACACAGTACATGTTGTAAATAAAACACAGTTTACAAGATATAATTATATAACTATACAATTGTGATTTAACCCTTCACTCGGGGATACCGTGAGTGTTAGCATCCTATGCTAACCGGGACAGCTCACCTAATTTACGCACAGCTATGACGCTTTTTATACACTATATACACACACACAAACACTCCGTACCGTCGAAAAAAAATTAAGTATTCGAACGTTTTACCTGCAAAAACCGCAAGAGTAACGAAAACTTGCGCGCCGTTCATCATCGCGGTAACACTTCCTCGGAGATCCAGAATCAGCTGACACTCTGTCTCTGCGTCGTGCGTAATGACGTCGACTCTTACGCAGTACGTGCCGACGTCCAGGAGGAAAACTTAGGAATGTCGACACCTAGCGGACAACCTGTGGTACTGCCCGATAGCTGTCACGTCGGCGAGAAGCAGCATCGAGTTTCACCGTGTAAAGTGACTGTGACCTCTCTGTGACCTCAATCTACAGGAAACTCAACCTGGTGGGTTTTTTTTTTTTTGTTTGTTTTACAGTTGAAAATTTTCATCAACAAGGCTAGTGTTAATTCACACACCTTAAGTTTAATTAACGTTGTATTGGTCAGCATAATGATACATTCCGTGAAAAGCAATGCTTCAAATGGAAATATTTAGAAAAGATGGGGAATATATAGAATCCTCTGAAGGGTTTCTTTTGATAATTACTAATTATGATTTGTTAATTAGCTCACCTGTGGATGAATTAACTCTAGTTAATTAAAATCCAAGTAACAAATGAAAATTTTAACATTTTTTCCAATAAATGTATTTCTTTGACTCCTTTGATCTGAACATTTTCAGTGATTGAAATCTTTTGTATTGATTTTAACAGGGATAAAACAGGGTAAACATGTAATGTTTTAATGCAGGTTTTATAATCCCCTTATAAACCCTACGCCCATTTTCAAATCTCTTCTTTGGCTCCTTGCTTCATTCAAAATTGAGTACAAGATTGTCCTCTGCGGTATTTAGCAGTATAATAAATGAAACAGACAAGACAGTAGTAGCGAACACTTATTCTGTTACTTGACTTCAACTACAACGTTACATTCCACCACCCAGCAGTGCCGAATTCTCTTTTCAAAATAGTAGTCACAATGCAATGTTATTCATGATCACAACATTTTCCCCGCTAATTGGCGTTCCCAAATTGACCATAGTGTGTGAATGAGTGTGTGTGTGCTCTGCGATGGATTGGCACCCTGTCCAGGGTGTACCCCGCCTAGTGCCCGAAGTCTCCTGGGATAGGCTCCAGGTCCCCCGCAACCTTGAACACAGGATTAAGCGGTATAGAGAATGAATGAATGAATGAACATTTCCCCCTTTTTTTTAAGAACATACCTTGGAGTAACTAACAGCAGACTAATTGTTTAACTACTTAAGTCATCATGTGCTTTTAACTCCCTAATGTAACACTGTAACATATTCAATAACACTAGTGGTACAGGTCGTAACAACTTAATCTTATTATAACTTATTATAAGTCAGGATAACACACCTTAGTAACTCAAGCAATGCAGATACAGTGCAGGCAATACATCAGGTCTAAGGAACATAATCATTTAACCTACTAGGTTTGTTAGCATTACGCTTAGGTCTAAGGGTATGAGTACTGGTACTCATAATGTTCAGTGTCTTCAGCAGGAGTTGCGGTTGTACATGGGAACGATGTGAGATTGGAAGCATTCCAAGTTTTCCCATCATTCAGAACATATGTACCTAGCCCAAGTTTTTAGTTAACTTGAAGAGGGTCTGTAAACTTCCTGTGTCCTTTAGGAACATGCAAATGGTTCCGAACCCTCACCGTATCTCCCTCCAGAAAGCAAGGGGTGTGTGAACCGCGCTTGGCATCAGTATACAGTTTTGTATTATGTTGCAACCGTGCAACCCTTTGGCGAACAGTCATGTCAGTGGTAGAGCACGCCGGAGGACATGGCAGGATGGACAGTCTTGTGTGCATTCGCCTGCCATAGAGGAGCTGGAAAGGTGAGTTACCGGTTGCAGCATGTGGAGTGAAACGGTACACTTGCAAGAAGTCAGGTACAACAGGTTTTCACGGCAGATGTTGCTGGATGGCCGTTTTAACCGAGTGTTTGATCACACGGTTAAACCTCGCTACCGCACCATTAGCTGCTGGATAGTAGAGAGAGGAACGGTAGTGACGAACATTCAGTTTTTTTAGGAAAGCAGCAAAGGCAGCAGATGTAAGCTGAACACCGTTGTCTGTAACTATGCTTAATGGATTGCCATGGCGACTGAATACTGACGACAGAAATGAAACCAGAGTCCATAGTGATGGTGGAGGTAAAGGAGACCTCAGGCCATTTGCTGTAATAATCAATCAATGTAATAGCAAACCTGCAATCAGATGTGGCAGGGTCGAATGGTCCGACTATATCCACAGCTACTTTTTGCCATGGTCCATCTGGCAGTAGCACTGTATGAAGAGGAACAGGATGTGACAGCATCGTGGACTTGAGCGTCAATTCCTGGCCACCGATAGCGATCACGGAGGCGCTTTAGTTCTCACCCCCCCTTGGTGTCCTTCGTGTGCTATGGAGACCAGTGAAGAGTGAAGAGCAATAGGTGCAATCAGTCGTGAGCCTCGAAGACAAATTTGTCTTTAACAGACAATTCCAGTCGCAACTGATAGTACGGCGCCAAATTCAACATCCAGTCCTTTGTGTGAAGGAGGCCAGCCATTAGAAATTTGTGCACGAAGTTTAGTTAGTACAGAACAAGAATCACATGCAGCCGCAACATCAACAGTGGACAGGGAATTACAGGTGGCTGACAGAAAAGCAACAAACTCCTCATCCATGTCATCATCTACCTGAGCTGAAGCAACAATATTTTCTGTGGAAGAAGCAGGTAAGGGTGCACGTGACAGAGCATTTTGGGAGCCTGGACGGTACACCACATCATAATTAAATGACATGAGACGGGCAGACCACCTTGCTACACGAAGTCCAGCACGGCCCACTCCTTTTGTGGTGAGTAGGGTTGTCAGAGCCTGGTGATCTGTACGTAGAGTGAAACGGCGGCCCCATAGATAAGTACGCCACCTCTCAACGGCCCACACGCATGCTAATGCTTCGTTTTCCACCGCGGCATATTTACACTCAGCGGTTGACAGTGTGTGGGAAGCAAAGGCTACAGTACGTTCAATGTCATCTGGGCTGACTTGGGACAATATTGCAACCAGACCATAGTCAGAAGCGTCTGTAGAGACAATGGTGCGCATTTGAGGGTCAAGCCTCATTTGACCAGCTGTCACAGTGGCAAAATCAGGAAGGAACTTGCTGTACCACGACATTAGTCCAAGTAAGGAACGCAAGGTCGATGCAGCAGAAGGAGCAGGAGCATTGAGTATTGCCTGTACTCGTGACTCATCAGGACGAAGGCTCTCTGCTGACACTGTACGCCCTAGAAACAGCAGGCTGGTTTGCCGGAAGTGACTCTTTTCTGTATTGAGTTGTAAGCCGACAGCTTCTAGACGCTGTAATACAGCTTGAAGTATTTTGTCATGCGAAGCCATGTCAGGACCGTGGATGGAATGCTGCAGGTGCTGAAGCCAATCCATAAGGGACACAGCTAAATCGGTACAGTCCATCATGGGTAATAAAGGCTGTGAGATCACGACTGTCCTCGTGCAGTGGTACTTGGTAGTAAGCATTGGTCAGATCGATAGTAGAGAAGACAGCAGAACCTTTAAGAGCAGCAAGCAGTTCATCCATGTGCGGTAATGGAAAGGAGTCCACGATTACGGATTTATTTGGCTCTCTGAGGTCAACACACATCCTGATTTTTCTAGATTTTTTCTGTGTGACCACGATTGGTGAAACCCATGCGGAAGCACCTATACGTTCTATCACTCCAGCTGCTTGTAAGCGATTTAATTCCTCTGAAATAGCACTACGAACAGAGAGTGGCGAAGTTTTTGGCGTACAGGTGTGACTGTTTTATCTCGCTTTACATGGTGTACAAAGTTTTTAGCACAGCCAATCTCTGTTAAATCCGAAACAGTGCACTGTAACACTGGCACCGGAGGAGCCATGTCAGAAAGCGCATTAGAAGGCAGTACCTGATTGTTCTCAATCCTCACATGCAGTGCAGACATGAGGTGCCTCCCCATTATTGGTGTGCCTTTTTCCACAATGAAGAATTTAGCAGGAACGGCGCGGCCATGTAACGAAACGATCGCTGGCATACACCCAACTACAGGAATTTGAGCTTTTACATAAGTCACGAGTCTGGCTGTTGGTTGAGACAGCGCAATATTACTAAAATGGCATGCATATGTAGTGTAAGGCAAAATAGATAAAGAAGACCCAGTGTCAACTACCAAAATCACTGCAAAGGCTTGGTCATTAGAGGTAGATATGGTTACTGTACTTGTAATGCTGGGTGGCATGTTGGGTATTCAGTGTACAGAACAGTAACTTTTGGTAGTTCAATTTCATGAACCTCGCGCGTGTTTGCATGAGCCGATCGGCAAACTTTAGCGTAACGTCCAGTCTTTTTACATTTCCTGCATGTTGCAGGACAGTTTGCAGCGTCAGCTAAGTGTGCCTCCGAGCCACAGCGAAAGCAGGACTTCCGTCTACCCACGCGAACAGAATTAGGAGGCGCATGTGAAGGTTTTCCTCTTCTGCGCTTTACTACATGCTACATGTTGCACCGCTTGTACGGGGGCGGTTACTTGGCGGGAGTTTGAAATAGATTTAACCTGATCAGAATCAGATTCAATCTGACTCGCTATCGTGACAGCTCTGTCCAGTGTGCGATCGGTTTCTAGTAAAAGTCTCTCACGGATTCGTTGGCTAAGCACATTTTCCACCAACTGATCACGAATCATGTCCTCAGCACAGGCACCGAACTCACATGTGACAACAAGTTCATGCAAAGCAGCAACGTATTGTATAACAGTCTCGTGATGAGCCTGGCAGCGTTTATGAAAAGCATGTCATTCTGCTACTATATTAGCTTTTGGCAATGAGTAGAAAATTCTCTGTCCCTCTGTACTGAGGTAAGGAAGCAGTACAGCTCTCTGTCTTCCATCTGGCCAAGAGTCGCCCGTTGCATCAATCACTCGTAGGTAATTTTCAAAGATCCGCGACCATGTGCTGAGGCAAGGCAGAAACTCGGAAAAGGCACGTTAGCAACAGCCATCTTTCCGACCAAAGCAGCGTCAATTTGTGGTATTTAGCAGTATAATAAATGAAACAGACAAGACAGTAGTAGCGAACACTTATTCTTTTACATAACTCCAACCCACTCTTGCATACAACGTTACATTCCAACCCCACAGGAGTGCCGAATTACCATTTCAAAATAGTAGTCACAATGCAATGTTATTCATGAACACAACATCCTCCTTCCCCACCAGTGCATTTATAGGGATTCTCCTTCCTATCGCAAAGAAATTATTACTTCACCTATATCTACACGCAACCTCCAGTCTGTATCAGTACATCTTTGAAAACGTCCTAAGACCAAGCTTCATACCATGGGAGATCAGGCTTTTTGCTCAAATTAATTTTTAGCACCTTAAGATTTGCTTCAAATATAAAGTGCATTGTAAATAAAATTCATTATGATTATTATTATTATTGTTAGTTTCCTAATTATCTTCTTCACATGGAAGCATGTTAAAGGTTTCTCTTTTTTTGGCATGAATTACTAACATATTACTCTAGAATCTAATTAACGTTACAAGAGTGCCCCTTAAGGACCAATATTTACACCTCAAATTATTGTTTTCATATGATATATTAGAATACAGTACAATACATTCACATCCTTGTATAAAAGATAAACCCTAAACCCCTATTCTGGTAGGATTCATTTTACATGCAAAGTAAATTTCAAATTAAGTTTGAATTGTCTCAATTGAAGGAACTTCTTGTGTTTACTGGGTATTTGACCTTTTACAAAACGAGCAGTAGATATATTCAATTTCTGCAGCATTTCCCTTCTGAATTGATCTGTTTGTAAAGATTTGGTTATCTTGTGAAAAGAAGTTCACGATTTTCTTTCAAAATTGTGAATTTTAAGAAGTGTTCGCCCTTTTCTTCCTTTTGCCATAAGGTTTAAAACACAGAACAAAAAGTTAGACGAAGTTTAAAACCATGTATCAGAGACAGGACACATCAGGAACATTTTGGGGTTATTTTTAGATAGATAAAAATTCGATTTTAGATTGTGGTTACTACCGTCACCTTGCACCTCTAGGTTCGATTCCCACCTCTGGTCTATGTGCATGGAGTCAGCATGTTCTCCCTGTGTTTGGTGGGTTTCCTCCAGGTAATCTGCTTTTTGTCCCATAGTCCAAAGACATGCATATTAGGTTGATTGAGGTTCCTAAATTGCCATAGTGTGTATATGTGTGTTTGCATGTGTGCCCTGTGAAGACTCCTGGGATAGGCTCTAAGCCCTTTATGACCCTGTATACAAGATAAAAATGGTCCAGACGATGAGTGAGTGGGTCTGGTGAAGTAGGCAGAGCTTAAACCTTTTTTTTTTTAAGTTCCTACAGATCCTACAAAAAAATTGAAATATTTATTATGATTATAATCTGCCTTTTAAAGTGTATCATCTCATTAAAAATATATTTTAGGATTTATAATGCAATGCTGTTTTATTAAATAGGAGGTAAAATGAGAATTAGCTCACTTCTAATTGGTCAGAAGGTCTTGGGGAAGTCGTTTTACAGGTGAGTCGGCTTGCATTACCGTACATGACCACATGGAGGAGCTCTTGCTACATCACAGTGTTCTGGATGGAGGGAAAACGCCACATAGATTCGATGTACATTTTCCCTCTCTTTTCTCTATAAGTTCTTTAATAGTCATTAAGTCGAATGAACTAAAAATAACAAATATTCAATTATATCATATAACAAAATGTGGTGTTTTGCTAAATCATACTTGAAGTTAGGTGCATATTGTTAATTTTGAAATCATTTTAAGCCTCCATGCACTCTCAGGGATTTTGACATGATGATGGTGACGATGATGATGGTAATGAAGATGATAATGAGTGGAACCAGACCAGAGCTCTTACAACCACAAGATATCGATTTAGGTTCTGTTTCACTTGGATAAATTACATGTGTAGGATCAGGATTCAGGACGCGCCATGTACTGTAGGAAGAACCACAATCTGTCCTGTGCTGTTGAATCAATTGAATTGGACTCTTTCTGGTGAGGAGGGGTTGATTAATTTTCTATAACAGGAGTTTGAACAGCAGCGTAGCATTTATATTAATGCGTTCATTCTCTTACTTTATCGTTTCCATAGTAACAGCCGATGCACAGGGAAGTGTATCGTCAGACAGAAAGTTTCTGTAAGATGTTTATGGAAAGACTTGTGTTGTTAAGAGTTAGATGCTGCATTCTTTAACAAATAATAAATCAAATTGTAATTATTGAGATAATGTCACGGGAGACGCTTCACACCACCAGCTACTAACTTATGCTAACATTACAGTTTGGACTGAAACTTAACATTCTGAATGGTTTGATTTGGCAGGCTACAAAGTAGTAATGAACTGCGAATCCTATAATTGTATACATTTTGATGAGCAATTACTTTAACTTAATAAACATGTAAATGACAAGTTGTTCATAAGACTCTCAACACATACCTTTTTAGTCACAGTCAGCGTTTGCATTACGGTTTCATCATTGTATTTGCGTACGATCAGATGATGTGACAGGAAAATAATTGCACAGGAATGGTTTCCTCTTTCTAATGGTAATGTTGACTCTGAGACGAGGTCACCGTCTGTGTTTTCTCTCTTGGGGGAGGGGAGAGAGAAAAAAAAAGAAAACAGCAAGGCTTCCCGAATCACAGCGAATTAGACATGGCCTTTTCAGTTTAATCAAAAATTTCATTACATGCCGTGTGAACTATGAGAAGTGCTTCTAATGGAATTACGCTGCGGATTGCGGATTGTGAAAAGGCAGCATGGAGGAGAACGTACTTCAGAACATTTTGATGGCTCGCAGTAAATGTGCTATGCTCTTAGAACGTTTAGAACATCTAGGTTTCAGGAACTGTAGTTCTGAACCCTAGAAAGAGAATTCCCAAACATAAGGAAGCATGTTAGAAGATCTGGAACCTTTACATATCTGGTTTCTGAGGTTAAGGAAAAAATTAAGAAATATTCTTCTTTAGAATATACCAAGAACAAAAATATATAACAAGCAGTAGCTGAGTTTATTCCACACATTTAGTCAGTTCTTTAAAGTTATACTTCAAAGGATATTTACCGTTTTTGGAATTGAGACCTTTTAAAGGTTTTGTGGAGAACACTACAACATGGATTTGCACTCACAAACAGTTCCAGGTGGAATCGTTTTAAAAGCGAAGCACAGTTAATTTTCTTAATGAGCCATAAACGTTCTTAGCTTCCACAAAATTTCTCTAGCTAGACCATATAAATGTCCTGTTTCAAACCTTTAGACCCTTGATCTGTGTAGACGAAGCCCTGACGAACCCCAAAAAAGGGGGTGTATTAACCTGTGTGAGACAAATATTTAAAGGCTGTGTTGAGTTTAGTGCAGCTCTGTTCGACGCAGAACTCCCTCTGTAAGCCCACAGCTCTTCATGAGTTCACTGGATATTAAAGGAGATACTTACCTGACAAGCTAAAGTTTTTTTGCTTCCAAAGAAGTATTTTTTAAATTTTATTTCAGAAAGCATTCCAGGGGGGCCTTGTTTTTGGAAGCCCTCAAGAACCCACAAGGTGATTTTAAGATTTTTGTTGTCACTTTAATTTAATTTTGGACATAGAAAGGGATTCCACCAAAGAACTACATTTTTGGATGTAAACTATTTTTATGTGTCTGAAGGGACACAAATTGAGGGACAATTTAAAGCTTTTTCACTTGAAAAGTTTTTTCTTCTATTATATTTTTTAATGTAAAAAAAAAAGTTAAAAGCATTTTTTATTTATTAATTTTTTTCAAAAGAAAAAAAGTCTATCTTGACACTTTGTGTATTGACACAGGAGTTCCACCTGAAGAACGGAAGAACTCTAAATATTATGTACAATGAATTTAGCAGGTTAATACTGTACATAAGCTCAAAGGAAAACTGTTTTATTTAGATTTTTTTTTGGCAGTTCTTTGGAGGTTGGTAGTGAAATCATTCAATATTTTATGGTTCTTCTTGGAACCTTTTATGATGAGAAATCAGAGTTCGTGTTTTTTCTTTACAATAAGCTAAGTAACCGTTGAGGAAGAGTGTCTGAATATTGAACCCTTATATAACCCTTTTTAATTTGCTGTTGTTTAACTTCTAGAGCATTATGACATCACAAAACACAAATTTAAATAATGTGAAAAGAATCTGAATAAATAATGCATAGATATAATTCATTATTTAATTTCTGTCAACTGCCTGGTTTCTCGGATTTCCCATAATTCCACACACAGCTTTTAAAGGTGATAAGCAAAACAAGAGGAAGTAAATAATGCATTACCATTTAAGGTAATTAAGATCCCGCCTGAAGAAATTCAAGGGCCTCCTGCTAATCACTCTAAACACTCTGCAGTCGACTTCGCCTGGCCAGATCCTCTTCAGTCACAAGAAACTGGAAAGCATAAATAAAATGCTTCAATTTATGTCTTTATCTTTGACTGTTATTCTGAAACTGGAGACTCCTTACATATACTGTATGTTGTTACAGAATTTTTGACAGTATAGACGTTTCTCTCTGTAAAATAACTCAACACTTGAGTTTTCTAGTCTTTACTATACTAATCGATGTAAAGTAGCTGTTACTATGTGTTCTAACTCTTTCTTCCCATGGAAGGAGCACTGATTATCGGTTATGCAATACATATATTCCGATATTTATTAATGCCAAAAATGTGACCATGCAAAATGATCACAATGACTGGATCACAGATGTACTGAAGATGTTTTGGGAGCTACTGGGGAGAACGTTAGCTTGATAGGCCATAATTGATTTTGAATTTTGTTACTAAATTGTACCATTATTTGTCGCTAGGGTGGTACTCTAAGATTTAACTTTAATATGAAAATGTGTGTATCAAATGTGTATACTTCTGTGCAATATACCATTGATATTTATTTAACTGTTTATACAATTTATACGTCAATTTTAAACTGATCAGCCGATCCAATCATTGGAATGACTGCAGTGGGCTCAACATAAAACAAACTCCTACAAATGGGAACTAATCAAGTACTGTTTTTATTATCTAGAGTACCACCTGGACTTTAAGGGCCACCATTTCAAATGTTAAGCTACACAGCATGTGACCAGGTAGAAAAACTGAGCCTGTTTAAGGTATTAAAGGTATCGATGGTACCACCAAAGAGATAAGCAAAAGCACAATTTGGCACTTTTACATTAGTGTGTGTGTGTGTGTGTGTGTGTGTGAGAGAGAGAGAGAGAGAGAGAGAGAGAATGCACGTGCCAGTCCACGTTATATTTTCCATCTAAATTAATTATGCACAACTCATTACCCCCTCCCCCTGAGTAAAGCCTGGGACCAATGGGGCAGTAATGGAGCAATTTGGGACGAGACCCAAGTTCCCAAGCCTGTCGCCCCCCAGCCACACCCCCCCCCCCCTTTCCTTCTTCTTCCAGAAGCGCACGCACGCTCGATCGCTCCTGCCAGGGACGGTTTTCGTGATGAGCGCGAGCGCACGCACATTAAAGCGCCGACCGGCCGGACCGCCACAGAGCTCGCGCTGAAGAGAACCCCCCCCCTCCCCTCCGCCTTTTCGTCTTCTTTTTCTCAGCGGGAATCACGGAGCAGCACAATGGGGAGATGGGTGGATGGAGGGAGGGATGGAATGATAGAGGGAGGGCGCGCAAGGGGAGATCGGATTAAGTAGCAAATCAGCGCGCATACACGCTCTCACTCACACAAACACACACACACACACACACACACTCACACACACGGGGCACATTTAGTTTGCATTTGGATAGAAGTGTGTAAAAAAAAGAAAACAAAAAACGTTCAAGTCTGTATTGGCAATGTGTGATGATGATGATGATGATGATGATGATGAAGAAACAGGTTGCCATAGTGCATGTAATCCATCCGAACTGAAAAGTAACAACTTCCTAAACGTGAATAATCCATAAGCCTTTTATTTAGCATATAAAGTCATTAACTAATGAACATTTAAAAACAGCCTAATTATATTGCAAATGTAGCATAAAAATACAAAATAAAAAAAATAATTACATAAAACACTCATTGTATTCCGAGAGGCCGAGAGCACCACATCATGAGTGTTTCTGTTTCTGTATTTTCTCTTCATGCTTTAAGTTAGTTGGCCTGTTGTAATGTACACACACCTCTCATCATCTTGAAATACATTTTTTCATTCTTTATTTAGAGCTCTTTGAATTTAAAAAAGAGAAGGGAGTACAAACTTTTGTAATGAGTTCTAATATAGTCTGTAATATGTTTTATTATAGGTTTTTATTTAAGGAACAGTTAGTTCCTTCCAAGTAATCTGATTGGATAAGAGCTGTTTCACGAGATAATGGACAGTAACCGCCGTCACAGGTGTTCCACAGTCGTTAATTGTTAATTGGTCTGTACGGTCCGCAGTACTGAGAAGAGAGCAGCTGCATGCCAAAACCCACATTCAAAACCAGTCGCAGAAACACTTTCAGTAAGAACACACATCTTATAACGTTCCTATGAAACCATACACTGTCTCCTTAGTAATCACTCTTCAGTCGTTCTGAATCGTCTCTGAACAGATTGTGTTCTTTTAATTACAGCTACAAAGCTAACTAGCTTCTAATACAGAGCTGAATCCCAAATCTCTCTCTAACCCCTGATCAAGGGCACTAGTTGGTGTGTGAAACGTTCCACCTAAAACCTATTTGGGATTCAACCCTGGAACCCAGAAGTTAACTGAGCTGATATTCTGAAGTGGAACAAGTGGAAATATAAAGTAAATCTCTTAAGTTTCTCAGGACTGTCCACCACCTCCATGGTTTATTCTCCTCACCTTTTGGCAACAGAATTTGAAAAGAATTTGGGATAACAGAGTACTGGTAAGAATTTTCGGTTGCCAGCTCCACCAGTCACGGTTAGTTTACTCCGCCAGGCACGGAAAGATAGGTGTGAGCTGGAGGTCACATTAGACTTTCTCATTGTCCATCTTTTTGACGGACAGGGTCGTTTTTTACTCACATTTTAATCATGAACTTATAGGACGAGCATATCGCCTAAATTATTCATTTATTTATTTATCAACAGAACAAGCTAACAAAAACTGACAATTTTGTGTTGTTTGTTCGCACTGACAGTAACTTAAAACACAACCATTTTTGCCAGAACCGGCAGATATAAACAACGCAACTTATATAAATGAACTTACCTAACATAAAATGTTCTGTATCCCCAGACAAATCCGTTACTCATGTTAGCCTTTCTACAAATGTCGCAGAACATTTTGACATTTTACTGCTTTGGCTCCTTGGCCACGTAAACTCCTGCTCCCGGTACTCCTTCCTGACCTTCTTGCCGCTGCTTGGTTGCCTCGTAATAGCTGTTGGTGACTGATTAAATTTGTATGTGTGCGTTCAATGCATTACTTCCTCTTTTTACACCTTTTTTAACGATATCACAACTATTTGGCTGTTTGAAGAAACTTCTCTAGCTCGGTTGTGGTTGCGGTGACAAAGATGAGACAATACAAGATAATTGCTAATTAATAAGCACAGTCGCTATCAACTGGACAGGCATGGGAATTGCAGTTACAAATTTCAATAGATCGCCCACAGCCTAATCTGTCCTAAGATTGCCTTCAGTCACTGCGTATTGAAAGAAAATATTCGGTTAACGCGACCTCTGGTGAGGCTGGAGCAAAATAAATGGTTAAAGAAACAAATCATGTGAAGATAAATTGTGGTTGTGTAACACTTGTATAAAAAGATCAATATCACCCTCAAGGTCATGCTGTTGTCCACAATATCAGCACGGTTGTGATATCTTCAGTACTCTGGCTGCACCCTCGTGCTTACGGCTGCATTACAGCCGTGCTGATTCTGTATAACAGCACAACTTTTAATATGATATGGCTTAAATATACTGTATAATTCTTTATAAGTTGTGTGTGTGTGTGCGTGTGTGTGTGTGTAGACTCTCAGCAAATGTTAAGTGCACTGGTGTGAAAGCTGCAGTGCTGTTCCACTGTTTTCTACCTCTGTACAGTAGAGCAGTGCACTGAACTAACAATTGTACTCACTGCGTTAGGTGTGTAAGTGCAACATCATAGGCCGTGATCACTACACACAGTCATATGTTTATTTAGGAGGGAAGGGAGGAGCGTTTTTTGTACACCTGTAAACAAAAAGCCTTAACTGATACTCAATATCTCTGATTCACACGAGGGAAGCGGGAAAAAAGTAAAACAATGCAGAAAAAAGGAAAAGTTAAGCCAAAAAGAAAATGATAAAGTGGAGATAAGGCAACAGGAAATGATGGATGGATGGATGGATGGATGGACATGAGTTAACTTAGAAGTATAAAAAGAAAAGGGATAAAATGCTTAAAACATCTAACAACTACAAATAGATAAAGAAAAAAATCTAAGCAAAAAGGTACAACAACAAAGCAATAGCATGTCTAAAAAACAAAAAAGAAAAGAGAGAAAAATGAAGACATGGACGGATGGATGGATGGATGGCGAAAGAAGTAGAATTACAGGCACAAATAAAGAAAAACAATAAGAGCTAGAGATAGAAAATCCTATTATTAGAATAAAAGGATAAAGCAAATAAAAACGGAAAGGAACAGAGGAATAAAAGGTAAAGGTCAAGCAAAAAGAAAAGTGCAATGAAAAATTGTGAGAGAAGAAAAACGCCTTTATCTTTCATTTTAAATATGCAGAGTGTGTGGGGGAAGGTAACACCGTGACCACACACACACACACACACACACACACATCTTCCCCCAGTTAGGCCCCAAGCGAGTCCCATTTCCTCTCCCAGCTCGCCTGATTATGGCTGTAAGCGTAAACACCGGGCCCGGTGCAGGAGAGCGCGCGCACTGAGCTCCGGTATTACAGCTGCGGCGCACGCGGGACTGTTCTTTGTTTGAACTCCAGCCGGTTTTTACTGCTGCATCGGTTCTCCGCCTCGGCTTTACGACGGCTTTAATCCTCCCCGCGCGCACTAACACGGCCGCGCGTGGAATATTTCCTGACGTTATTGTCTCCGTCGATGTCTTTAATCATGTGACTGCGCGGCGGTCAGCGCTCAGGAGGCTCACGCGCTCAAAATAAACACCGGAATTAATTCCCCATCTCCCAAAAAAATATTTCAATGCTTTTGTTCTTCAGATCACTTATCAATTCTCTTTCACGTGTTCTTTCTTTAATTGTATTCTCTCATTTCTTTTACATATTCTTTTTCCCTGTTTCTTTTCTTTCCCATTTAACCCTTTGTTTTTGTTTCTTTCTTTCTGTCTGTCTGTCTTTCACTCTTTTGTCTCTATTTTTAACACACTTGTCCCATCTTTTCACCTTACTTTTATTTGCTACCCAACCTTTCTTTTTTTCTTTCTTTCTTTACTTTTTTACAGTTGTCTGTCTCTCTTTCTTTCTCGTTTTTTCTGATACGTCCATTCTTTTTCCATTACTTTGCTTTCCCACCTAACCACTCATTCTCTCTCTCTCTCTCTCTCTCTCCAACACACTCGTCCGTTCGTTTTTGTTCTTTTTTTTTTTTTTAGCAAACTTTGTTTTTCTCTCCAAACCAATTATTTTTTTCTCTCTCTTTCTGTCTGCTGTCCAAGTTTTTTTTTTTACTTTTCTCCCTTTTTTAGTTTCTTTCTAACATTCCTTTATTAATTCCCCTAATTCTTCCTTTATTATTATTATTATTATTATTATTATTAATAATAATAACCTGGACTGTGGCAAGTGAAAGATGGAGTTGAAGTGGGCGGTAACTCGGTAACTCGTTTTCCCGGGACTGCGCGTTTTGTCCGTCAGGCTGCCGACTTATTTTGTTTACTCTCTCTCTTTTTTTTTCGCGGGCGTCGCGCGGAGGTTTTTATGGTAATTGCGGTCCCCCCCTCCCCGACTGGCCTTCTGGGTAGGGCGCGCGTGAGTGAGTGAGAGAGACACAGAGAGAGAGAGAGAGAGAGAGAGTGTGTGTGTGTGTGTGTGTGTATGTTAGTGTGTTTGAGTGTGAGTCAGGAGCCAGTCTCGCGCGCGAGCTCGGAACGAGCAGCAGTTTTTCTGTCTCTCCGGTCGCTCCGCTGCGCGTTCGGGATCTCGCGCGTCCGCAAACCCGGGAACAAAAGAGCGCGCGCGGTGTGACGTGAGGATTTAAAGGAAGAAGGAAAGAAAGAGCGCGCGAGAGAGATATGACCGTCGGGATCGCACGATCTTTACCGGCGCCGGTGTATCCCGCTTTGTGCGCGTGAGGAGCGCGGAGGCACCGCTGCGTGTGTTCGCCCCCCCCCCCCCCCCCCCCCCCGGCATGGCACCGCGAGGCGCGGACACACCGAAATAGTTTGTTGTGTGTATTTGTGTGTGTGTGTGTGTGTGTGTGCAAGAGTGTTTATCCGCCGGAGTCCAAAGGGAAGTACTCTTCTCGCGTTTCTGCGCTCCGCCACATGGACTCGCGCTGCGCTCGGACACAAAGGAACAGCACCGGAGCTCCCTCTCTATTTTTGGGGAATTCAAAGATGCGCGTGTGTGTTGCGCGCTCTCGGCACCGCGGTGTCCTCTGAGCGGAGACTCTCCAAGTCCCGAGGACGGAGACAAGTCGCGCGCTCACTCGGCTACTCTTTCATCTCGGATATTTTTCCCCTTTTTTTTGTTTGTTGTTGCCCCGTCCCGACACGGCGCTCGCGCTCCGTCCGTCTTTTGTGACTTCAAAAGAGAGCGAGAGAGGAGAACATCGCTCGTGCTTCACCGGATTTCCCACTCCTCTCATTCACTACCGGTAAGAAGTTCTGAACTTTTTATTTATAGTTTGTGTGTGTGTGTGTGTGTGTATCAATGAGTGCGAGTTTGTGCTTTAAGCGACGAGTTCACCTCGTGCGCATGAGTCAATTAAGCATTTATAGCAATCGCGTGCTTAAAAAAAAGTCAAAATAAAAAGTTGTTAGATTGTTAACCTGTGTGTGTGTGTGTGTGTGTGTGTGTGTGTGTGTGTGTGCGTGCGCTGCTTTGGTTGACTCGCGAGCATTCCGGTGACCGGGTCCGGCACGATCTTCGCTTCACTTCAGCACAGAGTTGGTGTTTTCCTTCCTACCGAAACGTGTGTATTTCCGGGACCCGTGTCGTTCAGGAATTATTCTCATAATTATATACATAATGCACATTACGGGACTTTCCTCTTAGCTGACCTTTGTGGATTTTATTCAAAGTGAAAACACGCCACGGTTCCGTGGAAGCGTCGGCTTTCTCGGAAATGCACGTGTTCTATTTTTCACGTCAAGTTTGGTCGGATCACGATCCACGCTGCATTTCGCCTCTCTCTCTCTCTCTGAGCGTAGATACGGCTGGATTTATTGATTTGAAGCCTCGCCCTTTTTTCCAGACGATAACCTCACCTTGTGCTCGCGACTTTGCAGTTAACCGCTTTTGGAGGTCACGCGCGTTCACCGCCATTTCGGGTTTTTTCTGGCTCGTTTTTATCTTTTATCTATCTTTAATTGACCCCCGGTGTGGTGGAAATTACAGTTTGATATTTTACCTTTATACATGAGAAACAGCAGAAAAAGTCAGTTTGCATTGCGTTTAATTTGTTTCTCGGGTCTCGGAAAGGCACGTGCGAGGAGACGAGAATCGCTCGTTTATGCGAAAGCTCTTGCGTGGTCTCGGGCGTTTTTTTTTTTCATTCTTTCCTCCTCTACGTGAGCTGTCTCGCCTTTTACATGTGAAGTTGTTTGTCTTGTTCTTTTGCTTTTTTTTGTGTGTTTTTTTTCCAGAGTCCTGTTTTCTTTTCGTCCCTCAAACGCCGTTTTTCCCCCTCCGTTGTTAATCTCTGAAACCCGGCGTCGGCTTCCCACGTAACGGGAAACAAAAAGCGCTTTGTAAAAACAAAGCCACGTTTTATAGCGTGCGTGTTCTTGGTTTTTGGCACGCAGATCGTCAGATCTCTTCAATAATCCCCAGCCCGTGGGCTCGAGATTCGCGGAAAACGCATCATGTCGTAATTGCACTTTGCACGATGCGTCCCAAACCTTCCACAAAAAAAAAAAAAAAAAAAAACACCAGCAAGGGGGATTCGGATTGTCTAACAGGCTACGTCTTCAAAATGGTACTAAGTGAACTATAAGTTCTAGTTCCGTTACTGTGTCAGTAGTAACATCGTACTGTATTATTTACTATATATATTTCTTTGCTACAGGTGTACATACTATAGTGCGCCTACATGTAGAGGTCACGCACAAGTTTAAAGTTTGTACTTTTTCGTAGCACTCTACAGCTCTGTCAGGAAAGAAATAGTACTAGTACCAAAGGTACCCTTCCTCGTCACCTCGTTGTTGTGTTTTTCTGAATAAATAAATAAATAAATGATTTGCAAAACGCTTAAAAGGACAGAAGGTCTACTCGTAATGGTGCCATATACAATTTCCTTTTGGAGTTAATAACGGCTATCGATATTTCCCAGGTAAAGTTTAGAACGGTACCCTTTTCCCTAATTGCTTGCATAAAACATAACATAAAATAACTTTCTACTTCGAACATGAACTCAGTTTTATAAGACGCTTGGACACGCCAAGGTGAGATTGTGTTGGGGTGATGTTGTTGTTTTGCATATCACCATCAATACCACACCCACTACAACAGCACACTTTTCATATGAATCCTTTCCCACTCACGTAGATCATGGTGGACCCGGGGTCTGGCAGCGGATTGGAGTGTTTCAAACACATAATCACTGAAAGAACACTAGAACAACAATAACAAGAGGAAAAAGTATTGAACAAAATTACGCGAAATGAATGCCTTTCTAAACACAATTCAGGTTTTGTCTGATCTAAAGACTAGAGAGAGTAACTACAGGGCTACACACATCGGCTCAAATCGTGTAAAGCAGGTATGGTCTGATTAATAAATTGCCAACACGGTGCGTGTAAGAAAGAATCGACAACTACTTTTAACGTTGTGCTTAAAGATGATCGGATCGACAAGCATGTGTTTATCATCACGGGTCGCCAAAGCCGGTGAAGTGAAGCATCAAAACATCCTAATTACAGCCGGAAATCATTAATGGTTCAAGATCAAAACCAAATGTTGTCGCAGATCGTGTTGTAGCTTATTTCGACATTTTCTTTTTCCTTTCTGTAAGTGTGTTGTTTACGCTATTCCTTCTAATGCAAAATGCATCTGTATAATTGTTATTGTTTACACGTCTAGCATGGATCTCAGCCCGACACTACCGTGCAAATGGCCAAATAATGAGAAATACCGAGCGCACCTTTAGATTGAAAGTTGTTGTAACTATGACTATTTGTTTATCATATATATAAAAGGATTGTCTGTGTTTGTATATGCGGGGAGTTTGAAGGTACAATCTTTGTTCTTCATTTCCCTTTTAATCTTCGTGTCGTAAAGGCAAGATTCATCAAGCACGTGCGAGTGCACCATTAATCAACTTGTGACTGAGGTAAATAAAACGTGTTGCACGCCAAAAAACGGGACAGAGAGAAGGGGGGAGGGGGAAACCAGGTCGCGGGTGAGACTTGCGTCACGCTGCTGAAGCGTGGGTGGCCCGGTGCGGTGCGTTGCTCAAGAGGTGAAGTTCCACGTCACGTGTCGTGACCGCTGGTAATCCCAGGTCCGGGCGGCTGTGGAAAAATAAACAGGCCGCGTAGTGTCTCTGTCGTTTATCTGGTTTCTCTTGGCCCCCTATCAATCCCCCAGCTTTACCCCTTTACTCCGTGCGCGCACCTCGCCTCCTCGTGCTCTCTTACCTGCCCTACCCCCTCCCCCCTCTCCACTATCCGGATTTGTTTATTTATAGCGCGGGCGGCTCAGCGGGGAACTCGCGCCTCGTTGCATGCATGTATGCACAGGGCTCCGCATGCACGCCCGAGACTTTCTCTCTCTCACACACACACATGCAAACCCCCCGCCCCCCAAAAAAAAATTTTATTATTTTTTTTTTACTTAAACCAACCAACAACCAAGAAGTTGTCCACTCATACGTTATGAGCGGAGTGGTGATATTACCGGAGGCATGTTTGTGAAAAAAAGGTCCAAGAGGCCGAGGTTCGTTTGATTGATTGATTGAAAGGCCAAAGGTTAAAAGGAATCGGGTGGCTGCGTGAATTCTACGCAGTGATTAAAGCTCGCCTTTGTGTTTCGGGGAAGTGTTTCAGCCTGAGGAACAAACGAAGGAAAGGAACGAGAGTGTGTGTGTTTTATTTATTTATTTATAATAAAAATTTCATCCTGGTTTTATTTCTTCTTTTATTTCCCACTAAGTTGAAATGCAGTTTGCTCTTTCTGTCTGATCGGAAATATCTCTCTCTCTTATGCGCGTGAGAGAGAGAGAGAGAGAGAGAGAGACTACGTGTAGAGAGAAATGAAGCGCGAGGCGCGGCGGGGGACGAGTTCACCTCCTCGCGCTGGCGCGGATCGCGTTTCAGAGCCGAGCTGGCTCGCGCCGCAGACGTCACGGGTTTTGAATGGAAGCCTTGCCTTCTCCGGGACGCGCGCGAGCCCCTCGGGACGGCAGCGCTGAAACGCGAGAGCTCGTTCCGTCTCGTCTCGTCTCTCATCGCCTCGCTCCACTGCCTCCCTCTCTCTCCCCTCTCTTTCTCTCTCTCTCCTCTCTCTCTCTCCCTCGCTCTTTCTCTCTCCCCTCTCCCCCCCCCCTCTCTCTCTCTCTCTGTGCCGCAGCAGGAGCGCCCGGAGCGACGCCTACGCATTGTTTTCTTTTCTTTCTTTTCGCTGTGTGTGTGTGTGTGTGTGTGTGTGTGTTTTCAACAGCCAGCGCGAGGGACGGAACACCAGAGAAGAAAAAAAACCACCACATACAGCGCACGCGATGTAAGATAAAAGACGCATTTCGTTACTGGGTGGAGATCAGATTTATTCTCGTGAGCACGCAAAACAAAAAAGCGTGCGCACGCGAAATACTTTTTGTTTGTTGAGAGACATTTAGTTTTAACCATACCGTGGGATTGTATTATTAGTATTATGATGATGATTTCTCGATTTTCGATTCCTGGTAATTTCTACACTTCTGATTTGACTGAATAAATCTCACCTCTCCTACACAGAACTCTCTATTACCCTCGTCCTCAAGCCCTTTCAGATGAAAGTTAGCTGTATAATACACTATATAACACTTCTACAGGAGTGTAATATACTCTACACACTCCACGCATTCTTTTCACACAACTTTAATTATGGAGAATTGTTTTATTTTTATATTATTAAGTTATCATGAATTATTACAGAATCATTAATAATTATTATGATTTCTTGTTTTATGAAATCCTGATTATTTCTACACTCCTGATTTCACTTAAATCTCACCTCTCCCACACACTCCAGACAGAGGCAACATAAAAAAAATAGTAAAACATCAACAACAACAGCTCTCCATCACCCTGATCCTCAAGCCTTATCAGATTAAAGTTATTATCTAGCCAACACTATGCTAACATTACATTTTGACCGGAGTGTCCTACACTCCACGCACTCTACACACACACACACACACTACTTTTTGTTTTTTATGAGACAGCGTCCTGTTTTGACTCGACACCGTTTTCAGGATGTAAGTAGTCTTGTCATAGCGTGTGACCTTTACAGCACCATTAGTATGATGCTAGTTTGTTACAGTAGTGTGTGTGTTTGTGTGGTTTTGGAAATCACCATGTCCTGTTGACAGAAAAAAAGCCTGAGAACCCCGAATACGTCACCTCTTAGAAACTTCTTTGAATAAAACCGCTGTCATATTGACCTAGCGCGCACACTCACATACGCGCTCACACTCGCACACCCCAGCGCGTGCTCTTTCGCCTTCTTTTATAACACTAAAGCAGCCGTGGAGAGACCAGAGAGCGCTTAAGTGCTGCGAAATGAGACTTGGATGGCACACAAGAACGTTTCTAATGATGCGTGCACGTCCTGAGGTTCTGGAAGTTGAAGTGAAAAGTCTCCATGCACACACGCGTACATGCACGCACACACTCACTCACTCACTCCATGAAAATGCTTAGTGTGTGTGTGTATATGTATATGTATACACAGACACACAGACCTAGACTCATGCGCTGTTTCTGTGCACAACATGGAATATTGTAGACGTAAATATTAAGAAAAAGACGGTTCCAGATTACAGAAATAACCCCCAACACACACACACGCGTACGCACACACGCTCCCCTCCATCATGTGCGCTCTTCCGCAAAGTTGTCTAAGCTCACAAGCTGTGAAATGGTGGTGCCGCGTGAGCTGTCGAGACTAATAGCGTAGGAGCTCGCGGGCTCGGCGACTGAAATCTTTCCCCTCTCTCTCTCTTTCTCTCTCTCTCGCCTTTCAGCTTCTTGACAGCAAATTGGTTGTGCGTGAATAAATTACACTTTTATGATGAGAATACCTCAGTGTTGATCACAGTATTAAAAAAAATAAAGCGCACATCACTTATGAAAAAAGTCACGTCCCATACACACTTGTTGTCGTGTCTTCACGTGATTAGCACTGCTCAAACTATACGTACGATCCAAAACAAAAAGTATAACTGGTGGGCCAGTGTAAAAGACGGAAATTACATTTGGATCGAAAAAAAAAAAAACAGAGTTTAAACACCCGAAAGCTCGAATCCCAAACACGAACCCGAAAGGACCCTGCATCTAGCCGACCGACTCGCTCTTGAATGTGCGCCGCCGTTTTGGCGCGTTCTCTCCGCTAAAGAGGCAAAGATCCCACAGGCGTGTGAGAGTCTGAACCTCTTCCTCCTCCTCCTTCCCCATCACCGGGGTAGGCTAATCGTTTATCCAGGCCACTTTGTCCTTCATGGCAATAACCTCTTTTTCTGTTATTTATTTATTTTTTCCCCTTCCACCATGACACTTGACTACGCTTTTGGTCTTTCCTTTGCTTTTCTTGAAGGTGATTTCTCACTCCAGTTTATGAGTGCGTGTGTGTGGATCGTTTTGTTTTTTTCCCCCAGGGTGTGTGTGTGGTGGGCTGTGCGGAAACGGGTAACACACCTGAGACCAAGAGAACGCCCGAAGTTGGAATAGTTTGTCGATGGAAACATTGTCGCTTTTAAGCACAACAACATCCAGATGATTTTGGTGGTTTATAGTGCATCTTCACATTTCTGTGAAACGACCCCCCCCCCCCCCTCCCCCATACTTAAAATTTTTCTAGCAAATGATCTCATTGGTCGCCTTGCACCTCCAGGGTCTGGGTTCGATTCCCCGGCCAGGCTCGATTCCCGTCTCTGTGTGCATGGAGTTTGCATGTTCTCCCCGTGCTTGGTGGGTTTCCTCCGGGTACTCCGGTTTCCTCCCACAGTCCAAAGATATGCAGGTTAGGCTAATTGGCGTTCCTAAATTGCCCGTAGTGTGTGATTGGGTGTGTGAGTGTGTGTATGTGTGTGTGCCCTGTGATGGATTGGCACCCTGTCCAGGGTGTACCCCGCCTAGTGCCCGAAGTCTCCTGGGATAGGCTCCAGGTCCCCCGCAACCCTAAATACAGGATAAAGCGGTATAGAAGATGAATGAATGATCTCATTGTTCTGCGTTAAGCCTAAAACAATCAAATGTAGAAGGAAATTCTTTGGTGCTTCTTTCTAGCACCGAGACGAATCTTGCTGTTATCTACTATCAAGTGTTAACTGCTAATCAGTACGCTGTAATACGTTTGGTTTGTTGCATAGCTTTTTTTTTTTGTTGTTGCACGACCGCAACAAGCCGTGAACTTTGAACTTCCTGCGAGCTCACCACAGCGCAGCAGTTTCACTTCTTACAGTGTCAAATGTCCGTGCATTGAATCCTGCCTGCGCTCTCCTTATTCACAAAGACAGAGAGCTGAACTGGTAGGTGGACTGGTGATTTCGAAATCGCCCCTAGGTGAATGTGTGAATGATTTCTTTCTTTATCTTTCTTTCTTTCTTTTCGTATGTATGTATGTGTGTGTTTGTGTAAGTCGTGCTGAGGGTGTATTCCCAGTCTGTGCGTGCCATTCCCAGGATACGACCCCGGTCCCGCTGTGACCCCGACCAGGATAAAGCACTTCTTGCGTCATACACTTGTTATGCCACGCCTCCTCCTTTTACCGCAAGATTTACGAGGCTTCATGTGCCGAAATCCACACCTCAAATCTGGCACGTTTTACACTCTCTGGTCTCTTGCGTGCCAAGGTTTTTTTTATCGCCTGTCTCGCTGCAGACACGGAACGACGCAGCTGCTCACACGCCTTCCTCGTGCCCTTGGCGCCTCCCCACGAGACACACACACACACACACTGCTTTATAAACAAAGTCTCAACCAAAAATGTTTGTTGTTCAGTGAATTAAGGATAAAAAGGAGTGCATGTAGGCTTTGATTGTTCGTTATTTGTACATACCCGCCGTTGTTCCACAGTCAAGTTGCACAATCGCTGGCTTATGATATCGTCCTCAACATGGCAACGTTTAGGTCTCGTTTTGTTTTTCTTTGGAATTCTTATAAATTATTAGAATTAAGGCGTGAGGTTTACAACCGGAAAGTGCCAGACCGTTTACATTTTATATCCCCGTGCTTTTTTTCCCCCTGCTCCTAGACAGTAAAACTTCTTCTTCTTTTTTTTTTTTTTCATCTTCTTCATATTGATCAAAAGTGTGTGTGTGTCAGCAGGGGCGTAATGGATGCAGAAAGGTTACGTAAAAACATTCTGATGTAGTTCATTAAACTGTTGACACACGCACCAAAAACTCGAGCCTGCTTAACAGGAAAACCTGGCAGATTCGTCGCAAGTTTGTTTGGAGTCTTGATGTAGAGCCGGGTGACTTTTAGCGCCCGAACAAAGGCGCCTGCGAGTGTGTCGCTTCTGCAATTGATTGCCTTCAAGCTGCATTTTCTTCACCTCTACAAGGAGGCGAGAGATCTCCCGCCGAAGCAGCCCGGGACACGTAATGCGTTCGCACTCGTGCGTGGGGTCGTTAAGAGCGCAGAAAACGAGCGCGCAGGGGAGCATGCGGCCAAGCGATTCGCTCGGATTAGTTTTTAATGGACGGAGAGAGGGAATCGCGGCTCAAAGGGGAAAGCTAGAATTTATATGGAGGATTTTGTGGCGCGCTCATGGGAATTAATACACTTCCTTTTTTTTTTTTTTATTTCTTGTCCAGATCCTGACGAGAAAGTGTAGAGAAAAAAAAGCACACTCGTCTGCGCAGGCCGTTATTATACCCGACTGTTTTTTATTGTGATCACGCGCAGCGAGGCTGAAATGGCAGGCCACGAACCCTCCCTGTTTAAACGTTCTGGCCTTGTTGCTACACGGGTTGCCATGGAAGTGACGAAAACACTCCAGCAGCGAGAGGATTTTGTGCGCATGAGGCCGGAGCCCACTTTGATTGATGAGACCGGGGGCGGTCTGCCTCCCTCCTTCAACGGCAGCGGCCGAGACCGCATCTGCAGATAAGAGCCCCGGGTCTGCCTTATTGAAATCCGAGGGCTCTGTAGAGCCATCAATAACGGAGGCGCGGCTCGCAAGCTCAACAAAGCTCCGCTTTTATGTCATTGCCAAGCGGAGGGGCTGGGTGATAGCATCTTTCCCTCAGTGGCGCTATGATGAAATTCCCCCTTCTCCTCCTCTTCATCTGTGGGCGCCGGGCATTTTGTGTGTGTGTGTGTGTGTGTGTGAGAGAGAGAGAGAGAGAGAGAGAGAGAAAGTGTGTGTGTGTGTGTGTGTGTGTGCTTGCATGCATGTGTTTGTGTGAAGGAGAAGGGTGAGCAGTGCATGGCGGCATTCCTTATCAGAGGGCTTGTGACTAGATAACGATATCACGTGGTCTGAATCCTGCTCTGCTGCCTGGATAAGGGCCATGCGAACGCAGGCGTCTTTAGCAGAGACAGTCAGACTGAGGCCTGACCGGAGAGACTGTTTGCTTTTCTTTTCATTTTTTTTTCCTTTTGTACTGAGCACTTATTCCGTCCTGCCAAAGTGGTTAAAAAACCTTGAACTGGAACTTTGTGAAAACCCATTCGTGTGTGTGTGTGAGAGAGAAAATTAAAAAAAAATTTTAAGGAAACATAAATGGCAAGATTTTATAAAGTAAAACCTATATAAAAATTATCATACTTTATTGTATTGTAATATAAAAATCCCACCTGAATTTTACTTTTTTTCTTATAGGAAGTCAATCGAGGGATGGTGCTGACTAGAACATCGGATGTGAACTAATCAAGCAATAGAAGTCGTGATTCAAAGCATGGTAAGGCGCTTTTTTTTGTTAGTCTTCTTATCACATGCATCATAAAAAAAAACTGCATCCCTAGATTATATTCCTTTCTTCATCGCACTCCCTTTTTAACTGCCGTAATAAAACATGCGCGTTTCCACCCTTCCTGTCGTGCATCAGTCCTCCATATGACATCCGTTCTCCGCTCATTGTTTCCTGGATTATTTACGTACGGAGGCAGTAGGGATCCATGTAATTTAAATCAAGTCTGTCTTTCTAGGGCTTGATGGGAAGACGGAGCTGAGATGTCTGCTGGGCATCATTGACAGCATACATCAAAGCCCGTCTGCCCCCGCAGAAACCTTGGAGAGGCCAACTTTTATGAACAATTTCCCTTTTGTGACCTTGACTACATTGTGCTGACTACAACATTCAGACTTAAGCGTGGGGAGTAGGGGGGAAAAAATCGCCCTTTGTGACTTATTTAAATCTGACTTTATGTATAAATGGTGTATGTTGCCCTTGGTGTTGATTATGAAATTGGACCACAAATATGAAACTGTATAAATCTCATCATATCCATTTACTGTAAATAATTTTTTTTATAGAGATAAGAATTTTGCGGTTGAACTCTTGCTTTTTGTGTGTCTCTCTCTTTCCTTTCAGGTGGATGCAAGTGCAGCCTGCAGAATGAACCCACTCACAGCACTTGGCTTTGATCGGAGCAGCCTAATGCGGGAAAGCCTCCATGTCCATGGAGGAATAGTTTATCCGCCAGGAATCCGGACCCTGCCAACGGAAAAAGGATATGTTGGGGATCGGATGCCAGAGTTCTATAAACCTGATGTGACGCTGGACAGCAGAAAGGCCGCTAATGGCTATGTTGGACTTTATAAAAGCTCAACACCGGGGCTTCAGAAACCTCTGGTTGTGCCTGGAGCCGGGGCAGAAGCTTTGGGCTTGGATAGGCGTGTCGGACCTGTTGATAAGCCCTCTGACCTGGGATTAAACGGTGGCAGCAGCACTGGCTACCTGCGTCTTCCGTGGACGAGCCCTTATCATGAGACAGGACTGTATCCCTTCCTAGACTCCAGCAAGTATGCTGCTTTGAACATGTACAAAGCGTCGTTTATGTCGCAGCCTTCACCGTACCTGCCCCAGCACCTCACCTACCAGTCGCTTTGTCCCGGGGCAGGAGGGAGTGCAGCAGGTGCTGATCGCTTGTTCTATCTGTCGCCTTATCCCCCGGCCCCTATTTCATCCACACTTGCTCATCCTTTACGAATCCCAACAGCTACAGTAGCTCCTACTGCGCTGTCCCCACTGGTGCACCATCAGGACAAAACCTTACAGAGTATTGGCCCAAGGATTCACCATGAGCCCTCTGCGTTTGGGCAGCAAGCCTTACATCAGCAAGTTCAGTCCCACCACCAGGCACAAAGTGAGCGGCAACACTCGAGTGGTGGAAATACTAATAGCAGCAGCAAGTCCAATCGAACTCCTTCCAGCAAGAGCTCCAGCAGCAGTAGTAGTACCATTAGTAGTAGCAGCACTGTTACTAGTAGTGCTACCATAACCAGCAGCTCTAGTGCCAGTAATCCAGTAGATTCGAGCCCTTCTCTGGTGATGCAGGCACCCCGTCCCACTGCACGACCCTCCAACCCCCCTGGTGCCCCTCCACCTATAGGCGACAGCACTTCAGATTTTCAAAAGAACGTATTTCGCAGTCCTCCGTCCTCGTTATCAACACCACCAACTCCGGCAGTTTCCCATCCATTCTACATATCACAAGAGCATCGCTCCCCATTGAGGTCTGCTAGTCAGAAGCCTAAATCTAAAGAAGGTAACGCAGAGCAGCACAGGAGTGGAGGAAGCGAGAGGAAAGGCTGTAGTTCACCCATTAAAACCTCAGCTGAAAAACCTGTACAACAGGGGCCACCTACCAAAGACCCAGCGGACAAGCCATTAGACCTGTCTGCCAAGATCATGGATTTTGAAGGACCTCCTAATGGATTTCCTCCAAAGCTAGAAGCTTTAGCAAACCTGGGCTACTCTCCCAACTCTCGATATGGACTTCCTCCAAGCAGAGAGCTTCTAAAAGAGACTCTTTCCCCCTCATCATCTGCTGTCAGCACTTCTTCTAAAACTCCAGAGAGGCCTGAAATTATTAGCACTTTACACTCTACTTGGGTGGTGCCGAGCACAACGCAGCCACCCTGTTCCGAATCCAACCACAACAAAGGTGCCACAGTCATCAAAAATAAGAATTTGGAGCATGTAATTTCCCAGCCTAGGAGCTCTTCATGTCCAAGGATTGGAGAACCCAACAACGTTGTTGTATCAAACCCTCCTCTTCCTGTTGTAACTACAACGTGTCGTCCATCATCTGCTTCACCATCTCCTAAGATTAATGGAGATTGGCCCAAGTCTGCACCTACCCCACCAGAGAAGAGCCAATCTACTAATCGTGGTAGCAGCCAGATATTAGCCTCAAAGCCTGTGAAGACCCCTAAAAAGTCAGATACACCTGAAATTGGCTTCAAACCCCAACAGTCTCACCTAGAAAATGGACATCCTCCCCCTCACCTCTACATGACCCAAGGAGAAGCCTACTTGCCCACTAGCTTGGCATATGCTAACAGATACCTTCCATACACTGTTCCAGACAGCATGTCACTCCCACACTTGCAGTTGCCCAACAAAGGACCGGTGTACCCCCATCCAGTCCTGCTGAACACCAACAGCTTGTATTCCGCACGTTTGCCTCACAAGTCTGGTCTTCCTTATGGAATACCATCTAGTCATGGAGAATATGTAACCTACCATGATTCACAAGAGATGGTTCATCCCCTGATGTCTCCCCACTTGCCTCTTGAACCGAAAGTCAATGAGCTGAGGTCCAGGCCTCAGGATAAGTCTTGGCAGCTTGAGGAGTCTTACAAACAGCACAGTGTTTCGGACACAGACACACGCTACACGGCTGAGAGGGAATCCGAGGGGCCAGAAGTTTCAAGCTGTAAACCTCACACAGTGAGCAAAGACGACATCATCTGCATCGACCTGGTCCAAGACGACACAGATGGCAGTCCTGAGCCAGACAAGTACAGCACTACTCCTGCCAAGCAGAGAGAGCCTACCAAGCCAGCCGGCAGCCGGACAGGGGATGGGACGAGGAGTGCTGGTAATTCCAAAGCGAAGGAGCCAGAACTCATGCAGATCCTGCGCTCTAGCCAGCCAGTTGAATACAAGCCAGCTGAGGCTGAGCGGCGGCCAGATCCCTGCAGTCCTCCAGAGCCGCAGGAGCGGGCTGAGTCTCCTGGGCAAAGCCAGGGCGAGGAGAGTTCCAGCGAGCCCAGCCCATTGCCTCCTTTGCTGGAAGAGCAGACTTTGCGCTGTGCCAGGACCTCCGGTGACCGGGTTCGACCAGACGCCACAAATTTCAAACCCGATAGGCACCACGCCATCCGGCAGTATATGGATCTGGGCAAAGAACGAGAAAACATGGAATCTCTCGAGGATGATGAAGACGGACATGGGTGCTCAAAAAATAAACGCTCTAGCCTGGCTAAGAGGATCGCCAACTCGTCAGGATATGTGGGTGACCGCTTCAAATGTGTCACCACAGAGCTTTACGCTGATTCCAGTAAATTAAGCCGGGAACAGCGCGCCCTGCAGGTAAGCAAGAAAAACTTAAGATCTTAGACAACAAATAAAAGTGTCTGAGTGTACTTTGTTTTAAGTGGTTGGATGACACTTTTTTTTTAATGTTGTTCCAAAGAAGACACTTAGTCTTTAATTTCTCGGAAAAAGGCCAGTCACTAAAATTCTTTTTCGTTTTCTGAAATCCCGGCGCTAACAGCTGTAGTTGCTCGACAAGGCAGTTCTTGCATCAGATTGTCACGCTTAGTCATATTGAAAGCCTCAGTAATTACGGCTGGCTGTTATTCACACACCAGCGCCCCTCCACCCCCCCGCCTTCCTTTTTTTTTTTTTTTAACACCCCGCTGCAAGGCTATTGAACAGCGGGCAGGTTTTGGCGGCAGCCGTAAGGGAGGGGAATTAACATGACGCTGGGTGTTTTTTTTTTTTTTTTAGGTACGCTTGTGGTATGTGTAATCACATACACAACGTACCATCTAGTAGTACTTGAGGAAGCCACTAACCTGCAGACAAGACCTAAAGTCCTGGGAGGGTGTGTGCGTGTCACTGATATAAGAGCTGCACGTAGATGCGCATCATCTTCTACCCCTGCCTACACATAAACACGCACACACACATAAACACACGCACACACGCATCCCAGGCTTGCTGTGTGCGCAGTGGCAGCCCTCCCAGCTTAAGTGAAATCCGGCCCATTCATTTCTGATGGGGGAAGATTAGAGGTCTTCAGTAGCAGAGACGAGTGCTCTGCCTGGCAGTCATTAGTGCGCGCACACACACAGTGCAGACGGATGGGCAGTAGGTGTTTTAACGAACGCCAAATTTTATTCATGCCTTTTAAAAATATAAAGCCTTTTTTAAAATGAAAATAATTTTGCGAATTTTGTTTTACACATGATTAATGGTATATGAATGAATATAAAACAGCATCCTAGCGATGGCCCTGTGCTTTTTTTTTTTTCCTTTGTTTTTGTAATCAATGTTTCTGTGTTAAATGACTGTGTTTACTGGGAAAAAATGATTTTGAGCACACGTTCTAATCACTTAGATCGAAGTCCTATCAGCAGAGGACAGTAATTTCAGTCAGCCAGCCGCTAACTGGGAGGTTAGTGCTTTAAATATATATATATATCTATTATTATTTTTTTTTAACCATTGCTAATCAAAGGTGAAATGACTTGGTAACACTTGGTGGTGTGCATCGCGCACAAGGTTGCGTAGCGACTCAGGTTTCATGCACTTAGGGAAAACGAATCCTGTGGCGTGACTTTGACTTTTTTACTGTTTTTTTTTTTTTTTTTTTTTTTACTTTCCATATGCAAATGTCATGATTTAAAGCGTGTTTAGCTTCGCGCAAGGGTTAGCGGTGAAGTGTGCAGAATTTGCATTGCATGTAGTGTTCCTGGTCATGGATTTTGTGTGTGTGTGTGTGTGTGTGTGTGTGTGTGTGTGTGTGTTTGTGTAGCGAGCAATGATGCGTTTCTCTGAGCTGGAGCTGAAGGAGAAGGAGGGATGCATGTCTTCCAGCACCGGGCCATGGAGAGAGCGAGAGAAAGAGCGAGAGAAGAGTTTGGCTGAGAGCCAGCGTGGCGAAACAGAGTGGGAGCTGAGCCAGCGCTGCTCCAAACCTCCAACAGAGCACAATGGTAACACACACACACACACACGAACACACGTGCATACGGACACACGCACCACACCACAACCCGTGTGACGTTCTTCAGTCTCGCTTAATGAGCAGTGGTGTAATTGAAAAAGCCTGCTGTGTTTATTCGCCACCTTGAGTTTACCATGAGAATCCTGGATTCTAATTGGTTGAAAGATGTTGATTAATTCCCACAGGTTTACGGCATTAACGTGCTTGTTCTGACACGTTGTGTAAAATTTTTCTTAGCACAAACAAACGTTTACGGAAGGAGTCTCCAGTATCAGCGCGATTGTAAAGCTGGGATTTTTTTGGACCATTTATTATACTGGCGACAGAACGATCGCTTACAGCGGCTTCAACATAAGCACATACAGGAACAAACCGGTTTTGCAGACAGGATCTTACGTTTCTATAAAAGTGTTAATGTTAACACGTTAAATGCGATGATATTCTGTTTTATATATATATATATATAGATTACGCTAGCTTAACTAGACGACTAAGAATGACTAGCACTTCAGTCACTAGCATGGTTGCTGCACAACTTAGCATCGTAAACAGCGCCATGGCGGGTAGGTAGTGTAACTGCAGACATCCAGAAACACAACTGTCCAATCCATAAATGCACGTGCTTGTTCTCACAACTGTCACAACAAACAGGTACAAAAAGAGCGTGTCTCAGGAACCGTCTGTCCCACTGTATATCTCCCTGTCTGTCTCGCTTCCTGTTTTTCTGCCTGTCCCCCTGTCTTTTCCTCTCCCTGTCCCACTATCTGTCTCTCTGCCTATCCCACTGTTTGCCTCCATCTGTCTCCCTGTCTTTCTGGTAGCTGCTGTTTCTCTCTCGTTTCTCTCCATCACTACCCTTTCATGTCTCTCTGTCTCTCTCTGTCTCTCTCTCTCGATAAAGGGACAGTCCCTTCTGCTGTGGCTCTCCACACAGTAGCGCCAACCCAGCGCGGTAAACAGCACTTCCTCCCCCGCCGCACTCAGACAAAAGACCCACACGCACACACACACACACATATACACACACACAGACTCTCGTGTGCACTCTTTCGAACACACACACACATTCGCTTTTCTGTCAGCACGTGTTGTTTTGCTGTCTGTTTTCCTCTCCTGCTAATGGAATGGTGCCATTATATTTGCAAATTTGCATAAATGTGCCAGTGACCTCCTTCTCCCTAGAGAAGTGTGTGTGTGTGTGTGTGTGTGTGTGTGTGTAAAGAGAGAAGGGAAGGTGTGAGGACGGTGTGTGTGTGTTTAAGGGTAAAAGTCTTGGCTGGGTTTCTGCCTGCTCTCTTTACTTCTCTATCTCTCTTTTTGTGCTTCTTTCTTTCCTTTTCTTTCTTTCTTTCTTTGTCTTTTTTACTCCTTTAGTGGCTGTCTGTCTATCCATCTTTTCATCCTCCCTCTCTCTCTGTCTCTCTCTCTGTTATTAGTGGACATTTTTCACCGGAACGGTCTCGCTAGACAACCCCCCCCCCCCCAAACACCCCCCCCCCCCTTACACCCCTTCTATCCGGGCGCCTATAACAGGGTTGCCATGGAGACCCACTTTGGCTGAGAGTTGCCATGGAGCTGACGTAGCCATGAATTATGGGATGCATGCGTCATGAGATGTTAGTGTGTGTGTGTGTGTGTGTGTGTGCGTGCGCGCTTGCGTGCGTGCCTGGGGCACAACAAGCAGCCTTCTTGTCTGGGCCAGCAGAAGGGCAGGCCCACTGGAGCGCGTGTGTGTGTGTGTGTGTGTGTGTGTGTGTGTGTGTGTGTGTGTGCTGGTGAGACAGTTGATGTTTCAGGGGATTCCAATGAGTAACCTCGGAGGAATTAGGATGTAAAATGGTGTGTGTGTGTGTGTGTGTGTGTGTGTGAAATTTTTAAATAGAATTAAAGATTCCACGTGTAAACGAGTGTTAAACGAATCACAGAAATGACAATACAGAGGAAAACGTATGAGTTTATTATAAACTGTGTGTCAGTTCAGTTTTAAATTTCACACACAAAACAAAATTATTCTGGTGCACATTTATAAAGAATCGCATACAGATTCTGTGTGTGTGTATAATTGGAGGGGGGGGGGGGGGGGGGGTTGGAGGGGTGGCAGCGGGTTCGGAGAGCGAGCCCCTGGTGTCTGTTTTTGATCCGCGCTGCTGCTTTGGAGACGTTCTCAAGAAGCCTTCTTCAGTTCCTCAGATCCAGCTTTTTCTTTCAAGTCTAAACAAAAAGACGTGTTGCGATTAACACATCTATGTGTGTGCATATGTGTGTGTGTGTGTGTGTGTGCACGCACAGGTGGGAACCGCGTCCCCGTCCTGCAGCGCTGTGGCCCTTTGGAACGAGACGTGAGGGAAGAGAGAAAGGAACAGAGCCAAGCCCACCAGGACGCCAAGCGCTCGGCCGAGGACGGAGAGAGAGAGCGAGTGAGGGAGAGGGAGAGAGACGGAGAGCAGGAGGAGGAGGAGCAGGCCGCGGTGCCGACCAAACGGGCGCGACTCATGCCAGGTAAAGAGCGACCTGCTTTCCTTTTATTCCGTCTTTAGCTCTGTGTGTGTGTGTGTGTATGTGTATGTGTGTGTGTGTTCGCTTTGATCGTGTCAATCTTTTTTTTTTTTTTTTTTTATGGCCGTCACATGTTTTGTATAAACCCGCACATGGTGTGTGTGTGTGTGTGTGTGTGTGTATGACACTCCGGGTCGCCGTGGCTTTGTGCTCGGTCTAAAGGGCGTTTTCATGGCTGACATCAAAACAACCTTTGTGCAGCCCTACTCTTTTCAACGTTCTCCCAGCTGACGTGTGTGTGTGTGTGTGTGTGTGTGTGTGTGTGTGTGGGCGCACATATGTGTTTAGATTGTAAATCCGTGGTTTTAATGTCTGTCTCGGGGGAACTCGACAACAGAAGTCCTAAACGTCCCAAAGCATAAATTTCGGTTTGGGGAATTTCTACTTCCTGTTTCTCTTCAGGTTTGATGCAGCTGAGGGGAAAAAAGTTGTTCCATGACGTTTGTTGTGTACGTGTTGCCGTTGTGATGCTAGCAATGATGTTTTTTTTTTATTAATTAATAAAAAAAAATTATTACACAATATCTTGGAATATATTGGCTCTGAGGGGGTCATGTTACACAATAGAGCTAGACATTTGGTAAGATTTTTTTTTCCAGTACAAGAGAAGAATTAGCTAGCTTACTTAGTTAATGCTAGCTAGCGTGCACGGCTGAAAAACAGCGCGGAATGTTATTTTGTTGAGGAACCGAGCGCTTGATATTTCTTTGCAAGGTTGTTTTGGTCGCTTTTTCTTGCACCCTGCTGCACTGAGTCCTGTCATGTGTTCTGTTCCTCGTCACCCCTCCCCCCCTGCAGAGGCGTGGTGCCAGCCATCCGAACAGGAAGTGAAGAACCTGAAGGTCTGCATCGAGCTCACGGGGCTGAGGCTCAGCAAACCCCGACAGCTCCAGCACCTCCAGGAGCTCTGGGAGCGACACGACAAGCCCGTCCTCTGCCCTCGCGAGGGGCCGAAGGTCACGTCCTGCGCCGAGAGAAGGAGCAAGCCGAACGGCGACGTAGAGAAAGCAGCGAGGAGAAGGGCGGAGGAGGAGAGGGGGTGGAGCAGAGACGCGCTGGCATATGCAGAGGCAGATGCGGGTAAGAAACCCGAACTGGAAACCGTCTCTGTCTGTCTATCTGTCTGTCTGAGACAGTGTCTCTCTGTCTTTATGCCTTTTTGTCTCATGCGTTTTTGCCCCACATATTCACTAGTTCTGTGCACGTGACACTAACAAAGGACCGAAAGAGGCCGTTTCCCCCAAGTTCAGATTTTCCACCTCTGTCTCTTCATGTGTGGCCCGACCGCGCGGCTAGCTTTCAGATAAAGGACTTCATGTTTTGTAATGGAATATCATTTACTTCCATTTTACCTCCATCTCCATGTTTCACTTTTTATTTCTTGCTTTGCTCTTTTTGGCTCTAGAGGCCCGAATGTCACTCGAACACATTGTCAATTTCTTCCTTTTTTTTTCTTTCCTTTCTTCTCTTCTTAGCTTTGATCTCCGTGCCTCTCTTGTTCTCCTCCTCAGTCTCAAGCTCTCTGTCTGTCTGTCTGACTGACTGTCTAATGCGAGTAAGGAATGCGAAAGCGGCCTGAACGCATACACTGAGACTCACCCAAACACACCTTGTTTTACCTTCAGTCCTTCTTTCTACACGCTCTCCTTTTTTTTCTCTCTCATTCGGACACCTTCGGCAGAATTCTAACTTTTAAAAAAAATCAGAATGTGGCCCAAACACACCAAGTTCCTTCTTTCTCTGTCTTTTCCACTCCTCGTCGCTTCTCGCTCTAGATTCTGAGTGTGTGTGTCCGTCGTTTTGTTTTTACTTTTCATCCCGTTCCTGTTTTCATTCAGTTTTTCTGTGAGAGATAAAATCCAAACGTGGCCCAAACGCAGGGTTTCTTTCCAAACAAATATCTCCTTTTTTTTCCCTCCTCTCTCGAGCTGATTTCTCCTCTTTGTGTCCATGATAGCGTGAACAGCGTACACTAGTGACCTGCACAGTGCTCGGACAATAAACATGTTCAGGGAAACACTGTACAGAAAGCGAGAGACTCGTTATTGCGACGTTCAGGCCAGCTGGTGATTGAGTTACCGCTGTGTGTGTGTCGGTCTTAGCCAGACAGAGGGAAAGAGAAAGTGTGTGCGCGCATGTTGTGGATGCTTTTCGGGGGTGTGTGATGGCCTGGTTTTAGGAGCATGTGTGTATATGGAGCGGTTTGGGGCATGTGCAGGGAGCGTCGGGTTGTTTTTAGACGCACGTGTGCTCTCACTCGACCCCAGACTACGGCGGCATTTTAGGCCAGACGCCTAGGCTGAGTTCCAAACTTAACACTTTGCCATGTGCGTCCTAACCCCCCGTGCAAGAAACCAGCCGATGATGTCAAAACCTGACACTAGTTTAACTACATAGCTAACACGTAGCTTGTTTTCTCTCGCGACGCTTGCGTTACGAATGTTTTATTTATTTATTTTTTCGGATTTTTTTTCCGTCTGTGTGTTCAGCTGTTTGTTACTAAGGGTTAAGCGAGTTTCAGAGTCGCTATCTGTAGCTAGCCGTACCATCACGGTTGCCAGCGATTAAATTTTTTTCTTCTCGAGCAGAAAAAAAAATTATATTGTTAAGCAAGTTCTAGCACAGCTAGCATTAGCTAGGTGCATTGTAACCTAGTTTATCCAGTGTTTCCTTTGGAGGGCGTATTCATGTGAGATTATTATTAAATTGAGAAACACAAATGATCTGTTAAACAACAGAGCAGGTGTAAGTCCGTTATTCCACCCCCGAACATTTTTTTTAAGACCGGAATTTTCCCCCCTCGCCTCCTTGTAGGCTATTAAAACGCTCGTGCGGGTCGAGGAGGAGCCGCGACGCTGCCGAATTTCACATCGACTATTTTCCTTCCGCGAGCGTCGGCTCCAGGGCAGCCAGATCAATCTGGTCTCACTGCGTCCTGAGACAAGCGGAGGAACACGGAGCCCCGAGGCGGACAAAAAAAAACACCAGAAGGGAGAGAATGATAGACAGGGAGAGGGAGGTAACGGAGCGAGGGAAGGAAACGGAGGGATAAAGAGCACGAGGCAGATTAGAGGAGTGATTTTCTCACTGCCGTCGGCCCGCGCTAATGAGTCCTGCTGACTGACGGCAGGCTGCCTCTCTTTCTCTCTCTCTCTCTTTTCCTTGCTCACACACACACACACACACACACACACAGACAAACGGCTATTTGCACAGTTGCGGAATCTCATGGCTCATTGGGCTGAGGCATGCGTTGTCTGGGCAATGCCGTTATAACCGTGAGTGTGTGTGCGCGCGCGCACGCATCAGCCTGTCAAGTGTTTTGGCTGCTGGACGCCGTGCTGGCGTTTTATCAAGCGTCTGCAGGCACGGAGTGTGTGAGGTGGAAAGATTTTAGCCTGCCTCGTGCTCTCTGTCTGACGAAACGGGAACTCTGTGTGTGTGTGTGTGTGTGTGAGAGAGAGAGTTTGTGTGTGTCTAGTTCCGTGCTAATGGGAGGCTAATGTCCCCCAGATGTCCCTGTCAGAGTCACACACACACACATTTCGGATGGAAACCAATACACACACGCACAAACTAATTTGCGTCGCTCGTGACAGGGCGTGAGAGACAAGTCACACGCGCGCGAGACGCATAGAATTCCTAACAGTTAGCCTCAGGCTGGTGTGTGTGTGTGTGTGTGAGAGAGTGTGTGTATGAAGGAAGGAAAGACGTTTCAGTGTGTTTTGAAGCTTCTGTTTGATCACGGTTTTTTGGATTCACTCTAAAAGCTGTTGCTCTGCCTTTTCTAAAACTGAGATTCACTGTGTGTGTGTGTGTGTGTGTGTGTGTGTGTGGTCCCAGAGGGTCTTGGGGACGTAATTAGCCTGTTGGAAGGAAAGCGCTTTGCGCAGTTTGCCCAGAGGGACACCCTCCCCTCACACCATACTCTCTCTGTTTCTCTCCCTCTCGCGCGCACCCACACGCTTGCGTGTCTGCAGACGCGTCCGTGTGAGAAATTTCCCCTGCGCTGTAGGGCTCTCGGCATGCTTTCAACAAGCGCTCGTGTGTGTGTGTGTGTGTGTGTGTGTGTGGTTGAGAGCGAGTGATGAATAATGGAACAGATGTGGAGCGCAGGTCTCGCTCTGTTTCAGCCGAGCTGCCTTCTGCTCGCGCTCACGTTCTCGCCTGCTCTCATTTCTCTCTCTCTCTCTCTCTCTCTCTCGTTTTCTCGGTTATTGTTTCATCGTGCTGCATCATCCAAATCCGCAATCCCACGACAGCTAAACTTACACACGCGCGCGCTTCTTATTCGGGCTCTCCCTTCCCTTAACGAGGCTCAATCTGGCCTTGTTACCTAACGAGACTTTGGTGTTGATTTCTATATCCCTGAAATCTCCCTTTTTCTCTCTCTCTCTTCCACAGCCCTCCCGGTCCTGTCTGCGGAGAAGCTCCGCCCCTCACTGTCCCCGGACGACGCCCTTTTGCCTCGGCCACGGCGTCACGGTGACCCCGAAAAACCCAAAGGCAAGCGACAGTGCAAGACCAAACACCTCGGGCAGCGGGAGCTCCGAGCGCTCACGCAGACGGCCAATGAGGAGCTTAGCCCCGCCCATCCGCTCAAGGTGAGTGCTCTGTGTACGTTGTGGAAGTTTCGCCCGTTTTTTCATGCTTCGCCTGAGCGACTTTCATCAGCAATAGCAGAAGCGGTGTTAATCTTCCCAATTAGGAGCCGCGCACTCCTTTCCGCTCCTTCCGCTCGGCTCAGCTGTGTGCGTGCGTATGTGTGTGCGTCTGTGCATGTGTGTGCGCGCGCACTCAGAGCGTGACTGTCGTGACCTCTTCTTGCACTGAAACGCAATCTCTCAGCGGAGGGAGGGAAGTAGGGGGAGGGAGGAAGTCTGGCCTCTCTCTCTCTCTCTCTCTGCTCTGTTTTCGCCTCCGGAGTGAAATGTCTCCCTCGCGAAGCAGATTCTTTGACCGGCTCGCACACTCGCAGCCCACGTTTTATTGCCCTGAACGTGCCTGTATGAGCGCACAGGCTTCGACTTGAAAAGTGATTACGGGAACATAAATTACCGCCGTTCCTCTCCACGCCGGCCTCCAAAACGCTCGTTTTATGCAGCTTTCCAATCTTAAAGGGACAGACTAGTGGGGAAAAAAGGAAAAGGAAAAAATGAAAAATCAAATTTACACCATTTTTCCAGCCAATACGTGGATAGTTTTCCGATGTTTTTTGCTGGAGCTACGCGGCTAACATAGTCATCGTAACGGAAGGCCGACTCACGCGGCGATCCGACCTGTCAGTTCTTTTCCGAATATAAAAAATATAAAAATATTTTCATATATTTGCTTCAAACATAATTTTTAAAAAAATGCTTCTTTTTTAAAAATTACGTTTATGTGTAACTCCAGCTAAATAAAAGACCTTGATTCCAGCTCCTTAATGCTATAACAACGAGGTGGTGTGATTTTTGCGCTTAACAGAAAGCACGAGAAACACCCCTTCGCTGTGACGAAACGATTACGGAGGTGTCACAAGCCCACATCGTGTCTAAAAATTGCGGTTGAATTGCACGCAAACTCTGCTGTTCAACTCGACTAGCACCACTTGCGTCGTTGCGCCACAACGTGACATCCTCTGGCGCAAGCGGCGCCCAGAATAAACGCGTTTCCAGGACACCGTTAACCTCGATTGAGCAAAAGCATCTGGACCTGATGTGGAACAGAGCGAGAGAATTCTTCTTGACCTTTTATTCGAGCTATGTTGTATTGAGTTGTCTTTTACTTCTTCTTTTTTTTAAATCTAAGCTGCATTTTCCTAGTCACGGTCAAGCTGTATTTTGCTCGAGTTGTCTTTCACTTCAGGTTTTTTTTATTTGTATATTTTTTTGAGTCATGTTTTATTAGGGTCTTGAGTTTTTAACTTGTTGTTGGTCTTTCGGCTGCTCCCGACAAGGGGTCGCCACAGCGGACTATCCAGTCCGCACTAAACGCCGGATGCCCTTCCTGACGCAACCCTCCCATTTTTGCATCCAGTGGCTGGGGTTTGGGCACTGGCTGGGAATCGAACCCGGGCCTTCCACATGGCAGGCGAAACACCTACCACTGAGCCACCAGTGCCGCGAGTTTTTAACTTGTTGTATAAGCTTTATTTTGAGTGCTTTTTTTTTTACTCATTGTATTTTACTTAAATGTTCTTTAATCAATATTTTCAAGGTGAAATTTACCTAAGGTTTTCTTTTTTTTTGCTTCAGCTGTATTTTAGTTAGGTTTGCTTTTTGTCTTTTACTCAAGTAGTCTGTTAGTCGAGTTGTCTTTTATTTGAATTGTCTATTAGTCAAACTGCATTGTACCTGATCTGTCTTTGAGTTGTCTGTTACTCGAGTTGGATTTTACGGGAAATATCTTAATTTGAGTTGCCTTTTACTTGAGCCATATTTTATTTGAGTTGTCTTTTATTTGATCGTTTATTTTGACTTAAGTCATCTCTTAGTTGAGTTGTCTTTCGAGTTGTCTTTTACTCGAGTCATCTTGTTTGAGTAGATTTTTCTTGAACTGTCTTTGAGTTGCTTCTGAGTTGAGTTGTCTTACTTGAGCCGTGTTGTACTTGAGTTGTCTGTTAGTCCAGCTGTATTTTACTTGAGGTCTCTATTCTCTATCTATTCGACCAGACTTTTTTTCATCAGTTTAACTCTTCAGTCTAACTGTGTATTTCTCATCTTGCCATGAAACTGTATGTAGCCTTTAATGTTAACAAAAGTTTAACATTGTCTCTCCTTTTATTCTTTTTTCCTTTTTTTTTATACTTTGGCTGTATTTTAAATCCAGCCATCTCATACATTGTGTTAACCTTTACTCGAGTTGTATTTTACGAGGAAACTAAACCAGTCCCCGTAAGTCAGTTGAGTGATGAAAACCGAAAAACAAAAATGTGGTTAGTTTAGATCTGACTAAGAACGTAGTCCGGCTCCGCTCGGCTACGGAAAGGTCGTATTTTAAGAAGGGGGGAAAAAACAGTTGCAGTTCCCCGAAATGTTCGAACCGGTTTCAGCACGTCCAGACAGCGCCGTCTGGAATTAGCGCAACAGGATTGCGTTATTCCGGCGAGGGCGAGTTTTATGTTCGTAGGCGCAGATTTGGCGGTCTCGTTCTCGCTCATATTGAACGCAGCCCTTACAGCACTGTGCTCCGTGTGTGTGTGTGTGTGTGTGTGTGTGTGTGTGCGTGCATGTGTGTTGACAGCTGCTTTGCTGCGCTGCTCCTCTGGGCTGGGCGGACTCCCAGGCCTCGCTCGGCTCGCATGATCTCACTGGCCCGCTGGCTTACACACACACACACACACACACACATTTTCCATTCTCCCTCCTCTCTTCCGCCCTGCTGGTCTCCATAGATAGCGAACGTGAGAGTGTGTGTGTGTGTGCGCGCATGTTTCCTGTTTAGCTTTCCCTGGCAGAGAGCGCACACTGATGGAGGAACGTCTGCCGAGCTGTGGTTTCCAGTCAGCCACACACACATGCGCGCGCACACAGACTTACACACACACACTGTGTGTGTGTGACCTCCCTGTGCCTCGATTGTTTGTGCATGGGCGCTGTTTATTTAAAACTGCTTGTGTGTGTGTGTGTGTGTGTGTGTGTGTGTGTGCGCACGCGAGTGAGTGAACCAACTTCCTCTCTGAGACATGTGCTTCTTGCCCGCAGGTTGCGAAGCGCAGCTCTCAGAAGTCAGATTACGAGCCCAAGCCGTCGCCCCCTGTGCCCACCGCTGTCACCGCGGTGCCCGCTGCTGTCGCCACGGCGCCGTCTGTGCCGGTTCCGATGCCCCCTGAGGCTCGCAGACTCATCGTGAACAAAAACGCCGGAGAGACGCTGCTGCAGAGAGCAGCTCGCCTCGGCTATGAGGTAAGCCGCTTTGTGTGTTCTCGTTGTCTCCCCCTCCCTTTCTCCCCCTTCTCGATCGTTGCTCGCTCGCGCTCTCTCTCTCACACACACACCTCCCTCCCCCTTACCCCCCCCTCCCTCTGCCTCTCTCCCCGTTCGCATCTCATTAATTCTGCGCGAGACGGAGTGTGACATGTGAGAGCCCCTGACAGGCACGGAGCGATCGCTTAGCGCACACACACACACACACACACGCGCGCACACACCCCGTGCGCTCGTTTCCCTTCCTCCTCCTCCTCCTCCTCCTCCGCTGGCGTGTGCACGGCCTCTCCCTCCCTTTTCCTTTTTATATCTCGCTGTCTCGTTTCTCCCTCGCACGCTTGCTCGCTCTCTCGCTCTCTCTCTCTCTCTCTCTCTCTCTCTTCTCTTTTTGCTTTCGCGCACACACACGCGCTTTCACTCGCACGCACACACACACACTCTGTCTCGCTCGCTTTCTCTCAACGATTTGCGCTCTCCTGGCGCTCTCGCCGGAAAATCTTTAACTCTTTCCTTCCTCTTTTCGCCGTTCTCTTCTTTGAATCACGACCTCAGAAGAAAAAAAAAAAACTAAAATAAACCCATTTCTTTCTAAGTGATTCAGTCTGCGGTATTTGTTACGAAAAGACAGAGAGAAGCTTTTTTTTTTTTTTTTTAAACACATTTTTATAATTAAGTTCGTAACGAGGATAGAATTACCTGAGTCTTTGATCACACATGCTGAATGTATTTTCTGACTGTAATCACAGGGGGGAAAACTGAAATTATTTTTTTACATTTTGTGTTTTTTTGTGCATTTCTTGAGTTTATTACTCCACAGTTGTGTAATTTAAATTCTGAACATAAAACCCCTTCTTCAGAGGAGATGAATGTCAATCACAAATAAGTACATCTACTAAGGCCTTGTTCACACGGGCGTTAAATTGTTGGATAAACGAACGAGCTCTGAACGTCCTATACGTTTATGTTGCGTGTTGTAGCGCCGCTCGATTGACTTCTACACTGGCGTTCGTTTGTCTCTGTCTAACGACAGCCTGCAGCCCAAATTGTAGTTTGTGTGTTTAACCTGTAGGGGGCAGTGTGTCGGGAACTGGATATGAAAGCCCTTGTCATTTTATTTGCGGTGCCTCCTTTTAATATGGACCATTTTGCTATATTAGACATTAATCTTATTGTTTTAAAAATTCTAATTAAATTATTATATTTTTATATAATATATAAAAATATTTTTAAAAATAATACAGCGACGTACGGAGAGAAAAAAAATCGCCGCCGCTACTGGGTTCACCCTCTGACTGCACAACGTCGGATTAAAGGAAGTTTTTTGTGGTTTATGAAGAAATGCAAACATTTCCGCGCAAGTTTTATTTTTTAAGCATTTTATTTTTGCCTTTTTTCCGCATTTCCCTATGTATAGCATGTAGGATCATGGGATATATCCGGTCCTCCGAAGCGTAGACACGGAGAAAACGAACTAGACGCGGTTTCCTTGCGTTCGTTGGGATTTGAACGCCAAGAAAAAGCTGCATGCAACGTTTTTTTAACACCGTATAAATGAGCAGCCGGACAAACGCACGTCACCAAAGCCCGTGTGAACACCGTCATTGACTCCTATGTGTAGAAAACCCTCGGCGCTTCATCCGCGTTCACCGGACGCTACGAACGGCAGAAAAACGGTCGATTTTAACGCCCGTGTGAACAAGGCCTCAAGCGTAATTTTAGCAGGGGGTTTCGAAACATTTGGTTGAATAGTATTATCAAATTCAAAATGGTTGCCGATCTAGCTAGCTAGCTAGAGCAATAATAGTATGCAATATATAATTTATTTGCATTGTTACCTATTTTCCGATTAAAATATACATTCTTGCAGTTATCTGTCGCATAAGCTGCTACGTTTGTCAACTCTGAATTTCATGCTATTGCAGTTGTTGCATTTTTTTTACAGTACTGTAGCATTTATATAATAGCTGTTTAAAGCTATTATATAAATTAAAAAATATAGCAATGGTTTGGTGTTGAATAGTTTTCCTCTAGCAATAAAACATTTGACTGCGAGCTAGCTATTTTTCCATTACAAACCAATATTATAATTAATAAATAAGTTTGATATTAGAAATGGAAAGGAAATTAATTTAGTTACACTTTGTAATTCTTTTGTGTGGAGATTCATGTATCACCACAATGGCTTGAATTCTTTTTTTTAATTTTTTTAATTAATTTTCAATTTTGTATACTGTATATTTGCATTTGCGGTAGAAAAAAATGTTGCAGTTCTGCTGTAAACCTACAAGTGGTGCACTCTAAACTATCTGCATATCAGCAGTCAGTACTGCATCATATATGGTAGGAGCGAACCATTTACTTAGTTTGTTTAGCAATAACAATTATGGCGGATGAGACATTGGAGATGTGCCCTTGGTAAAAAATAAATGTTTTTATTGTTTTAATGTTATTATAATAATGTTAATTATTATTAATTAGAATAATTTTAATGTTATATGGATTGGGTTACAATTAATTAGTCATAATCAATTCGGTTTAATTAAGGTTTAGAGTTATGATTCGAGGTTTTAAAATTGTAACAAAAAAAAAAAGATTGTATATCGAACCATAAAACAAATCAAATCAACACCCAGGTGTCGTAATGATATCGTCTGGCCCTGGTGATTCCTATGCTAAGACGACATGAACGTTATATCGTAATTAGTGTTTGTAGAATTTGTTTTATGGCTAGGGATAATGAACTCCGAATAGCTAGTGAAAATGACTAGCTAGATTAGCTTCTGTGATTTCATATTGCTATTATGGCCTTTTTGTGACAAGTCCAAGATTTCTAGAATCATCATCATTCAAAGTTAATGTTAAAACCGACAACTCGCAGACATCCGAGTGGAACTATGTAGAGTGCTGGTAGCTCTGCGATTTATAATTTTTTTCCCTCCTTTGTGCTAAACTGCAAATGCGTTTCCGTGAAACCGAGGTGTTGGGTTGATGTTGCGTTGCGGCGGCGTTTCCGTGGCTGTGTGTAATTGCGCGCTTGGCGTTGTGTGCCTGATTTAGGCAGATTAATGGCGAGCTGGATTAGTTCCGGCAGCGAGGCTGAAAGGACTGGCACAGAGCACAGGAAATGAGCGATTACTGCAGCGAGCGCATGATTGCTCGCTCCCTCTTTCTCTCTCGCTCTCTCTCGAGGCGTTTCACTCGCTCTTCGCGCTCCCTCGTCCTCGCTCTCTCACCCTCATTTCCCTCCTCACGTGGCAGAGCTGAGAGAAAGTGATGTTCCCTGAAGCAGGACTCGGTAGGGCGAAAGTGACGGACAGAGGAGGGGTTGTTTGTGGTTATGTTTTTTCCGTTTCTCCATCTGTTTCTCTCTCTCTATATCTGTCTCTCTCTCTCTCGTTCCACACGGGGTGTAGCTGTTTTCCCTTCCTGTTTGATGTAGGCGTATGGTTTAGGTGTGTTTACTCTGTGTCACCGCGCTTGTTTACTGGAGCCGTCTACCTTCATATCGTGCAGGACTCTGATAACACGCGCGCACACACGCACATGCAGGAGTGACAGCCTGCCCTCCCCCACTCAGCTCCCTGTTTGCACACCATCGACTTTATTCTCTCATCGTACCTCTCGTTGTCTTTCTCTCCACCCATGAATGAAAAGTGAAGAAACAGCGATGAAGGACACTCTGCTGCCCGAGACAGTGATACACGCTTGTTTTTCTTTCTTTGCTTCTTTCACCAGCTTGACGTTCAAGCCAGCCTATCCATCTTTGTGTCCGGTTTTGTCAGTATCGACTCGCACGTATGTCTCCCTCCGTCTTACGTGGCTATGCTCCAGCCTGCGTGTTTGTGTTCTGACTAGCATGTTTAGCTAGTTCGCAGAAATCCTGGCCACCGTCACTGGCTCGCCCCAAACATGTCAATATGCTGCGTTTAATAAGTCACACTTTAACTCCGAGGACAGATAGTGGGAAGGCAACCAGTTTTCCTGTCATGCCCTTGGCTACACTCACTTTTTTTTTTTTTTTTTTTTTAAATCACTGATTAGCATTACAAAATAAATAATAAATGACGTTTCCAGAGATTACAAACCACACTTTCTTTTATGGTGAATTAGACTGTGGTGATGTTTAGAAGGGAGAATGCTAAGTGCTGCTAAGCTGGGTAGCATGACTGCTAGTGGGTTTCTTCCATTTTTCCATAACTTTAAGGCATCACCACGGCTGAACCATTTAAGATATCAAAAATTCCCTCGCAATTTTGGATCCTCAATGTCTTGAAATTACATTGGCCCAGTTTGGTGGCGATTGTATAAATCCCCTAGGAGGAGTATTTCGAAATCCATTGGGTGAATTTAGCAAACAATCCAAAATAACTTGCATTCTGTTGAGTATAGCCTGTGTCATGCATAATGAAAGTTGTTCAACTCAATCAGATGTAAATGTGTACCAGATTTTACATGTATATGTGCAAGTGTATGGAGATATGCAGCAAAAATCTCCTGTGAAGACTCTGTGCCATGTCCAGGGCCCAGCCGATCGCGCGTCCTAATGGCAGCAGATTCCAACCTGTGTCCTGATTTCCACAAGTTTTTTTAAAATGTTAAGACCGCCTGGTGAAAATAAGAGTGGTCATTCATATGAAGTCACAGTGTTGATGTCATAGTGCTTGGGCCTTAAATATATGATGTACTGAATATGACTGCAGGTTTAATATGCGACATTGATTTATTTATTTAACATTTTCTTTATGTCAGAATACATATGATTAGTGTAGACATCATGCCTAACATGAAGTACGGAATCGTTGTTGTGCTCCCTGCACGCCGTTTCTATTGCGTTGTTGTCATGGTAATAGTAGCGCGTGCTAATGGTATAGATTTGACTCGTCTCCTGTCTCAGGCTCTTTATCTCACCCCGTCTCTCTCTCCCCGACTGGCGCGCGGCCATTAAAGGTCTCGTCCTGATCTCCGCTTTAATTAATCACTGGCCCGGAGGCGCTAAATGCGCGAGGTTTTTAGGCCATTAGCTGCCCGCGCGACGCGCCTCGCGCTCTCACCGTGCCGCGCGCAGCACTAATTAACACCGCCGGTTGGGGTGATGGGGGGGGGGGGGTCCGGGGGAGAAGGAATACGCGCGTGGGATGGAAATGGCCTCGAACGCCCTCACTACGTACATCATCATCATCATCACACGTGCTGCATAAATAATTAAATAAATTAATTCGACGCGGCGTGTTTGTAGCTAACCCCCTCTTTGGACGAAATTCCTCGGTTGGCGCGAGGGCTTTAAAAAGCTCCGTTGGGCTTTTTTTCCCCCCGCCAATCTTTCCGACGCGTTGGCTCAAACGTGATCTCCGAGCACACACACACACAGACACACACTCTCACTCCTTCCCCTTCCCATAAGGCGCGCGAGCTCTAATTCCGCTCTAATGCCTTTATAATGCGCGCGGTGACAGCGCTGCGCTCTGAGCCGAGCCCCGCGCGCGCTACTCTTTAAAGAGTCGCGGGAGATGGGAGCGGATCGCTCGGGGCAAAGGGAGAACGCGAGCGCGCGCGCACACACACAAAATGTAATCCCGTGACGTCTAGTGTTCATCCCTCTCCGCCTGCTTCAATATCTTTCTCTCGAGCTCACGCGCCCGCCCTTAACGGTCGAGGACAGCCTGGCCGGGCGTGTGTGTGTGTGTGTGTGTGTGTGTGTGTGCTTGTGTGTTCTCCGTCTGTTGGCAGCGTCTTGTTTTTCTAGTCCTTCGCTTCCCCCCTCCTCCCTCCTCCCTCGCGCCCCCTCGGCTTTTAGACAGGAAGCCGTGCGCTCGGTGTGTGTGCGTGCGTTCGTGTTCGTGTGTGTGCGCGCGCGAGATAAGCCGCGAGAGCTGACTGCCCTGCCAGCACTCTACAAGACGGTGTGTGTGTGTGTGTGTGTTGGTGTAAAGCCACAAGCGGCTGTGTGGCGCTGCCGCCGCTTTGAAATATGACAAGGCTGCGCGCTCGAGCCTTTCAACGCGCCGCTCGGCCCTGTGTGTGTGTGTGTGTTTGTGTGGTTGAGCAGCGCGCGCGCGCACGCACACCTAAGAGCAGCAGTAAACACGGAAACATCACGGAGCCAGCCAACGCTTTCGCACGAGCTTTTTTTCCCCCTCCCTCGCTCCATTTTCCTCCTCTCTCTCTCTCTCTCTCTCTCTCTCTCTCTCATTCAGCCGCTTCCAAAACAAATCGCTCGCAGCGTGATTCTCCTCCAGGCAATCCGTCTGTGTGTGGTGGGAGAGAGGGAGAGAGAGGGAGGAATAGCGGTCTGGGCTCATGTCTGATTTATTCCGGATGCACTCCGCAGGGTTTGAGCTTGAGTGGAAAAATCGGTGCGGTTTTTTTTTTTTAAGGAAAATAAAACCGGTGCGTGTATGCTAAGCGTTTCAGCGCGTGCTATGGCTCTCTGGCCCTTCTTTCTTGATAAAAGATTGGATCAAATTGATTATTTTTATCCCCCCCCCCACTCCCAAGAAAGCACAAATAAATGTCATTACAAAAAGAAAAAAGCATGCGCAAAGATAGTTGACGATCCTTTTACCAGAGTCGCATCCCAAAAAGTCACGCGCCAATGCCTTTGTATTTAGTGGACCAGCTCGTCGTGCTGCCTAGTGACGTGTTATGACGTTTATTTACCATCTATGGAAGGAGTCTTCAGTGTCAGCGGTGAAGCTCGCAGGAGTTTACGGTTGATTGGCCACGTGACAGTGTCAAGGGCTTATGTGGGAGAGAGGAAGAGATTATGGTGAAAAGATGAGAATGTGTTCCACAGTGTGGCCCAATTGCTGTAGTATAAGTGACATACACACACCCCTGAGTGATTTATTCCTCTTAATCCGGACCAGTTTACCAACTTTACCAGTGTGCCCCCCCCCCCCTCTATTTTTCTCCTTCATTTTCATTGTTCCGCTGTCTGTTTTTCTTTCATCCTCTCTTTCTCTCTCTCTCTCTCTCTCTCTCTCTCACTCACTCACTCACTCGACCCTCCACTTCCCTCGTGCTTCCTGAGCCACTGTGACATCCGTCTGCATCGCCCCGAGCCTGTTGTTTTTGTTCTTGAGCTTTGTGTGTGTGTGTGTGTGTGTGTGTGTGTCTGTGTAAATTTAGAATGTTCGTCAGAGCAGTGCACGCCGTTCCGCCAGCCTCTCTGTCTCGTTCTCTCTCTCTCTCTCTCTCTCTCTCTCTCTCTCTCAGTTTTCCTTATATCCCTGCTTGGTGTTTGTATTTATTTTCCCTTCGCTGTCTAGTGTCCCCTCCGTCTTCCACTTTGGCAAAAGTGTCTGTGCTATGTTGTCTGCTTGTGTGTGTTTGTGAGAGAGTGAGAGAGTGAGTGATGTGATGATTGCGGTCCTTCGCCTAAAGCTGTGTTTATTGAGGGAGATTAAAAGTGGAGGAGGATTGGTGGTGGTGGTGTGTGTGTGGAGGGGAGTGTGGGGGGGGGGTGGTCCTGTGCCTTTACTGCATTCCAACACTACTTTTTCTCTTTCTTCATCTCTCTCTCACTCTCTCTCTCTCTCTCTCTCTCTCTCTCTCTCTCTCTGGGGTGTTAAATGCAGCTTTATTGTCTGTATAATGCATCACTGGGCTCCGCAGGCTGTCAGCGCACCACGTGTTTGTGTGTGTGTGTATGTGTGTGTGTGAGAGAGAGGGAGAGAGATTTTCATGCCGGTGCAGAAATCTGCCTTTCGGTAGAAATTAGAAAGGAAATGAAAAACACGCCGGCATCACGGTGTTGCTAATTGCTTGTGAGTGTGTATGCGCGCGTGTGTTTTTAATCTGCTATACTGTTGAATGTGTGTGTGTGTGTGTGTGTGTCTGGGCTTGCAATAGTGGTAGCGTAAGCTGTGTGTGCTTGCAGTCAGGCTTCATTAGTGGCGCCGGTACGCTCGTCTTGTTTCGGAGCACATGCACAAAACATGCCGTATCCTGGAAACCGAGTAAGCGGAGGAGGGGGGGGTGGGGAGGGGTGTATCACTTGGGAGAAGTGTGTGCACGTGCAACCTTCCAAAATAAGTCAGCAGTTCAGCGTAATCTGTCGTCCCGCTGCGTTTTCTTAACATTGATAGGCCACACCCCCTGACCCTGTGATTGACAGCTCAGCTCCCCGGTCAGCTCGTGTAAAAGCTCCCCGGTGAAAATAACTTGTATTAAAAGGTCCAGGTTTATTGAAAGGGGAGCTGCAGTGTGCAGAGTCCTGTGTGTCCACTTTTCCTTTATGCTGTGTTTCGTTATTATCGCTCCCTCCTTCTTGACTTGCGTTCAAGAACGGCTAAGTAGCTGCGCTAATAAAGGACAGCGTCGTACGCTAACAGCGTTTTTGACCGTGCAGTCACGTCATCAGTCTAAACCTTTCGAACCGATTGACACGCTTGCTTGCTTTTATAATGTCACCTTCTTGTGTTATGATGAAAGAGAAATAGTCGCAGCCATATGTTGCTTACGGAACACGCTAGATTTCGTACTAACTACTTTGGTAGATTAGCAAAGCTAGCTAGAAACATAGGAAGTTTGTACCTTCAGATTAGTTTCTTTACACCAGCATACACAAAAATTGCGTGGAAATCAGAAAATAAATCATTGTTTAAAGGAAATAAGTGATTGCGTGTGACTTTCATCGCTCACTAGCATGAACATGGGTTCACGGATAGCAATTGCAGTGCATTCTGGGATCTCTGGAATGTCTTGTTTAGGAATCTTCAAACATGAACCAAAAAAAAGGGCATGCTTGCTTCTAAGACATATGTTGATTCACCTGTAATGTAAGAACTTTCTTTGCCCCGCCCCCTCTCTTTGCACAGGAGGTGGTGCTGTACTGTTTGGAGAATAAAGTGTGTGATGTGAATCACCGTGACAACGCCGGATACTGTGCGCTGCACGAGGCGTGCGCCCGGGGCTGGATCAACATCGTCCAGCACCTGCTGGAGCACGGTGCCGACATCAACTGCAGCGCACAAGACGGCACCAGGTACACACTCACACACACACACATTTGAATCTTACTAGCTCACACATTTCACTTACTCCGTCACACTTTAACTGAGTCATGAAGTCAGACTTGCGACATGGGAAGTAGCACTTACAGCTGACTCGCTGTTCTGGTTAAGGTCATGAAAAAGCTGTTGCTATGCAACTAGGACACGTGGAGCTAAACATAAGCTAGTTAACGGCTAGCTGTGTGGTATTCTTGCTTCTATATGCATTCTTTTTTTTTTTTTCCAGAGCAAAGACGTCTTGACATTAAAAAAGTTTATAAAACCATCCATAACGACTACATTTGCTTCAGCTATGTTGTGAGAATTGTTGCCAGGAAAGTCAGAAGACCCGTGCTTAAGCTAGTTCGCAGCTAGCTATTTGTTTTTTATGCACAGGAATGACTGCATAAATTGGTGAACAGAGACGCCTGCTTATGCTAGTTAACGTCTAGTTGTGTGTTTGGTCTCTTTAGGAAACACTCAGTGTAAATTATATAAAACCATATGGATTGTCAAGGAAAGACTCAGCTATTCTGGTTAAAGTTGTAAAGAACTTAAGCTAATCATAGACTCGAACTAGCTGATAGCTTACTCACCGTGTAACATTTAAAATACATTTGCATTAAATATATTTAAAAAGTACTTACCAACAAATGCTGTTTTCTAGAATAAAGTATGTGGAGCCAAGATTAATCTAGGTAACCGCTAGTTTTAAATATTTTCCTCTGCAGGAAACAATTAGTGTCAGTGTAAATTATATAAAACCATCCGGAATGTCAACATTTACCTCAGATATGTTGGAAAGTTACCAAGAAAACACTCGCTATTCCGGTTAAAGTTGCGAAAAAGCAGTTGCTAGGCAACTGGGAAATGTGGCGGCAGGTTTAAGCTAGTTAACAGCTAGTTGTGTGTGGGTTTTTTTTTTTTTTTTTTTTAGGAAACAATTAGTGTCTGTGAAAATGAGATAAAATCAACTGGAATGTCAACATTTACCTCAGATATGTTGGAAAATACCTGATAAAACGCTCAGAAAAACATCCATTAGTTAAAAAAACTAAAATGAAACTTAGCGTCGATGGCTAAGCGTAACTTGCATGTGCGCCTCCACCTTGGAGCTTTAACCCAGTTACATCCAGTCTATAAACTATACATAGCGCATACTACTCATATATATATATATATATATATATATATATATATATATATATATATATATATATATACACACATACACACACACACACACACGCTCTTGTTAAATACTAGAATTCCTTTTCTGTTTCGTTGGTGGGTGTGCGTGTCTGAGTGTGTAACTTCAGCGTTAATTACACAACCCACACACGTGCACGCGCACACGCACACACACATACCCGGAGCGTGTAATTACACGGTGAGTAATAACAGGGTGTGTGTGAGCGTCGGATAATTAGAGAGCGCGAGATCGATCAGGACAGACGGGTCAGTCTTCACATCGCTTCACGTTTAACTTTTAACACTTCACCGTCGTTCGGAAAAAAAGGGGAAAAAAAACACTGCGCTAATTAGCCTCGGAGCCGTTTATAGCCGTACGATAAAGTACGCCGGCAATTAATGATCGTAATTAGCGTTGTGTCGTAACATGAATATGGCGACGTGACGGAGTGGAAGCCTTCTGATATACCACTAAACATTTAGGCTTTTGTTATATAATCTAAAATTATATAAATTTTTATAAATTTCATGATTTAAAGTAAATTATTGATGGGTTAATATTTTGAATAACGTGTTTTCTAAAATAAATAAACTTGCGTATCATTTTTTTGTTAGTTTTTTGTATAATTTTTTTATTTAACATATCACCGTATTATAAAAACAAATGTTATTTTTTTACATTGGGTTTTAATTCCAGGATGTTTGTTTACACTGTTTATCAATTTAATTACATTCTATACATTTTGTTAGTTTGTTTTTATTTGTTATTTACTTATTTTGTGATTCCGCTATCGTAAGAACCTGCGACACGTGAAACACGTTTGTGTATCTTGAGTGAGACGTGTTAATTAAAGTGTGTGTGTGTGTGTGTGTTCTACAGGCCTCTACACGACGCGGTGGAGAACGATCACCTAGACGTCGTGCGGCTCTTGCTGTCGTACGGCGCCGACCCGACGCTCGCCACGTACTCGGGCCGCGGCCTGCTCAAGATGACTCACAGCGACGTCATGGAGACCTTCCTCTCCGGTACATCTCTCTCTCTCTCTTACTCGATTTCTCTCCCTTGGGTGGAGCATCTTGGGAGGTGGTTACTAAGCAACCGCTGCGTGTCGGGAACATTAGCTTAGTTTAAATATTTGTACGTTTTGGACCGTTTAAAAAATATTTTTATAAATACATGCGTGTGCTGCTTCGGCGCTGTTCTTTAGGAAAGTGGATCATTCAGAAAGCTGCGTGTGTGCGTGTGTGTGTGTGTGTGCGCTGCCGGTTGCGTTATTTGGGAAAGCCATGTGTGCTTGGGTGTGTGTTATTTGGAGCAGCTGTGTGTATATTGTGTGTGTGTGTGTGTGTGTGTTTCTCTCATGGTGGTATTTGGGAAAGCTGAGTGTTTCCCCAAAGGAGACATTTTAGCAAACCATCTGTGTGTGTGTGTTTGTGTGTTTGCTTCTGATCGTGTTATCTGGGAATTGTGTGTGTGTGTGTGTGTGTGTGTGTGTGTGTGTGGGCGCTTGGTTGGTTTAGCTGAACAGTGATCTGGCCTCCTGTTGTTGTCTCCGTTGTAACACGGTGTCAATTCTACAAGGTTTTGTGTGTGTATGTGCGTGTGTGTGTGTGTGTGTGTGTGTGTGTGTTCTAATCTCAAATACACTTGGGGATTTTTTTTTTGTTACTCAAAACCTGAAGGGAACTGACTTATGAAAACACACACACACACACACACACACACACTGTACAGAGTGCTCCCCTGACATTAGAGTATGATGTAAAGAGTGTGTTGGGTCTAGAAGAACATTTTTATTGGCTGATATCAGTCACATGGTTAAGACGCCGCTTACACCTTCAAACACACACAATCTCGTATGTTTAAAGAGGAAAATACTTTTGGATTATTAAAACCAGCAAACGTGTATGACGTCCGTTAGTTTGTATGGTAGGTAACACACACACTGCCAGCTGGTTTGTGTGTGTGTGTGTAAGGTGAAGGGCTCTCAGGGGGAAACAAGCCCTCCACTGAGGATGCATTCAACCCTGCTCCGTGTGTGTGTGTGTGTGTGTGTGTGTGTGTGTGTGTGTGTGTGTGTGCGTGCGCGTGTGTGAGCGTGCACCTTCTTAGTCACGCGGAGCTGCACTGAGCCCTTTGAGGCAAAGCAATCAGAGCGCTCTCTCTCTCTCTCTCTCTCTCTCTCTCTCTCTCTCACTCCCTCTCTCCCTCTCTCTAATCACTTCTTCCTATTTAGCATTTAAAACGTCCCCCTCTACCCCGTCTGCCATTTAAAGCCCCGCTCTCTCGCTCTCTCTCTCTCTCTCTTCTGCTCTGTCTCTCTTTGTATCTCGTCTATTTCTTTCTACCCATTTCTCTCTCTCTCTCTCTCTCTACTTATTTGTCTCTGTCTCTCTTTCTCTATCTGCCAATCTGTCTCTCTTTACCTGTCTACCTCTTGGTCTTTCTCGTTCTGTCTTTCTGTCCCTATCGCCATCCATCTGTCTCACAGTTCTTCCATCTTTTTTTTTTCCTCCTTTTTTTAATCTATCGCTCTGACTTGCTTTCAGTCTCGCTCTTTCCGCCTGCCTTTCTGTCTCTCTTTGACGCCCTCCCTGTACACCTCTCTCACTCTATCTCTCTATCTTTTTAATCTGACTCGCTTTTTATATCTCTTGTCTGTTTCTCTCCCCCTCCACTCTTGATCTCTCCATCTTTCTGTCTCTCTCAGTCTCTTCCGTATTTTTATTTTTCGGTCATTTTACTTGCTTTCTTGCTGATCCCCCCCCCGCCCCCCACCCCCACCCTCCTCTCTGCACAATGGTAACATTATGTTCTTCGCACTCACAATGTGTGTGTGTGTGTGTGTGTGTGGTAACTTAACAATCTTTACGTAACGGACGCTTGCAGAGATCGTCCGGTGCAGGCCGACTGCTCCAGTAGCCGCGTCTCGTTTCTGTCTCATTGAGCTGTGCTGGTCAGTTCGGCTTTAAACATCAGGTTAAAGCTCTAAGCGCTGATCGTGAGCCATCACGCATAGTTCAACCAGACATCTAGCACTTACAGCTAGCTCACTAAACCGCTACCGTCTGCTCTTTAAGTTGTGCGCGAATAGATAGAAGTTGTCGTCGTTCGGTCTCCAGTGCGCTCACTGATCAGCGGATGCGGTTACCGTAGAAACACAGTCATACAGATACACGTACTCAAAACTTTCCGTTCATGAGGTTCGGACGCCGGTCGTCCGCTTCCAGGTGCCGCTAATCGTCTCTAATCTGCGTCTCTGTCCCTCTAGACTACTTCACAGACCTGCAGGGCCGAGAGGACGACGACCCCGGCGTGTACTGGGAGTTTTACGGCAGTGCTGTGTGTGGTGAGTGCTGATTCTCTCATCCCCTCTCTCTCTCTCTCTGTCTCTCTCTCTCTCTCTCTCAAACACGCGTGCAAACACACACACATGCACACAGGCGTGAGCAGAATCACTGAGAGGGACAGACGCAGCCCAAGGGCAAGTCTGAGCCTTCCTCATCTGTCCGAGAGACAGGAAGCGAAAACAGAAGCGCGTCTGCTTTCATCATCTCGCCCTGCCTGTCTGTCTCTCTCTCTCTCTCTCACTCTCTGTCTGTCTGTCTTTCTTGCCAATAAAAGAGAATTTGTGGTCCTCTTTTTTCCCCCTGCACAAGGTACATTACATTAAAAAAAAAAAAAAAAAAAAAACTTCCCAAGCTGCCATCCCAGGGTGTGATCTGTGTGTGCGTGTGTGTGTGTCTTTTTGGGGTGGGTGTGGGGTTGTTCAGCTGTTTACAAACAGCACAAAGATCATGAAGACTTTTGGGAATTCCTGGAATAAAAATAAATGAGAAAAAGACTAAAGATCAGTGATGACTAGAGAGGGAGACGGACGGACGAACGGACAGACAGAGAGAGTGAGAGAGAGACGGCTATTTTTGGGAGCCTCTCTCTGCTAAAGCGCCGCCTCGGAAAAACCCTGACTATAAAACAGAGAGAGAGAGAGAGAGTGAAAGAGAAAAGGGGGTGGGGGTCTGATTTTCCCCTCGTTCGCTTTGAGGCTTAGCGCTGAAGCCAACACGCACTGGAAAGAGTGAAGAGCCTTCTCACACACACACACACACACACACACATACACACACACACACACACACACACACACACACATCGTGCAGTGCAGCTTAATGGAAGGCAGCGTTAATAGGAGCCGGCGTAGCGCGAGCGACGTGAGAAGGACTCCGGAAAAGCGAGAGAGAGAGAGAGAAAAAAAGAGAGGGGCGGAAGAGAGGGAGCGAGTGAAGGACAGAGGAAGGGAGGGAGAGAGGAAGTGGGGGGCGTCCTCTGGGAGAGAGCGGTGGAGCGGAATGTTCAGGAAGCTCTCACGACAACAACACCTGCGTGTGAGAGAGAGAGAGCGCAGTGAAAAACGAGCGAGTGCCGGGGATATTTTCCGTAGTCGACAGGACGTTTCGCTTCCTGGTGGGTCGGTCACGTGAGACGAGGCGCACGTGTGGGCGCCTATACATAGTACCAGCGAAGTGGATTTAAAAAATAAAACAATAAAATAAAATAAAACACAATAAAAGAAGCAAACAAAAACATCAACCTTGTGATGTCGTTTCAGATAGCAGCGCTTGTTGTGATGTCATCGCTCGCTAGTTTGGCAAAAACAAATCGTTAAAGCAGAGGTTCAAGTGGGTGTGGAAAACCTTGGGGCCAAGTTTCCCCTCCATCCAATCGCTGGGCTCGACTTGAGAGTCGTTTGCCCCGCCCACGCAGCTTTAATCCGAACCACGCATTCATACCTGAACCTGAGTGAATTAGTTATTAAGATGCTTTTAAGAAGCTTAGCAGGTAATAAACGCCGTCGCCGCGGATCGAGCACGAAGATCTATCGCTCATTGGAGCACCACCTTGAAAATTTGCCGCGTACGCACAAGGAGATGAAACGCTTCTGAAGTGCGCTTATTTTTTTTAATCAAGGGCGAGCCAAGATGAAGGAAGTCGGCGGAAAGCTTCTCTCAGTTCGGAGCAGCGCGAGATGGAGGGAGCGGTAATAAAGTTTGTGAGCGAGGGGGAGGAGGGAGGGGGAGGAGGGAGGCGCGGCGAGCGAAGAGCGGGTGGAGGAGGGAGCAGCTGATAACACTGAGAGCCCTCTAAACAAATGATGCTTTGTATCTCTGCCCTATCACGCGCACACACACACACACACAGCTTTATTCACGTCACATGGGTGCAGCTATTCAAGGCCAAGGTCTTTTACTCTGTGTGTGTGTGTGTGTGTGTGTGTGTGTGTGTGTGTGTGTGTGTGTGTGTGAGAGAGAGAAAGAGAGAGAGAGAGAGATCAGGTGGCGATACAATAAAATGCTATAAAACCTCATTTATGTCGGTGAAGTCAGTGTAATTAAACCAAAGCAAGTCTACTTTCTAAGCTCAGTAAGGGTATGAGGATTATCAGGCCACGCCTAGTTTGATTAGACGTAATCAGCATACAGGACACGCCTTCTTCGCCACTTGTCCCGACGCTGACGGCACACAGGCCACACCTACTTCTGAGAATGAATCGCACATACACCTGTAGAGTAACGCACACAGGCCACGCCTCTTCCACATACATTACCAGCTCTGACTCTGACGTATGAATATTTATGAGCCGCTCTGTATTTCTGGATTTGCATATGCATGAAGTATTCAGGATCCGGGATACGATCCACGCTGCTGATAAGCAGTCAAGGCACCACGCCGTATGCGGGAACGTGACTGATATGGTCTCTCTCTCTCCGTGTGTCTCTCTGTCTCAGAGTCTGCCGAGGACGCCGCAGCATTTGACGTCTTGGCCGACCCTCCCGGTCCCGAGGAGGACGAGGAGCAGAGGGACGTATTCGAGTTTGAATTCTCGGACCGGCCGCTTCTGCCCTGCTACAACATCCAGGTGTCCCTCTCACAAGGGTGAGTGTGTGTGTGTGTGTGTGTGTGTTGGATCGGAGTTCAAATTGCATTGTGCTCCTAAGATTTTGTTTTACCGTCAAAAAGTTTGGGAACACATTGGCGTAGAGGCGCGGCCTACGAAATCGTTAACGCCATGCTGTTGCTAGGAAATGAGAAATCAGGCTTAGAACAATAATATGATAACAGGAACTGCGAGGAGTCCAGACTGTTGCTAGGCAACTAGGCGTTTCACATGAGCTAGCTACGAGTTTGCTAATTACGGAGATTACGTCAAATCTTTTCTACACACAGCGAGAAAATGGACGCAAAAAGCTAGGCAAATTGACACGTTATTAATGTGTCAATGTTTCCAAACTTGCTGACTAGCTACGGTTAGCGTAAACATTCATGACCAATCAGATGCTAATACTCGACCGGTTTGTTAATCTGTTCAGTAAGCGTCACCACGGAGTGGGAGTTTTTCAACAACGTGGCTCCTGCTGCATGTAACGTGCATTAACTTGGAGCAGAACGCAAAAGAGACAAACCGACGCTAACGCCGCGGTACGGATTGCCATGGGGGTTTGGACTAAGCCAGGCGGAGGCAGAGAGAGAAGGACGAAGAAAGAAACTGACAGCGATCTAGAAAGGCATTAAAAAAAACAGTCTGATGGGGAGAATAAAGAAGAGAGAGATGCAGCGTAACAAGGAGGACTGAAAAAGTAACAGAAATACAAATACAGAAAGAGCCGACTGAACGAAAGAGAGAAAACCCAGAAGTGACAGACAAGCGGCGAAAGAGATGAGCTCGGTAAGAGAAGGAGTGAACTGAAAGAGACAGACAGGAAGGCGAGACTGAAAGAGGATAGATAAGATGGAAGGAAAGAGGTAGAGAACATGTCTGAAGGAGATAGAGACAGACAGAACTGTCTGAGAGACAGAGAGAGAGAGTTACAGAACTGAAACAAGGACAGAAGTGTCACAGCCCAAAAGGCACACAGAAAGAGAGATAAATTCAGAGAGACATGGACGATATAAAACACGTTGAGAGACTGAAAGACAGACGATAAAGAGAGACACCAATAGAGAAAGAGGAGAAAGGCAGTGACTGACCGAGGGGACAGAGAGACTGGCTGAACTAAAAAGACGGAGTATGAATGAGAGAGACTCGAAGAGACGGGCAAGGAGGGGAGACACCTGGAGTGAGAGACTAGGAGACGGAGAAGGTGGTGCGCAGAGTTCGCTAGATTGAACTGAAAGATACGTGCAGAGAGAGAGAGACGAGTAGACCGAACTGAAAGAGACAGAGACAGACTGAGTGAGAGACGGGTGAGAGAGAGAGACAGACACAGGGAGACGGAACTGAAAGAGACAGACGGCAAAGGGAGAGAGAGAGAGAGAGAGAGAGAGAGAGACAGGCCGAGCCACAGACAAGGGTAGACGGAACTGAAAGAGACAGACAGGTGGCCAGATCGAGAGAGAGAGAGAGAGAGAGACGGGTAAGAGACAGACAGGCAGGCAGAGAGGCTCCGCACGCTCGAATCCTAGCGACGTGCCGCTAAACAGACACGGCTAATTACCTCCCACTCTGTCTCCGTCCCAGCTTTACTGACACACACACACACACACAAGCTCGCTCTCAGCTGCTGCGCTCGTCGTTCTGTGTAATTTTCGCTTCCCCTCCCCCGTCTCCGTTCTATCTCCATCCTTCTCGCTCTCTCTCTCTCCCTCTCTCTCTCTCGCTAGCGCTGTGCGCTGCCGGCTGATGCAGTATTAATGGCTCTCTTGTGCCTCCGGGGCCTCTCCGCTCTGCCCCACACACACACACACACACACTCCTCGCATTTCCTCCCTCCCTCTCTCTCCCTCTCTCTCTGTCTCTCTATTCATCCTGCCGGCGCTCGGCGAGACCCACACACCGCCTCAAGTGCCATCGACCGAGCGCTGCCTGTTACCGCTCTCTCTCCGTGCGTGCGTATGTGTGTGCGTATGTGTGTGTGCGCTCACATCAGACAGGCTTTGTCTCGGCTTTTTGTGCGTCTGTAACCTATTGTATTTCGGGGCGAGCGAGAGGCCGAGCATCTTTTGTGCATTTGAGGCTGCTTTCGTAATCGTGTGTGTGTGTGTGAGAGAGAGAGAGAGACAGAGAACATCTGCATAAACTTGGTTTTGACGTCGGAAGTGAAAACACACACTCTCGCCTAGGAAGAAACGAAAGGAAAAAAACCCCTAAAAGCAGAATCCTCCCACCAGCTTTTCCTTCAGCACGAGCGGCTCGAAAGCAGAGCGTCTCTGCGGCGTCGCAGTTTCGGCTCTTAACGCAGCAGCACTCCCGTCTAACACACGCCTGTTCAACAAACCCCCGCAGTACAGCACCCCCCCCCCCCTTCCTGTCATGCCCGAACCGCGTCCGTTTTCTTAAGCGGCGGTGACGCAACTCTCACAACTGTCTTGTCCATCGCTGTGAACGTTTCGGGAAACTACAGCGACGTCGCCGACTCCTAATTAGTTAGTTTACGTCCTTTTAAGATGACCTCGCCACATGTTGCGCGAGTTCAGCTAGCTGCCTCATAGCTATTACAGCTATTAAAGGTGTTTTTTTTCCCCCCGTTGTTCACTTTGACATCAAATAAAAAGCATAATATTTTTAAGGCAAGTAAAATTTGAGCCAAATTAGAACTCCCAAGTTGTCATTATGTAATTTGTGTAACTGCAACGTGAGGTTATCTCTAATAAACGGAAACTATCTGTAGATAAAATAAAAAAATACCAGTGACATCATCAATACAACTGTCTGCGTTAACAATTTCAACAATTACTTCAACAGTGGGCCGTTCCAATTTTATCGATCTGCCGATTTGTCAATTTTGCGTTTTTTTTTTTTTTTTTTTTTTTTAAACCTACACTCATATCATTAACGCATTTGTTGCTTAATAGTGTCTTTATTAACAACTTAAATGATTCGCTTAAAATACACGTTAACGTTATCAGTGCTAGCTAATTAAAATTTCCAAATGTATGTATACTGTATTACAGTTTCCGCAATTAGCGCCCATATTTTTGCCGTGGTCCTTCCGTCGTATAGCTAGCTAGCTTGCTTTTCTTGCTGTCGCATCACACTATATAACGCTACAGCACAATCATTGTGTTTATCATTCGGTTCTGTTATATCATTCTAGCTCATGAAGTTTTGTTCAGAAGTACAGAAAATCTCGTATTAGCCGTCTCCACCTGGTTCCTAATTAGTTTTTTTCCCTCTTCCTCTCCGCTCAGGCCCAGAAACTGGCTGCTGCTCTCTGATGTGCTGAAGCGCCTGAAGATGTCAGCACGCGCCTTCCGTTCCACCTTCTCGCACATCGAGGTGGTGACGATTGCCGAGGCTGAGTTCTACAAGCAGGTGTCGCTCAGCCCGCTCTTCTCGTGCCCCGAGGAACTCGATGGCTTCCTGCCCGACAGCAAGGAGCTCCTGGACCTAGTGGAGATCAGCGCCGAGCTCGCTGCGCTGCTCGGCTCCACGCTCGAGTACCTGGACAACCGCCGGGAGCCTCGCTCATGACACTAACGCGCGAACACTCTCGCTCGCATGCAAGCACGCACACGCTCCTACCAGTAGACGGACGTTTCCCCGCCAGGCGAGGCGGATGAAATCAGAGACCTGTAGAAAGTGTACATAGCGCAAGAGGACGAATCTCGGACGGGGATTACTCTCCCCACTACGGCGAGACACGGACACAGTCACCGAGAAGAACTTTTGTTTGAGATGTTTTATAAAAATATATATAAATATAAATATACAGTCGCTGTATTTTATTTGTGATTATATATACATATAAATATAAATCATATATATATATATATATATATATATATGAAGTTTTTTCCGTTGAATTCTAACCGCTAATTTGCGGGAGACTAGCGTACAGCTGTGTGTGCGGTAGTTTGTGACTTAAACTAGTGCACTTCTTGATGGAGTTCCTTCGTTTGTTCGTCTGGTCCGTCCCAGGACAATTTCAGCACAGTTTGAGGTTTTTTTTTTTGTTTGTTTGTTTTTGTTTTTTCTCTAACTAGCTAACTAGCGGACACAGACATTTTGTAGGCTAGTCAATGCCTTGTGAGCTTTGCTTTTCTTTTGTTTGTCTTTTTTGGTCTTTTATTTATGATTACAAAAAAAATATTAAGATATTTTAAACATGGCTTTTTTGGAGGTAAATATTGAAAGTGAAGTGTAAGATACTATTAATTAAAGCTTTGTTAGGAAACAGGACACAGTCGAGGTTGTACATAATGAGGCAAAGATTTGAGGCAAAGTTGTTTTCCGACTTGTGTGTCTATTGTTTTTGGAGACGTGTCGAAACTTTGTAATTTACACGCGCTATCATTTGTATTTATATTTTACAACAAAAAAATCCTTTAGATAAATGGCAATAAAAGATACCCTCCATCTTGTATGACATTTCCGACTCCTTTTTTTTTTTTTCTGGATCCGGTTTTTCTAACCTAGAGGTAAATTTTTATATTCTAAAGGGAAAACACACTTTCCTGGCATAGTGTGTGTGTGTGTGTTGAGGGGAAAGCAGAGGAGTGTGCCATGTGACGCGTCCACCATTTAAAGCAGGCTGCAGCCTTTTCCCCCTCGCCATCGCTCCGATCTACACCGGAACACCTGAGCTCCATTTCCTGTTTTGCAGGATAGAATCGGAAATGACTGGAGAATGGGCGGAAATGAGAGGACCGGCAGCCAGGGATTGGAAAGTGTGTGTGCATGTAATGGTCACAGGGAAGCTGTATTGTTGAGTGGTAAAGGAAACACGATGACGCCCTTATCCAGAGCGAGTGACTTGCACATCGCTACGAAATTCTCAAAGCCGATTGTTCAGAAGGTGCAACTTCATTCAATAACGTTACTTCTATAACAATATTAACAAAAACTCGCGCAGTCAGAGTCTGATAATGAATCATATAGAAAAAAATAAAAACTAGAATGGTGACATAGTAAAATTTTTGTGGTGTATTTGCGGTGTACATAAGGAGTCTCCAGAACCAGAGCTTCATAACGGTCAGTTCACAGGAGTTATTGAAAAGTAAATTCAATTAATAATTTTTTTTTATTTAAAGGTAATTTAAACTTGGTTGTGTCCAACCCATCCTCTGCACACAACAGTGATGCATTGCAAATCTCATGCCGTTCAGCTGTAGGAGTTGGGATGCAGAACATTCTGTTTTGGTCTCTTCGTCTTGGAAGATAATGTGAAGCAGCCAAAAAAAAAAAACATCAAGGAATGGGTTTGGGGGGATTTTGAAGGAAAGTCCACAAACTCCCCAAAATTATGCCCTTGGGTCAGACAGACACAAAGCTGGAACATTTCTTTAGAAGTTCAGGTTTCTAGATTTTTTTTCTAGCTTAACTTCAGGGGAGAGAGAGAGGCTGCTGGGATCATTTACAGCTAATATTAAGTGTTCTTGATTTAAACATACTATATGTAAATGTCTAATAAATCAAGCAATCGCGGTTTAAAAGTTCTTGGCCCCTAACAGGCTACCCAGTTTAGCTGCAAGCACCAAGTATCATTACGTCATAGCAGCTTCTCTAAACGTAATATTTTTCATTGTTCGCATCTGAGGTAAATTTCATGTCAAATTTCCACTGTCGTTTGGACAGTGTGGGTTAAAAATATTCAAACACTATGTGGTAGAGCTAGCTAAACCGTCTCAGACCTGATTAGTGTTTTTGTTTAATAGAGCTAGATGGTTTAATTACATATTAATAGTACGTCATTCATTTTTTAAATTATGAATATATTAAAATAGATACAAAACTTATATAGTATACTAAAATATAAGATCATAAAAAAATGAATCCCTAATGTTGGCTAGAAAAGTTAAATGTACAGGTTGTAGCTTATATAATAACAATAAATGTAAAAAATTTTTTTTTTTTTTTAACAAAATAATCAATCTAGAGGTTCTAAAATTGTGGCTCTAGATAATTCTTCAAAAAGTATGTGCTGCTAAAATGTTTAAAGAATATATTTAATTAGCCATGCAATTATTACTATTATGAGATAACTCTAGTTTTATATCTTTTATATTGACTATTAATAACATTATACGAAGTGAGCTCAATTATTTTGCAGTCAGATGCCAAGATTTAAATATATAATACACAGTATATATGCGTGCGAGTGTAGTTTTATTTTGAATATAAAAAAGTGTAAAAAAAAAAAAAAAAAGGGGAAAGGAAAAGAAAAAAAGGGGTCTGGGTGTACAGATAAGAAGGTGGCCTGCTGATCCTCAGGACTCCATCTTTAAGCAGTCTATAGGGGAGAAAAGCGTCGACTTCTAATTAAAAAACAATTCAATTACATTAGGCGCGGTAATTACACCCCCCTCCCCCCTCCCAGCACGCGCAGATTCCGTGTCGCGATGGCTAATCCGCTCTTTATCTATTAGCCGTGACATTGAGGACACTCGACCGTTGGAGAGCGAGAGCGCAAGTGAGAATGAGAGGAGAGACGGAGCGCGAGCAGCTGCAATGAGCGCAGACACATCTGTCGGGGGGTGAGGGTGGGGTAAGGTTGAGGGGGGTGTTAATTTACTATAGCTGCCAGGAGATAAATTTTCATGTGTGTTTCACACTCGTGCACGTGTGCGTGTCTTCGTTTCCTGAGCAATGTAGCTAAGCGCTGAGGAGCTCAATCCCGTGCTGTTCCCTACACCAGCCAACATGTTATTTGTGTCTCCTATGAGTTTGTCTCGTGTGGGCGAGGCCTTACCTGTACAGATTTCTTGTTATTGTTTTGCTTCAAGAAAGTAGCCAGATACTGTTACGTTTTTATCTCTTGCTAGTTAAATACTATAAAATACTTTCAAGCTTTTTATGTTTTATTGTGCAACAGTTTGTTCTGACCGAGTGATGTAATTGGACAAGTGGTGATAAGAGTACTGAGGAGAGAGCAGCTGCCTGACAAAACCCACATTCACAACCAGTCACAAAAGCACTTTCAGTAAGAACACACATCTGATAACGTTATGTCGTCTTAAACAACACGCCGTCTCTGCGCTAATCACTTCAAGTTCAAGTAGGCTTTATTGTCACTTCAGCCATATACAGTTATTTATAGACACAACCTAAACAGTGAAATGAATCAACGTTCCTCCAGGACCAAGGTGCTACATGCAACAGAAATTTACAACAGAAATTAACAGAAAAACGAAACTAGCTAACTAAGAGGCATGGTTAGCTGGCTAGCGGAGACAAGACAGATTGACCTGACAACATAAATGAACAAAACCTAACTAGCTACCCCAGAGAGGAAGACTATCTACGTTTTTTTTTACAGACAACATAAAGTGCACGTGCAAATGTGCAAACAAGAGCAACAAAGTGACAGTGCGACAAACACGACATAACATAATACTGATGAGTTGAGGTGTAGTGGAGAACCAGTAAACGTCATCTGAAGGATCATTTAAGATGACTGCTTGGATTTGTCGCCTCACGTAACCACCTAATTTGCATAGAATTTAGTTGAGGGTCTGGTGTTCATCTTCCATACCACTTTATCCTGTATTAGGGTCACGGGGACCTGGAGCCTATCCCAGGAGACTCAGGGCATGAGGCAGGGTCACGGGGACCTGGAGCCTATCCCAGGAGACTCAGGGCATGAGGCAGGGTACACCCTGGACAGCGTGCCAATCCATCGCAGAGCACACACACACACACACACACACACACACACTCATTCACACACTATGGTCAATTTGGGAATGCCAATTAGTCTAATCTGCATGTCTTTGGACTGTGGGAGGAAACCGGAGTACCCGGAGGAAACCCACCAAGCATGGGGAGAACATGCAAACTCCATGCACACAGAGACGGGAATCGAACCCGGCCCCTGGAGGTGCAAGGCGACAGTGCTAACCACTACACCATCGTGCCGCACGAGGGTCTGGTATTGTTGCTGAAATCGGAGCTTTAAACATAGAATAACGGTAAGTACTGTGCGTTTACTAAAATCCTCCTTTTACAAGGACATCGCAACCAAACAGGCTGCGGAGCAAAGATGTAAATTTGCCCCTGGGGGTGATTTCAGCGGGGTCAATGCAAACTCTCTTGTCATTTTTCTCTTTTTCCCCACAGACAGATCGGACCTTTATTAAGGAGCCTAGTTCACACGTGACCGTTTCCGTGTTTCAGGCCACGGAGTTAGAAAGCTCTCGCGCGGATCGGGCTAAACGCTTCTAAACTCATTAATTCTGCGGAGGCCCTTCAGAGGCCCGCGCGCGCACTCGGCGTCACGCGGTGCTGCGAACCAGCGAGCCAGATCGGGAGCGGAGGAGGAGGAGGAGGAGGGCGAGACAGGGAGAGGGAGGAAGAGAGGGAGGGGTGGCGGGGGAGCGCAAGGCTGAAAGGCTGGTATTATATTCTGCGGCATGAAGGAAATCAGAGCGCGCGCAGGGGGTCTCGCGGGACCACGGCGGCGTGTTGTAATAGCACAGCGCGCGAGCTCGGCGATGCCGGGCCTGTTTTAAGTGCGTGTCGATGGAAAGGGCGTGGGGGGGGGGGGTGTTGGGAGGGGGTGGAAAACGAGCGGCTCGAGGATTAGAGGGAAATGGGCAAGATGTGTGTGTGTGTGTGTGTGTATGTGGGTGAATGAGAGAGAGAGAGAGAGAGAGAGTGACTGAGTAGATCCAGATGTTGTTGCCTTTGCCTCACACGAGGCTGGCGTCCCCGTGGGCTTCACCTGTCACAAACACGTCACAACTCATGACACACATACACACACACACACATGTGGGTATTAGCGGTAGGACTAGGAGGGGCAGGCAGGATCAGGTGGGATTTGTTGCGGGTGAGAGAGTGCTGCTCTAACGGCGTGTTGACGGGGAACGGGAAGCACACACACACACACACACGCAGTCGAGTCACGGCTCGTAGGAGTTTTGCTCTCCAGTAGGTAACACCGATCCAGCCATCTGTTGGTGCAATCAGAGTCTGGCACACACACACACACACACACACATGGGGCGGTAGCCAAAGCTTTAAGGCTTGTGTGGCTGCGAGCTGGAACAAGGCCTCTGGCACCGAGCCAGAGAGAGAGAGAGAGAAGGAGAGATATAAAAGAGGGAGATATAAAAGAGAGAGCGCTTGAGGTTCAGGTTGCAGGAAGCTCTTTGCACTCAGCGGCGCCTCCAGCAGCCGTTATCAATCAGCATGATCACACACGCGTGTGCGTGCACACACACACACACACACACGGGCCCACGCACTTCTCTCTCTCTCTCTCTCTCTCTCTCTCTCTCTCCATTCCACCTGCAGATCGTTATGGATCGGTTGGTATAATTTACAGAAACACCCCCATCCCCCAAGATACACACATGCGCGCACACACACACACACACACACATAGACCATTTTATTCACCCAGCTGATTAATTGGCGTTTAATTTCATGGATAAGAAAATACCCCTACAGAGCTCAGGGCTTTGTTGTTCTCAGCCACAGGGAGCGAGTCGGGGCTGCGTCCCAAACCGCACGCTGCACCTCCTCTACTAAATCATGTGTCAGAATAAAACACCACCATTGCCTCCCCAGATTATCATAGCTGCCATATTAGCTGTTAAATATTTTCTTTCTCTAATTCTCGTTTATGCCATAATCACAACCAACGCTTTCAAACGTAAGTTTTTCACCTTGCTGGTGTTTTACGATTAGGCACGCTTTACGAGATCCGCCGTGCCATAACGTGTGCTCTCCCTGTCAGATAATATGATGGAGATTCTTTGACAACTGATCCTGAGGTAACATGAAGGTTGTACCATCTCCGCTACCACGTTAGTAACTGTCCCATGAGTACAGCTTCGCCATGTCTGTCGATTTTATCTCAGGGTCGTAGCAGCGCTCACACTCATCCGCTCACACTCATCCGCTCAAGAACGACAAACATTCTCATGCTGACAGAACTTTGTTGTCACCATGACACGAAACTAGCAACTGGCCAGAGTGTCATTTTACACTTTACACGTCCTAAGACTGATCTGATCTCATGACCGAAGGGTTCTTGTATTAAATCTTGTCGTTCAGAAAACAATGCTGTTTTCACGGCAGTGGAGAATTGTTTAGCTTTTTTTGTCCATTAGCATAGCGACTAGTAGCATAGGTGTACGATGTGACGTATGAAATAATATCAAGACTAGCTAAATATCTACACTTGATCTCATCCCATAGGAAGCATTTACACCTCAACACGTCACTGGCAACAATGCATTCATTAGCAAAGTAAAGAACGGTTTTCACAAGATAATTTACTCCACACAGGCTTAAAGAAAAGCCTGAAATCACCATCTATGGTGATCAAATTGCATTTATAGATAATTTTATAGATGTGCGCACAATTTATTATTGCATTTAAAAGCTAAGCTGTTGTAAAAATGCTTCATGATTATTTCTTTTCCACTACTGTAGACGGAAACGTGAGTGATGTGGAGCCGTGTAAAACGTGTCGATAATTGGCTTCCAGCTAGTTGGAAATCTCCAAACCTGTCTCCAGATTCTTGCTGAAACACGCCCGTGGCTGAAACCCTACAGTCAAAAGATCTCGAGTCTCCGCAGGGAAGCTCCTGCTATGTATTGTTGGCCTCTCCAAAAATGGGCTGGCAGAGATCAACTCAAACTGCACCGGGCAAACGAAATCGACTCGTCCTAAATATACACGCACACTTACACTGCAGAAAAACTTCAGTACTGTAAATCATGTTCTGTTTTGTGCATAGAAATGTGTGTATGCAGAAATTACAGACAGAACTACGTACACACACAGCATACATGAGATCCTGGGTTTATCATCAGCAATGAATTATTCTTTTGCAAGCCATGTTCTTAACGACCAACCACTAATTACCATTTTTTAATAGCTCCCAATCACTGATCACCACTGCTCCTAAGAAAAAAAAATCCCTGATCACAAGCACTTACCAAACACCAATCACTGGTAACTATTGTTTACTAACCACTAATCAGTTGTGGATCAGGCAGTTGACGGAATGAGCTGCAGATCAAAGGATTGGGTTTGAGTAACACCACTGTTGGCCACTTGGGGAGGCCTTTTATCTGATTCCCATGTAAGGGTTGCAAGTGGAACCCACCAATATGAAGGATGACTTACATGTAACCATTAAAAACGTGGCCTAAAAAAATCACTGATCATCATCATTTACCTACCAATTAATCACTGATTGCCATAGTTTAGCAAACACTGATCAGTGATCGCTATCGATTACCAACCACCAATCATTTTATCCTTAAAAGAAATTTAAACTTTATTACTTATTAGGGATGTGCACGAGTACTCGATTAATCAAGTACTCGAACCCTTCAGCGACGATCGAGTTGTTAGGGCGAGAATGCCCCAGCAAAGACTCAGATTTTCGAGAAGGAAGGACTCTGAGGGACATACCGGGTTCTCCGGCACGTTTCCGGATCCCGGGATTCACTCTGCTCCGGCAGCACTTTAGCAGCGAGATCACATTGAGCGAGCAGGAGACCGCCTGAGAGCCGTGTACGAAAAAAGAGCGGTGGCACAGAGTCGTCCCTCAGGACCGTGTGCCTGTTCTGGAAGCTCCAGGGCCAACAAGGGGGATCCCTTCAGGTGCCGTTGTTTCAAAGTAACGGGAGAAGCGCATCCACTACTTTATGATTGGTGTAGTTCAAGCTCACATGCATTTTGTGTAGATAAATACAATTTGTAATATAACATTTACATATTTATGTATCTAGGCTATGTGATTAATTTTATATACAATGCGTCGTGTAGAAAAAGCGCTTTAGCGTCACCTCATGCTGTTATTTCTTTTAAATGTTTACTGTATACTGTGATGCAAACGCCCCGCCCCTTGCTTAAACTCCACCCCCGATTAATCGAGTACTCGTTCTCAAACCTGTGGATTACTCGAAATGAAATATGAACAAAAATGCCCATCCCTATTACTTATGTAATTAGTTCCTTTTGTGTTGCCCTGACCAGACGCTTCTCTCCTTACATGAAATTTTTTTCACGTAAGTCAAATATTAATATGCAAATCATCCGGATCATTTGCATGTTTAGTAATTCGCTACTTTCCCTTAGTTGTAAATGTAAAACACCTCCAGCACAACTCTTATTTTCAGCATTACGGATATTTAAAATGAGTACGTCTACATTTTTTTTACTCTCTTGTGTTTTACGCCAGAATGTGAGCGTGTGTATTTTTTTAAACAATCGGATTTACGGTCTTTTTTTAGTCTGCTGTATAACCGGAACTGAGACAAACCTTGTCTTCGCTCTCTGGCAGCATCTGTGTGTGTGTGTGTGTGTGTGTGTGTGTGTGTGTGTGTGTGTGTGTATGTGGCGGCGGCAGCCTCGAGACTGCGCCTATAAACACTTCCAAGCGTCTCGCTGTGAGAAACCTCTGGCACCGAGTCTGCGTCCGCAAGAATGAAAGAGAAAGAGAGAGAGCGCGCGCGAGAGAGAGAAAGAGAAACGGGAGGGAGGCGTGGGGAGCGAGCGCTGCTCCTCCGTTCGTTCGTTTCGCCCTTTCATGCGCGCGAGCAAACGGAAAATCAGAAAGCGGTGAAGTGTGAAGAGCAGGCGCCTCTGATTCACACACACGGCGGCTCCAGCGCGGCCTAATCCGATTGTTTTTGCGGAGAGGAGTGGCGTGAAACTCGAGCGTGAATACATGGCCAACCCTTGAGGGTGACCCTGATCCTGACCTTTAACCTTTAACCTTTGATCTGCTGGTAGCGAAGCAACAACAACAAAAAATTCTCTGCAAGAAATTCATCAATTCATCCTGATTTCAAAACAAAACAACTCGGGTTAATTATTTGTCTTGCCCCCACATGAGCGTGCACGAGGCATCCGACTAGTCCACTGACTAACGCTAGTGTTGATGCTAATACTAATGCACTAATCTGTACCTTCTGGGAATCCAAAAAGACTGAGCATTGCGTAAAGCTGAACTCTCACTTTCATTTCTAACATGGTGTGTTATATAATGTGTGTGTAGGTTCTGTAAACACTGCTGTAGGCTATGCTGTTTCTTTTGAGCAGGTAGCACCGAAGCTGGAAGCGTTCCATCTGTTCTTCATGATAAAGAGATAAAAATGAAGAATATACTGATCCAAATGTTGTCAAACTTATTTTTCTTTTGGCTTCTATTACCGTTACCTATGGTTGTAATGAAAACTTTGTGGGAGGGACAAACCCTGTCTCTGCTATCAATCACAGCGTGCCAGCCAACTGTGGGCTTCTGTGAGTGCATGTATGCGGAAGAGGGTAGATAGCGCTTTCCTTTGATTGTGATAAACTGCCTGGTGACACGACATAAGCAACAGTTTGATAAAAGATAAGAAGCCAGATAAACAGCATGTCAAATGAAGTGGTATTTCAATTTGGGGAAAAAGTAATGGCACCCCCATCAAACATGGACAGTGCATGTCTGTAGGAGCTGCAAGATCCAGCGTGCTTATGAGGCGCTATTTATGTTTTCACCGTTGCATTTGAAGGTATGAAGAAAAACAAAGATATATTTGTTAATTTGATTTGGGTATGAAAAAAATTCTGGAAAAAAAAAACCTGAAACTGAAAGATAAATGGCTCGGCCTATCATCCGGAGATCGCAAGTTCAAATCCCAGGTGATTCTGTCCTCCTCCTGATGAGAAACCTAGAGAGGGGCTGGTTGGCAGAGCTCTCTCTGGGGAAGGGATGGGTGGCACTCTAGCGCTCTTACACCAATCGCAATACTAGGCAATCATTGGCATCTGTGAGCTCATGCAAGCAGAAGGAGCAGATAGCGCTTTCTTCTGATTGTGTTACGCCCCACCCTACGGCTGGCATCACGGGTCTCAGAGCAAACACATGGTAGCCTTTACTCACCCTGGTTGGTGGATGTAGCCTTGTCCCGAGTGCCACCTAATGACAGAAGGAATTTGCTACGCCTAATTTAAGGAAGAAAATGCAGGAAAATCTGTGAAAAATAAAAAGATGTTTTGTAAAACATTTTGTAGTTTTATTTGTGAGCTCTCTAGAAAGCTAGAGAGAGATTCCTTTATAGCTTCGTCTAAACGTTTAAACAAACGATGATTGCTGCATGCATACGGAGTCCCCTACGACAACGCCGATGACTAGACTAACTAGCACACACATGCCGGGAACGTCTTACTATTGTAAAGCGAGCGCTCAGCATCTGATGCCGCTGACGTCAAACCTAAACTAAACGAGGTTGTTTATTATTCTCGCTTTCCAGTCAAAAGAAAGTCAGCTTTTTGTAAATCGTTTTTCAGATATTCGTGAATTAGTGTTTTGGATTCCAATCTTATTTTTCAACCGCGTCTGCTTTCTTTAGTGGCCGTGATTTTTACCAGACAAAAAAAAAAAAAACAAAGAAGACAGACGTCCTTCATGAAGGAATTTTTTTTTCCCCTTTACGGCGAAGGTTTTGTGAATTCAGGCGACGTCTTATCACCTGGAGTTCGAGGCCGCTCGATATCACAGCGTTATCTCAGCCTGTTCTGTCTTCTCTTTGAAACAGTGCTGGGAATCCGGATGACGATTACCCTCAGGAGCTTCCCGTCGCCTCGCTAATTTCGTTATTTTGGATCTGAGCCCTCCTCCTCACCCGCCTCGCGCAGCGCCGCTCCCCGAGGGCAATATTTCTTCTTTTCGTCTTGCCTGAGCTGAGCGTCGGGCTCCTTGCTGTCTTCTCTCTCTCTCTCTCTGTCTCTCTCTCACACACACACACACACACACCTCTTTCTACTTGCTTCCTATTCTCTGCACGTACAGAATGTTTGCATTAGAGGCTTTTTCAGCAGCGTGAGCAAAAAGCCTCGAGGTCCACACATATCCTTGTTTTTTTCTTATGGGCGCTGTATTGAATCCGGTGTTGGTCAATGAAAGCGGCGCGCAGGGTTTTGCGGGTATTCTGCTAAGATGCTAAGAATAGCTGGGACTTCAAGAGGGCCATCGATTTCTATCCACCTGGATCCGCTGCACCTCCGTTTACAGTCATTTCTAGACCGTCCGATTTTCGCGATCTTGTCAAACTGTTATCACGCTGCACAAGGTCCCAATAAAATCTATCGTACAACGTGTTCTCTGTGTCAGATTATACTATCAGGATCCTCTAATCACGGACCTGCAATCAACTACAGTGTGCGAAGTCTAAGTCATCAGCTTAATTGTTAACATTCTTGCTTTAAGCGTTCGCAGATGACCCCCAGACCACTAGAGGGGGTCATGATTGATTAATATAGGTACAGCAAAGGTACAGGGAGTTACGATGGGTGGGTCTGCCTTGATATGTAAACTTTTTTAAGTTTACAGCTATAGTTTGAGTTATGAGCTGTAGTTGATTTTAAACATACATAAAGGTCTTTCATAATCGTAGCAATTAATCGTAGCAACTCTGAGAATCATGACTAAACTCAAGTTTCAAGCCTTTCACCAAGCTGAGTTGTGTATTAGCGTATGATTTTTATTATTGTTAGCTAGTTGCTAACCCTGTGGTCAAAACTGACATACTGACAGAATGAAATGAGTTTCTTTTTTTTTTCCAGCATTTACACAATATATAGACCTGGGATGTGAATCGGAGCCGCTCCGATCTCCTTCCGTGGTGCGACTCAAGCGGATCCAGATTAGGCGAAACTCCAGATGGCTGCAATCGAGGCTGTGGAGGCGGAGAGGCAATAAATTCACAGGCTGACATGAATGCACAAAGGGCCAATCCCTCTGGAAACTCCCGCAGCGCAAGCAAGCGTCTATCTCACACGCTCACACGCACACACACACACACAGAGACAGACATTCCTTTTTCGATCCCCTTAAAAGGCTTTCGCAGTACAGAAAGGCAAGGAATCAAAGAAGGCGCCGAAATCTAGAGCTTGAAGTGCTCTTTAGTGTGACTTGAAAAAATGCTAATTTCACTCAGGTTGCTCTGAGGTCTGAGACTGAAGCATAAACACGAGGTACGCAGAAAAGGTTTCGCAGCATGACCGCGTTAACATAGTTATATACGCACTTACATGGTGTAATATACATTTTTAAATGGTGTAAATTTTGGTATTACAAAACATAAGAAATATGAAAGGAGTCTCCAACATTTGGCACGTTACAAAACGCATGTTGCAAAAGTTACTGCGTAACTTAAATATCTGTACAGTGATAGCTCAACACATGAACGCCCCGCCTAACAAATTTGAATAATGAACTTTAATTTAGCAAGAAATTTCATACGAAGGCATATGAAGTATTTTCGGCATAGGAATGAACGGAACAAACTGAATTGAACACCGGCTAAGTTGTGCACGTGCCTGAGTGCAGTTCAAAACGTGTTTGCATCAAGGGAAAGTGCAGTGAGGTTGCATATATTTTTTCTTTTTATATTTTATGTATTTTGTGCAGGATTTACTGAAGACATAGCACCATGAGTCGTAAGGATGTTAGCAAGGACGGTAGCAAGAAGAAAATAGTCACTTTGTATTTGTTTTTTAAAGCAGCCTGTGCCAAAAGGAATCATTAATTAAGTGAGGTTTAATGTCTATTTATATAATATTTTTCTTCATTTACATGTCTTTTCTAAATCGTTGGATTGTTTTTATGTGCAGAAATATGATTAGTATTGGAAACTGGTAATATTGGTAATATTTTTGGGTGGCTGAAATGGATTATCTGCATTTACATTATTTCTAATGGAAATTCTTTTTTTCTGAATAAAAATTTAGATTTTAAGAAATTGCCTATGGAACATATTAAATTTTTATGCCAAGGTACCACTGTACATGAAACATGGAAAGAGTCTCCAACATCCAGGACGTTGCAAAACTCTACGTGTTTCATAACTTAAATATGATGTTACCCTGGCAAATGAATACCCCACCTCATATATTTTAGCGTAAAAAAAATTCCAAGCTATTTGCCTTGGCATATTAACCATTTTCGACATACAAGCAACTGAACTGAGACAAACTGAGCACTGGGAGCTGTTCACATGTAAAAGCCAAGCAAAGCAAGTTTACTTTTTTTTTTTTTGCATTTTTTTGCACAGCACCACGGGCCCCAAGAACATTAGCAAGGACGTTAACAAGAAGGAAAGGGAGTTTGGATTTTAAAGCAGCTGGCGCCGAGAGGAATCATAAGGAATAAGGTTAAGTGAGGTTTAATGTCTATTTATTTCATAATTTAATCCATTGACCCACTAAACATTGGACGTCGAATAGACGTGCAGATCATGTCTATATTGGATCCGTCAGTCCATGACCAATTCTGGACATCTATTCGACGTCCAAACTAGGTGCACTATTTGGAAGTCCAACCATGACCCAACTTGGACGTCATTTTGACGTTCAACATTTGACCTAATCTGGCTTATTTTTTTTGGACGTCATTTGGACGTCTATGGCAGTGGCAGTATGTGTTTTAGGACTAGCTTATGGGTGGGCCCCTGAACGGTAATTGCTCAGCTCTCTAACGTCGTCTACTGGGTGCGGCTGGCGGGGCGTCGCAAGTTGTGCTCCACCGAGACCGTGCTCCACCTGACTGCCTCAAGACAATATTTGCGCTCCTCCCTCCCCCACAAAAGGACTCTGGCGTTCACAACGCCAGCGCCGACCGCCTTCACGCCTCCAAGACTGAGAGAGTCATGATGACCGGGGACGGTCACAGCTCGGGTGGGGGTGTGGCGGCGGCTGACGACCGTCATGCTTTGCGGGGGGGGGGTTGCTGTGTGTCCACCCTGTTGGGGAAAGGCGTTTGGGTTGGTGGCTTCGGCCAAGTTGGGTGTGTTATGTATGTGTGTGTGACCTGTTGAATGTGCTCCGGTTCATGCTATGGCTGAATTCTCGAGTGAATGTGTTTCCCATCCTTTATGTGTGCTGTGAAGAAATAAACTACTCCCAGCCGCTTGCACTGGGAAGCAATCAAGCCAACTCGTCTCTCCAAGATCCTTCTAGCGGTGAAAAACGCTACATTGGAAGACATGATCTAGTCCTATTTCAGAAGGTGGGATACTGTTCTTGATTGTCTCAGCAGCAGGTGATAAGCATACAAAGGTGTAATGCATTTCCAGTTCAAACCGCTGAGCCAAACAAAGCTACAGGAAAATGAATACATGATACAGAAAACATGTCATCCACCCTCTTCAAACATAGGACTACATAGAAGTTGTATAAAAATTACGTGTTAAGTCAAAATTTTATCTTGAAAAGATGTCCACAAACGACCACGTTTGGACCACTTTTGGACTATAAATAGCCCTTACATGGAGTTCCCACCGACATCAACATTAGACGTGCGGTAGACGTCGAAAAAAAATACGTCGCCTGGCGTTACAAAACAACCCCATCAATGGACGGAAATTGGACGTCAAAAAATGACATGGAAAAGACGTCACTCCGACGTCACATTGCGCAGTGGGAAAATGCGTTACAGAATTTTCGATTTCAAGAACTCGTTTCCGGAGCGGATTACATTCGTATGCCGAGGTACCACTGTAAGAGAAACACAGAAAGGGGACATTGCAAAAGCTAAGTAGCCGTATACCCCTATGTGATCGTGCAAATAGGGTTTTGTGACGTCATAACGCATATAGCGTGACATCAGCAGTGGATATGATTCCCGTGTCGCTGTAAGCTGCTCGGGACCTGGACAGCCTGTGAAACGCGGAGCTTTAACGAGCCCTGTGTTAAAGCGGGACTTTATGGGGCACTTTTTTTTTCACCGCCTCTCACCCGAGCTCGCACGCACACATTCACTCAGCGCGTGAAGGTCTCTTCGCTCAGTGTGTGTGTGTGATAGAGAGAGACTGCGGGCCCTTAAAATGCAGATTTAAAAGCTTCCACACACACACACACAGTTTCTTCCTCCTTCTCGCCTGTTCCATTGGCTGCCAAATGTTCCTTTAACCTGTACACGTGCTTCCGTGTGTGTGGGGGTTAAACGTGGAGCACACACACACACACACACCGCCGTTAATCCGTTTGTCACGGCGAGGCGTGCTTTACGAGCGCTGAAAGATGATTCCGCTCGGTGTGTGTGTGTGTGGGCGGAGGAGGAGGGGGGGGTACAAGCCTCAGCGGGATTTTTCCTTCACGTTAATATAAATAAATAAATAAATGTGTGTGTGTGTGTGTGTGTAACCAGTCTAGCAGCGGCGAATGTTAAATCGTATCCAATTACCGGCTGCTCGGCGATACGGCGGGAATAATTCTTTCCGCGTGACAGCGCGATTCGATTACTCTCGCGCGCGCGAGGAGGGCTCGGCGGGGCGCGTGCGTGCGTGCGCGAGCGAGCGAGCGAGCGCCTTTCGTGGGTCTTCCCGCCAACACCCTCCACCTCAGCCCACCCTCCACCACTCCGCGAGCGCAGGATTTATACGTTCATAAACGCGGCTGACGCAGACCTGGGTGTATATATATGTGTGTGTGTGTATGAGAGAGAGAGAGAGAACGTGTGTGTGTGTGTGTGTGCAGGCCTAATGGTGCATGGCCTGTTCCTGTTCCTGTGGCTCGTTCTCGTTCGCGCGTCTCGCTGATTGACAGGCGGAGAGCTTTCAGAACGCAACGCTGCTTTGAAACAAGATGGCCCGCGTCAGACACGCTCCCTCAGGGCCGGTGACCTTTCACCTTGACCTTTTTCACCTCCCTGCAGGTTATGTAGGAATCCACGCACATGAGTCGTTAGAGACGGCGGTCGATGGAGAGAACGAGGACAAAACGCGTGTACGGAACTCACGAGAACCTGCCTGCGTTCTAGAAAGAAAAAATAAGAAAATCGATGTTGTTCTTAGCTTAGTTGTACAGTTTAACAATTTGACAGTGTTAGCCTTAGTTTAGCTAGCCACCAAGCCTGAACACAACACATTGATAAACAGTTCCACTGCAGCAGGATACCGCTAGATTCTCAACTAGCAAGCGATAAAGCAGCTATAGTTGACTTCTACGTTAGCGTGTGATTAGGCTCATCTCATCGTGTCAGACACAACCTCTCACCCAATTGTAGCACAGCCACATAAAGGGCTTTTTATAGGGGGGAGAAAACATGGCAAAAGCGTATGAAGTTAAAGCAGCTGCGCCCCTTTAAGATGTCCTTTAGGGTTATTTTACCCCAAGCCATAGGATGTGGTCCCGAAAGGAGGCTCTCGCGAGAATTCGCTGACAGGTAGCGAGAGGTTGGCGGTGACGCAGTAGGTCACCTGGTCCACCTTTAAAGCGCTGCCGCGGAGAAGCGAGGGGGGGAGAGAGATGAGCAGAAAACAGCGGTGTATTTTTGATAAGAGAGAGAGTGGAGACAAACGCCTGTTTGGGATTGGATTACCTTTCGCTGGATTAATCTTTGCCGGACCTTTTCCACTACCCTCTTACCCTTTTGTTCTCGTGCTCCCGGAACATCTCAGTATTGCCGGTGAGACCGACTCATCACCCCCAACACACACGCTTTCAATAATCCGGACTTTGGACATTTATCTCATTCACTCGCACACACATAAACAAACACACACACGCATACTTATATTTGTATATATTTTGTAAATATTCGTTTTTGGTGCACCTTTGTTTGTTTTTTCACTTATTACACTTTGGGTTGTGCTTTAAAGTTTATTGTGTCGCGTCTTTCCTTGTTCCGCCACGCTTGCGCAATACCGGAAGTTGGATTCTGGAACCACGTATTGTAACTTTAAAATCCAAACGTTACACAATGTCTACAGAGACGTTACGACCAAAAAAAAATAAAAAATTTGGAAAGAAGCAGCAGGCGCTGTCGCTTCCTCGGGTGATCGTACATAGCTAGTACAACTAGCTAGCTTTGCAAATCCCGTCTGAGAACAAAGCCTGCACTGAAGCAGATTGTGTAAACCACACAACTTGTCTTTAACAACTTCGCTAAAAATAGCTGCTGCTGTTTCTTTAAGAAAAAAAAAAATCAGGCAGGCCACACCCACATGAGACACGACTGATTCATTGCTTGCTAGTGCAGCTAAGCTTTATTCTTTAATTCAAACCAAGCAAGCTCGATAACATTGGCTCAGCTAGCTCACTGTTTCGGTCTCTCGCAAGATTATGGTTTTTAAAACGTTGAGTAGAGCTGAAAATAAAAAGCTAGCTGGGTGATGTCACATGATCCTGTGTGTGATTGACAGCTTGTGGTTAACACAAGTCCCGCCCATGCCGACCCCAGGTCACGTCACTCCGGCAAATCTGGAAATCCGGTTTGTCTGTGTAAGTGTGTGTGTAAGTGTATATTTTATGGGTGTGTACGGGTTCTTTTTTTTTTTTATGTCCCGTGCTTGTCTAGTGGTTTTTGGTTTGTGTTTTGTGTGTGCTTGTACACACACGTCTCACTGTGTGTGTGTGTGTGTGTGTGTGTGTGTGTGCGTGTGTGTGTGCGCGCGTGTGTGTGTCCAGGGCTGCTGGCTCAGGCGTTTTTTAAAACCGGGGCTGTACAAATGAGTAATGGTCCGGCGTGTTGAGGCGTCATGTGCAAATTAGGAGTGCAATGAGGTGTGTGTGTGTGTGTGTGAGAGAGAGAGAGAGCAAGAGAGAGGGAGAGAGGAGGGTAGAGCTGGAACCAAGGGCCAACCCTGGGCTGACACTGACTGGTGAGCGTGTGTATGGCTTGACAAGGACCCAAACACGCACACGCACACGCATACACACGCACACCTCGCCTGCCAGCCGGCCTCAGCTGTGGAGTGCTCTCCAGCCACCATGGTAACTGCTATATTAAAAAGACAGCCGTGTGTGTGCGTGTGTGTGTATGTGTGTGTGTGTGTGTGTGAGAGAGAACAAGGCAAGGTGAACAGCCATTAGCTTGGTCCTCTGCCTCTGTTTAGCACTGCTCCCTGTCCTCCATCTCTCTCTCTCTCTCTCTCTCTCTCTCTCTTGCTCACCCGCTCTCTGGCTGCAGTTTTATGACATTAAACATTAATGCCCGTCTCGCTGAACCCTTATCTCCGATATCTCCCGGCCTCATCCGGTAAAAGCATACCGTTTCTCCCTCCACTGCGTCATTAACCATGTTCTCTTTCAAGTCTTTCGTAAATGTTTACGCTCCGACTCCTGGAATCGTGTTCGATACTCACCGTAGACGCAGAGGGATCAAGTTATCACATGCCCTGCTAAGTCACGCCTGTGGTAAATATCACTTACCCACGTTAGCTAGCTAGCTATAAAATCAGATGTCACAACAAAACCCTACTGCTTAATGCGGAAGCTAAAACAGACTCGCTACTTTATCGAATAAAAAAAAATCCTTTCTAATTTGCCGCTAAATTTTATTTGTTTAAAAACAAATACATAACTAGCTTTAAATAAGCTAAAGTCCAGATCTTCAGCGAGGTGCGATTTAGATAAAAATGTAGCCGAGCATTATGTAGCTATCGCGCTATACTTTAATAATATTTAATAATAATATCATTTTTGCAATATGTTTCACATGGTCGAAATTTAGATAACAAAATATGTTGAACAAATTATTAATAAAACAATTGTGGACAATTCAATGTACTGAATGTCAAGTTGCGAGAAAAATGTTATTGTCACAAATTTTGAAAATCTTATTATGTTTCAGAATATTGAAAACAAATTTCATGTCAATGAAGTAAAAGCTGATGCACAATTTTTCGTGACGGTCTTAAGAAGTACATTATTTTCTCATTCTTGCTGTTCTCCTGTCCATCGTTGTCTCTCACTTTTGTCTCTCCTGTTTATTGTGTCTCTTTTTTTCTCCCTCATGTCCATTATAGTGTCTTTCTTCATTTGTTTCTCCGGTCTATCGTTTCTCACTTATTGTCTCTTCTGTCCCCCATCGTCTCTATTTGTCTCTCTGGTCTTTTGTGTTTCTCTTTTTTTATCTCTTCAGTCCACCATTTTGTCTCTCATTGTATCTCTCTCTTTATTATTTTTCTCTCACATGTCTATAGTGTATCTCTTTTTGTCTCTCCTGTCCATTATTGTCTCTCTTTGTTAGTATCATCTGTCGATTGTGTCTCTCTGTTTTGTCTACCCTGTCTAATGTCTCGTTTTTGTCTCTCTTGTCACTTGTGTCTCCTTTTTGTCTCTCTTGTCTATTGTGTCTCTCTTTTTTTCTCTTATGTCCATCATCATCTCTCTCCTGTCTATTGGGTCATTCTTTTTTGTCTCTCCTGTTATATCTGTCTTTTTTTTGTCTCGCCAGTTCATCGTTGTGTCTCTTTTTTGTCTCTCTGGTCAGTCATTTTGTCTCTCCTATCTATAGTTTTTTCATTATATCTTTGTATCTCTCTTTATATCTGTCCTCCTATTATATTATCTCCTATATTTTTTCCCTCCTTTTTCCTTTATCTATGTCTGCTTTACAGTATATCTATCTAACGTTGAGTTTCTCTGTCTATAGATTTCTCTCTCTCTCTCTCTCTCTCTATCTCTTTGTCTATCCTCTATCAACCTCTGTGTATCTCTTTCTGTCTACCTTTAATTCATCCATCTTTCCTTTCCTCTCTCTATCTTTCTATATCTCTATCTATTATGGTGTCTCACACCGTCTGTCATTTTCCCAACTTATATCATTGTGTCTCTCTTTCTATCCATCATTGTCTTTCCGTCTATCTACTGTTCTCTTCTCCTCTTTCTATCATTTTATATCGTCTACCTCTCTGATTGTGTCTGCTCCTGTCTGTCTATAGTTCTGTCTCTCTGTACATCTTTGGGTATCGTCTGTCTTTCTGTCTCTCCTTGTGTTTGTCAGTGTCTCTCTCCTTCCCTATGATTTTATCTTCTATCATTCTATCTCTCCATCTACCGTTCTGTCTCTCGCATCTCTTCCTCCTTCATTTTGTCTCTCTTTCTATCCATCATTCTGCGTATCCATCTATCTATCATTCTGTCTCCCTCTCCGCTCACTGGGAAGATTACATGTCCTTGACATCCCTTTTCCCACAGTCTCTCTCTCTCTCTCTCTCTCTCGCTCTCTCTCGTCCTGGCCTCACCTCTTTTAACCTGCACTCATCCAGCTCACAGCTGATGACCTTACTCTCCCCATCTCCCTCCCTACTTCTCTCTCTCTCTCTCTCTCCCTCCATTAGCCTGCACTGCCATCACCCAGGACGAGGAGTGACCTTGTGATTAAATTCACTTCCCTCCCTCTCTCTCCCCCCTCCCTCTCTCTCTCTCTCCGCTCTTCTCCTCCTCTCCCTCTCTCATTTCCTCCCTCATTTTTTCTCCGTCGTTCCGCACTCAGTCCATCTCTGCGCATAAATCACGAGAGTTCTCTGAAAACTCCTCGCATGTTGTTTTCCTCTTTGGGGGTTTTGGAGAAAGCGTGACCGGGTGAAGCAAGTACATTCTCACACACACACACCCTCACACGCACACACACACTCACAAGCATGTACATACACACACACACATACACGTACACGTGTATGCGGTCGCACAAGCGCGCACACACACACACACACACACCATTAATCGCGACTCACGCTGCTGACATTTGGAAGAAAGGTCACAGCACACACACACACTTGTCTGGTTTCTCTCCTCCCTCACTCTGTGTGTGTGTGTGTGTGTGTTAATGGTAGGTTAGATGTGTTTTTTTTCGGTGTGCCTTGCTGTTGTAACGGCGTGGCAAACAAAGCGGTTGGAGGCTGTGGACGTCACGGTGTATGCACGTATTGCAGGCTGTGTGTGTGTGTATATATATATGTGTGTGTGTGTGTGTGTGTGAGTGAAGAGAGACTCTGCAGGGGAAAAAGCCCTTCGGCGTGCAGGTGTCAGCCGCCCAGCAATTACCCCACACGGGGCGTTAAGATCTTGGGGAAGCACCACACACACACACACACACACACACACACACACACAAACAAAATGGTTTTTGTAGTTTCTGAGTTTTTTTTTTTTTTTGTTCTTGTTATTTTGGTCAGATTTAGTCAGATTAAGGATGCTTAGCGAGAGGGGGTGGGGCAAAGGACGTGTAATAAAATGTTATGCAAATGAGGAATAAATCAACACCCGGAGTTAACCAATGACATTCAAGGACACTTATTTATTTAAAAAAAAAAAGGATTTTTGTAATGTAATTATAATGTAATTTCACTTCAGGTCTAGGTTTTGCTTAAGACTAATGCTCACACACACACACACACACAGAGCTATGTGTGTGTATACGTGCAGTAAACTGTATTCACCCGCCCACACCTACACACCCACACAAGGACTATCATTGTCAGAACGTCTCGCTTTATCCGTCCTCGGAAATTCTTGATGTCTGTCACCTCGTCTGTCGTGCTCCTGTCAGGAGGAAAACAGAGAGAAACATCACTCAGAGGACGTGGGTGTGTCTTCTGGTTATTCTTGTGTAACTGATAAAAATAAATAAATAATTGCTCATCGCTCGTACGCGATCTCATCGATCTCTGAACACGTTTTGGTTCAGCGCGTGATAGCGTGACCGCCAGTGTGGAGTGTGTGCGTGTTCACTGAAAGGTAGACTTTACAGTGAGGGGAGGCGTGATGAAGAAAAGGGCGATTGTACATGAATGAGACATACAGTAAAAGTGGAGCGGAGCGATGCCGCTGGAGCAGGATAGAGTCACGACAACTGAGAATCATCAAGTTTGTTTGTGAGGTCTCGTTCCGAGAAACTGATTGTTGCAATTCGTCAACTTCTAGGTATAGTATAAAATTGCAAGTTTTCAAAAAAAAATAAATGAATGAGAAGTTTGAGTCACTAATTCACTAAAAAGGTTGAAAAAATTTTCACGATATTAAAGCTACTATTTAAAAATCTAGCTAGTGATTTTTTAAAAATTGCTTTTTGAAGCAGGGACATGATTAGCAGCTAAATAAGTCACGTCCACTGACAATAAATAAAAGCTTCATCGATGCCCCCAATGTGGGAGCGATGTATAATTACGTCACGCCTCGTCTAGTAAGGGTGTGCGTATGAATGTTACGCAACTCAAGTCCCTCGAACAAAAATGACCTTTACGGTACGGCTAGTTCACATTTAGCCCCGCCCACAAAACTTCCCTATGAGATGCAAACCTTAAAAAGGCGCGGTCAAGTTGTGTAAACTGAGTGTCGAGCCTGAACTGAATCGAGTCAATATCGACTGTTTTTACCGTATAAGGATAATATAAGCATTACGTTCCACTCGATCTGCATGAAAACCCAGATCAGGAGATCATGTGACGAGGAGCCAGGTGCTGCCATGGCAACCAGCAGTACGCGCGTGTCAGGAACGGCCGCTAACGACTGATGTAGAAAGATCTGGGCGATGTGAAGCGCAAAAAATAGCTGCGAGTGTGAACGCCGGGAAACGCGACAGCGAGGAACAAACGAAGCGGATTAAAAATAATAGCGCTGTCTTTCTATTTCTGTACTTCATCAGTCCCTCATCCGTTTCTCTCTCTCTCTCTCTCTCTCTCCTTATCTGTCCGAGTGTCTCTCGCCCTCTCTGCACTCCTCTAAGGTAATCTGATTGTACAGCCACTGCAGCCTGTAATCTCACCCTGAATAATCTCTCTGTCTCTCTGTATTCCTCTCTTCTTATCTTTCTCTTCCTCCCTCTGTCTCGCTTTTTCTCGTGCTCATACTTCCTTTTCTCTCTCTAGACACCTCTCTCATTTCATCTCTTTCTTCCTCACTCTTTCTCCTTCCCTCGCTCCATTTCTCCTTCGTTACTCTTTTTCTTTCACACTACCGGCTTTTTATCCCCTAAGGATGTTTCATCTGTCCCTATTTCTCTCTCCTTCGTGTCTCTCCGTTCGCCTTCGTGTCTCCCCACCTCTTCCTCTCGGTTGTGCTTCCTTGTTCTCCCTTTATTTTGCTTGCGCTCTCATTCTCTTCCTCACTCTTCCTCCCTCTCCATCTCTCTCTAACTTTCTTTCATCCTTTCTGTCTTCCTCAGTCTTTCTCTCTATCTGTCTCACTGTTTGTCTTAACTTTCTTTCCCTCTCCATCTCTCTCTAACTTTCTTTCATCCTTTCTGTCTTCCTCAGTCTTTCTCTCTATCTGTCTCACTGTTTGTCTTAACTTTCTTTCCCTCTCTATCTCTCTGTCTCCCACTTCCCCAGTTGATCTGTTTGTTTGCGTGCAGGAGGGCAGACAGATAGAGAGATGGCGGGAGTGATCGAGGGAGCAAAGAGTACTGGAGAGGAATGTCACCAGTCAGCTGTAAACACACACACACACACACACATACACACACAAACACGCAGCTCCTAACAGCAATTTGAACCTTTTCTCTCTAAAAGCGTACAAGGCTCCACAGAGACGCAGCCGATACAGGTGTTCCCCAAGGGTGTGTGTGTGTGTGTGTGTGTGTGTGTGAGAGAGGGAGAGACTGTGAACTTAGTACTCTCTGAAATCTGAAACCTGCAAGCCTGGGCCCCTAAGCCTCCTGTCTTCTCTATTTTACACACACACACACACACACACACTTTTGAACTCAGCGAAGCTTGCAACATCCTCCCTCTCTCTCTCTCTCTCTCTCTCTCTCTCTCTCTCTCACTCTCTCGCAGTTAGGGTTTTCAGCCAAGAAAAAAATAATCGATATGAACGCAGCAGCATGAGCCGTGTGTGTGTGTGTGTGTGTGTGTGTGTATGTGAGTGTGTGTGTTCAGACTGTTTTCTTTCTTTGCATTTGGAAATTGTATGTTTGAGTGTGTGTGTGTGTGTGTGTGTGTGTGTGCATCCTCCTCAAACTGCAGCGTGGCTGACCTCAAACTGCACTAGAGAGAGACGAGAGTGAGAGAGAGATTTTGTGTGTGTATACGTGTGACGAGTCTGACGAGTGTGTGCTGTCATCTGCTAGCACTGTTTAGCCTGTCAGATATGCCAGACAAGCCTGTAACCTCAGGCATCAATCCTCTCATACTGCAGACACACACACACACACACACACACACACACACACACACACACACACACAAACACGCAGGGCTCCTGTGTTTGTGTGTGTGGTTGTGTGTGTGCATTCTCTGTACACTTCTATATGATTACAGAAAGAGAGAATGCTTACACTGTGAATGACACAAGTGGGCGGAGCCACATAAAGTCTTTGACACCCTCAAAGCAATTTAGGATAAAAGGTGGAGGCGGGGTTTCTAACAACCACGTGTACCAATTTACATTCTAATTAAACGCAACAAAGGCCTTTGAGCCGCTGACACACCACACACAAATAAACGAGCAGTAGACACACCCCTTCAGCACTGAGACCAGTCCCTCCTGCAATGAGACACATTGCTTCACTAGTGAGACACTCAATCCAATTCAATGAAATTTTATTTGTATTGTGGTTTTAACAATGGTCAATGCAGCAACAGCAGCTTTACAGAATCAAAAGAAAATTACGGAAATGTGTATGAATGAGTGAATGAATGAATTAAAAGGAAAAACTCCCTGAGATTGCAATAGGAAGAAACCTTGCGAGGAACCAGACTCAACAGGAAACCCATCCTCATTTGGGTGAAACATTCCTCTTGCAATAAGACACACCTTACGAAAGGTAGACATCCCTCTAGCAGTGGGCCCAGTTCCTCCAGCAGTGAGACACACCTCTCTTGCAGTAAGACCATTCCCTACCGCAGTGAGACACACCCCTCCTGCAGAGGCAGTGAGACACAACCATTCTGCAGTGAGACACCCTCCTTCAGCAGCGAAATGCCCCTCCAGCAGTGAGATCACTGCTTCCGCTAGTGAGACAGGTAGTGAGTGAGTGATTCCTTCAGTTGTAAGACCAGTCCCTCCTGCAGTGAGATGCCCCAGCAGCACTGAAACCGGTCCCTCCAGCAGTGAGACACATCGCTCCTGCAGTGAGACACCTCTCCAGCATTGAGACCAATTCCTCCAGCAGTAAGACCAATCCCTCCAGCATTGAGACACACCCCTCCTGCAGTGAGAAATGACACCTCCTGTGTGAGACCAGTCCCTCCAGCAGTGAGACACTCCCCTCCTGAGGTGAGACCAGCCCCTTCTGCAGTAAGACACATTCTTTCAGTAGTGAGACACTCTCATCCTGCAGTGAGACCCACCCCTCCAGCAGTAAGACCGGTTTCTCCAGCAGTGAGACCAGTCCGTCCAGCAGTGAGACACACCCCTCCTGCAGTAAGATCCCTCTCCAGCAGTGAGACCAGCCCCTCCAGCAATGAGACCAGTGCCTCCTGCAGTGAGACACATTTCTTCAGCAGTTGGACACATCCTTCCAGCAGTGAGATGCCCCTCCAGCAATGACACACACCCCTCCTGTAGTGAGACACACCCCTTCAGCACTGAGACTAGTCCCTGCTGTGGCGAGACACACCCTTTCAACAGTGAGACACACCAACTCTTTGGTGAGACACACCCTTTCAGTGGTGAGACACACCACTTCTGTGGTAAAACACACCAATCCTGTGGTGAGACATGCCCCCACCTGTGGTGAGACAAGCCACACTCCGACCCAGAGGTGAGACACGGGGCATAGAAGTGGTGGTGACAGCTTGAGCCAAGTGTGTGTATGAGACGAAAAAGTGACTCAGGCTTTGGTCTGGTCCAAAGAAAAAGAGGAATAAAAGCATATAAGGAAATCAGTACACACACGCACGCAGACACACACACACACACACACACTGTGTGGCATTGCATGTTATGCTTAGCTGCAATGTCTCTCAGCACTCACTGAGTGATCAGAGCGAGAGAAAACATTCCCATAACATCTCATCCTGCCACACACACAAACAGAAAAATAGTTTTTTCTTTCTTCTATCTAACAGTCCCTCTTTCCCTGTTCTACCTCTCTCTCTCTCTCTTATGCTTTCTAGCTTAATCTTATCCTCATCAGACCAGGGTGAAAACTACACTTACCTGCATACCTTATTGCAATCATATACAACACCACCGCTCCCCCCCCCCCCCCACCCCTTCTCACACACACACACACACACACCCCGTGGCGGCACAGCATCTGTCTACAGAAATCTGAATACCTGTTTGTCTTGAAAAGCTTTTGGCTGTTGTTACTCACCACCACAAATCCAAGTGTTTGACACACAAACACATGAGCACACACCCACAACAGGGCACAGCGTGTGCGTCCACACGCTAGCGTGCGGTCAGACAATCTGGCGGCTTCGCTATCGCTAAATGGCCCCAATCACAAAACCTTATGACTCGCAGAAAACAATGGATCGATAACTTCCTCTCGTGTTTTGTGTGGGAGTGCAGTTCAGTGGAGTGGAGATGAGAGGAAAAGACAGAAAAAAACAAATCCAAACCAGCCCATGCCTTTGAGTGTTTGTGTATTTTTGTGTCTGTGAGTATGTGTGTGTGTGTGTGTAAATATTATTTATATTAGTATGCAATATAACACTCTGTGACCTGGAGACAGCTGGTTAGGACACATTCACCGTCAAACACTAAATCCTAAAATTGAAGAACATATTAAGCATTTTTTTAAATAATAATTAAAATATATATCTTTTTATATCTAACCCAGACACAAGTGGATGCAGCTGATGGTGTTGCAATGCTTTTGGCTGTTCACAGATAAGTCTTGGCTATGTTCTGAACAAATTCTTCAGAACCCTAAGGATTTCGCAAGTTCCTAACCTGTAGGAACTTGCGTACCAATCAAAGTCAAAAGTTTGATGCTACTTCATGTATGAGGAGTTCAAGAACCTTTATCACAAAAATACACATTACTTAGATAACTGTGATGCTTTTGCCTTTTCCATTTCAACTCATTTTACTCCATTTCTGGTCTATGTGCTCAGACCTGAAGGATCTAAAGAAAAACATTTGGTTTAAAGAAGAAAACCTCTTCAACAAATCTAATGGATGCAACTAATGGACATGCGTAGGATGATGCAGCTGGGTTTGTGCCTGCACATACACACACACACACACTGGAGTATTTCCATCAGCAGTAGACCTGCAAAGTCCACAGGGTCTACACCCATTGTTTTGTGCAGCTGCCCTAATGACCGACTGATATTCCCCAGGTGGCATGACGGATCCCGGCTTCTGAGGAGCTCTCATTAGTGTTCTCATTAGTGTATCCTTCCCACTGTAGTAGTTTATTTCACTCAGAGGTTGTCTTGGTACCCTTTGTCATTTCCCTTTGTTGAGTTATGCTTTGGAGAAGACCTCCAAATATATACAAACAATAATGCAGTGTAACTAGGACCTGCCGTCGTCTCAAGGTAATTGTCCTCTTTAGCATAGTCGCACCCATTAAACAAATAGATTCTAACTATCAAACAGATCCCAAATGTAAAGATCCCACACAGCAATTGTAATCCACCAAATGAACAGAATCCAAAAAACTAATGGATCCCACCAAGGAACAGATCCCAGTAAATAAACAGATTCTATAAAACAAATGGATCTTATCAAATTAACAGACTTCAAAAAAACAAACAGATCCCATCAAATAAATAGATCACATCAAATTATTGGATTCCAAAAAAATTATGAAAAAAATAAACAAACCAATCAGATTCCACCAAATGAGAGGTAAAATATTTAAATATCTACCTATATAAATCTTGGCATTTAAAGGTTTGGTGGCTGAACTGTACATTTTAATACTTTTTCTTTTCTTTTCAAGAATCCAAATTTCTTTGTTTTGCCCTCACACTTCATATTACCTGTTTTGACACCTGACACAAACTCTGTTTTGAGACTTCTGTGGTTCCTTTTTTTTGTATCAGATAGAGCAAATAAAAAAACGAGTCTATTACAGTCTTTTCCTAAACTCTTTCTCTTTTCTTGTGAAACTGACTTGATTGCCTGTGACTGGCCAGAGCGAGCTGCAACAGAGGATTTGTAACAGAAGGCGCAATGCTTCATGTTGATTGAGTGCTTGGATCCGTTCGCTGAGATGCTTTTCCAGGTCTGCATATGGACTGTGGTGCACCAGTTGATTACCCTTGCTGTAGATGATACTTTGCAGTATGGTGTTTTGACATTTTGAACTGCATGTCTTGCACCTGGGGCAGAAGGTTATGAGTTCAAGCTCCAGCATCACCAAAATGCAGTTCAGCATGTGAGCAAAGGCCATAACCTTTTCTTCACTGAAGTGCACTATAAGCTTCCTAACAAGCTAAAATATGCAACAGACAAAGCCTGTCTTCCCATTCAGAATTGTCTGTTGTTCTTTCATCTAACAACCCAAAACACTGGATTTTTTTTTAAGAAGGGTCCCCCTATTCTTTGAAAAAAAAAAAAAAACTGGTGGCACTGTGGCTTTGTACTAGCACTTGCACCCCATGGCTGGGGTCCAAATCTCGCCTCCAGTCTGTGGCCATGGAGTTGATGTGTCCTCCAAGTGTGGGGTCCCCCCTGCTTTGTGTCATGTGTTCCCTGGTCTCTAGGCCTCCCATGGCCCTACACAGGATAAATAGGATAGATAATGGATGGATGGATGGTTAAACCCCACAACACAAGAAGTTCAGGAAGGTACTGCCCTTACACATTGCCCTTAAACATTGAAGACAATCTGGTTTTAATCAACTGGTTCTGAAATGAGATTACCTTAAACTCACCAGGTTTAGTAGGGCTGTAAGAGAAGAACCTTGCGTTCAGACATGCATTTGTGTTTTGGTTAATACACCACACGCAGGATGTCCCATACTTGCCCACAGCCTTGTAATTTCAAGCGAGGACCATCCCTGCACGGAAACGTATCTAAACCCATGTTCGCATCTCAGAATTAAAACAATTCTGACTATTCCTAAAGCCTCGCTGAAAGAAATGAAGGATGCTGATCTCTTGCTACGTTTCAGAACCGTCTGTCTTTATTGCGCCATCTGGGCTACTGGACGATGCCGCGCTATCCTTGCCTTTTAATGTGCTGCATTCATAAGCCCACCAATCTGTTGTTGTTTTACATCAGGGGACATGCTTTACAGTCCACCCTGCTCTGTCTTCCCGTCATGCAATTCACCTGTGGCTTGTTATCTGCGTAATTACTGCTTGTATATAGTCCCTGTGTTTCCACTTTGTTTTCACGAAGTCTTGCTAATGTGGCACGAGCCGTATTCCCATCTCCCCGGTTCTCTAACCGGCAGGTTTAAAAACAAGCCAAGGCAACATTTTCATCACTTGTTAGCCTACCTGCTCTAGGTCTTTTCGCCGAACACATGTACACACACTCAGCTGGTCATGTACACACACACACACACACGGTGTCCTGATTGCAGCCTCCCCAGAGAGAGAGCTGAAGTAAAGACTGATTGCCGAGGAGGGAGAGACAAATTTACACTCCGCAAACAGCGCTCATTATAAATGGGGAGGGCTCTCTCTCTCTCTCTCTCTGAGTGTGTGTGTGTGTGTGGGACCAAACCCTGACCAGTAGAGTAAGCAGTAAGAAAGCCAAGCTCTCCGTTGCTGCCAAAAAGAACAGATTAGAGCTTAGAGCAAGAGCGAGATTCTGAAAGACGGTCAGCATGCATAAATCCGACAAGCTAAATGACAAAGGCTGAAAATCACCAGGCTCCAAATCTGTCTACAGCAATCCTTTCTCGCTAACACCGAACCTGGACCACCCCATCAGAAATTTAGCCGTGGAAAGCTTCTCCGAACTACACTTTGATATCCTTGATTGAAAATACAGAGGAATTGAAAAGAAAAATACTGATATGAATAAATGACGATCACGGTCATCATAATAACGCTAGCAATTACACACAATCAACCAGACTAGAAAGTAAAAAAAAAAAAAGAAAAAAAAGCTGCCCTTATTAAAAGTTAAAAGTCAATCACGAATGTCAGTCTCCTTCCTCTGCCATGTAAAGACGCAAGCATGTCTTATTAGTCGTCTCGTCTAGATATACACACTAGGCACCATAGTTTTATATTCCAGATCTAATTTGGCTGGTTGAAAAGGGTGCAGGTTCAAAACACGGCACGAGCACACAAACATACACTACTTGGAATTTGTCAACACCGATGAGCCTAATCTGCATGTTTTTGGACTGTGTGAGAAAACCAGAGTACCCAGAGGTAACCCATCAAGCACACAGAACATTTATGAATATTCGGGAAAAAAAACTTTATGCAGGCAAGAATCAAACTAGACCATGGAGGTGCGAAGCTGTGGTGCTAACCGCTACTTTCTATAAATAATTCGTAGATGTCTAAGCTTCAAGACTCATGATACAAAATGAAGTTTTGTCCCAAAATACAATAACGCCTCCTACAGACATCCTCTCAGGATGTTGTAGGTTAACATACAAGATGAATCAAGATGAATCACCATCTGACTGCGGAAATTACATTTATATGTAAACTGTAGGCTGTAATTGAATTACGGCATTGCGTGTATGTGTGCGTATGTAAACTTCTACAAATGTATTGTTCTTGTGTAGTCATGAGATTTTTTTTACATTTTAAATGGATATTTTCTTGAATTTAATCTACTAAATCCAGACATCCTTATCGATAATCATTGATATCACACTGATCGATAATCATTAATCACACTGAGCCTCGGGTATCCTGTTGGTGGAATGTTCAGAAATAAAAAGGCTTGGGTTAATAAACAAAACACTGTAGACTTTAATTTAAATCAACAAACGATAGTTAGATAGATCTGTAATGCAGATATTATTCTAGAGTTCCTGGTTATTTTAAGGAGGAAAAACCCCTGGGAGATCCCCTGTTCCTTTGTGTGTGAGGTAAGTTTTTGAGTTTCCTAGAGCATCAGGGACTTAAAGGGTGTTTTCAAACTAGTCACGATTGTTAACAAGAAACTTTAAAGCTTCAAAACATCTACTTTAAGCCTTTTAAAAAACACTGGCACTGGACTACTACCTTAAACTTTTGGTGTGGACACTGTTATAAATGTCAAAACTCCACAAGACGTTTTTTTTTTTTCAAAGTCAGTAAGTCAAACATGCATGTCACATTACCAAGAAATTGCAACAAATTCAAAACACCTACGTTAAGATCTACTTTTACAAAGCACAGGTACTGGAGACTTCGTCCTTAAACATGAGGTGTGGACACTGTTATAATTGTCAAAACTTGACAAGACATTTCTTAAATCATAAGTTGCACTGGCACTGGAGACTCCTTCTTTACATCAGTTTGTTGTGGACACTTATAAATGTCAAAATGTAACAAGACATATGCGTACAAAACATCTCTGTTAACATCTACTTTTATAGTGCATTGGCACTGGAGACTCCTCCACTAAACATTTGTTGTGGACACTTATAACTGTAAAACTTGACAAGACGTTTCTCAAAGTCAGTAAATCGAAAAAACGTGGCTTGTCATGTTACCAAGAAACTGCAAAACATTCAAAACGTCAGCCTTCAGTATTTTCCCAGAGCACCAGGGAATAAATCCTTAAATGTTAGGTGTGGACACTGTTATAACTGTCAAAATGAGAGAAGAGGTTTTATAAAGTCAGTAATTCGTATAGGCACTGGAGCCTCCTTCCTCACATCAGTTTGCTGTGGACATTTTAAAATGTCAAAACTTTACAAGATGTAAGCATTCAAAACATCTACGTACACTAACATCTACTTTTACACTGGAGGCTCCTTCCTTAAACATTTGCTTAACACTGTTATAACTGTCAAAATTCGACAAAGACGTTTCTGAAAGTCAGTAGGTCAAATCATGCAGCTTGTCATGTTACCAAGAAACCAGAAAATGTTCAAATCGTCTGCTTTCAAGTCTTTTACAAAGCACCATAGACTTCCTTAAATGTTAGGCGTGGACACTGTTATGATTGTCAAAACTCGACAAGACGTTTTATAGAAGTCGGTAAGTCAAGAACACACTGCTTGTCCCATTACCCAAGAACATCAACTTTTACAAAGCACTGGCACTGGAGACTCCTTCCTTTAAACTTAGTTTGTTTCAGACACTGTTATAATTGTGCGCATTTCTTCCTTTCTTTACAATTTAAATCGATGTGAAATTTTGCATTGCAGCTACCAGCTCCAGGTTCAAGTGGTGCTAAAGAACCGGTAAACGGGCCTCGTGCTTTTCTTTTCTTTCTTTTTTTTTTCTTCTCAGCGCTGTTTCTTTCCTCTCGCGGTGACACGAGCACGACGCACACACATAACACACTCACACACACACACACACAAGCAATCACGGCGCGCGGAGTGAGAGAGGGAGGGAAAGAAAAAAAAAAGAAGAAGAAGAAAAAAAACGCGCCCCAACCTCGTGCGCGTGCTTATGTGTGTGTGTAAAAGCCGAGCTCCTGATGCGGAACAATCAGCAGCGCTCTACCCCCCCCCCTCCTCCCCCTCCCCTCTCTGGGCGGCGCCATGGCAACGGAACAGCTTCAATTAGAGGAGAAGAAAGCGCTTCCCCCTCGGCGCGGCACCGAGCGGCGCGAGTGTCAACGAGCACGAGAGGAGGCGCGTGCGTATGTGTGTGCGCGAACGAGCGAGACGGGAGAGAGAGCAGACAGCGGGGAAAATGATCGAGCGCGCGCGTGTGTGTGTGTGAGTGAGTGAAGGAAAGAAAGAGAGAGAGAGAGGGAACTGTGTGCCTGCGCGAGCGCACGGAAACGAGCGGCAGACGGAAAGACGGAGAGAGAGAGAAGGAGAGGGGAGGGGGGCAGAGATAGGCTGTGTGTGTGTGTGTGTGTGTGTGTGTGTGTGTTTCCTGTGAGCTGATAAAAATGAAATATTGCGGCGAGCAACAATCGTCGGGGCCCAAGCACCTCCTCAATCACTCCGTCACCACATCATGCAAACGAGCCTCCTTACTATCCTTCTTCTTCTTCTTCTTCTTTTTGGTTGTTTTTTTGTTTTCAGTTTCACATCATGCAGCGAAGACTCCCCCCCCCCCCCCCCCACACACACACACACACTGTTTGGTGTGAGATGAGTCACGAGGAGTCCGATTTATAGCACGTCTGAGTCAGCCAGGTCAGACCAGGACACGCTGGGGTTGTTATTGCTGTCGGCTCACACACGATGTGGGGTTCGAAATTGTTAATACGGCGTAAAAACACAAGCGCGCTCGGTTTCTCGGTCGTCGCGTCTCTTTCGGATGGGGGGTTTATGACCCAGAAAGAACGCATCATCTGTGTAACCACAACCTGTACCGTGAAGTCGTAAACGTCGTTCCTCAACATACAGATTTAAGAAGCCGTCACCTTAAGAACTCAAATTTTGCAAGAAATTTGCAAAACATTGTCAGCATACGAGTAAACAAAAGAAGTTCAAGTGTACGTCCAGGAGACGTTTGAAGCAAATTTAGTTTTTTTTTTTTGCATTTAGAGAAGTGACAAAGCACCATAGGTCATAAGAATGTTATCAAGGACGGCAGCACGAAGAAAAGGGAGCCGCTTTCAATTTGTTTTTTAAAGCAGCCGGTGCCGAGAGGAATCATAAATTAAGGTGTCAGTGAGGCTTAATGATACCTGGTTTCGGTTTAAGCTCGAGTTACTCAGGTTTTCTTCAGGTTTCCACACCACTGTATTAAGTGCCTCAACATCCAATGATGACAGCGTTCTGTCTGTGTGACGAAATTTTTTTCCAATTGTTCAATTCTTACAATCCACCAACAGGTGGCAGAAAAAGAAAAACAAAACATAACACGAAGAAGACGTCAATGTGTTAACTGATTTTCCGGATCTATCATATGGTACGTACGTGATGTTTCTTCAGCGTGTAGCTAGGTCAGTTAGCTTTGATTTGCTAACCTGAGAATAAGCTAGTACAAGTTGCGGCTCATAAACTGTTTGTCTAATTTGGTTAGAAGCTATATATAGCTACTACAGACCACGCCCACAGGGGGTCATGTTAGGGGAGGCTTGCTTGTCTGAGCGTAGCACGATGAGCCTGAACAGGGTTTCTGGATTAAATAGTGTCATGACTAAAGTAAAGAAGAACACGAACAGAGAGCGTTTCTCTTAATGAGTCTGTGAGGGAAAGTATTTGTGTGACAGAGGAGAGAGAAAGCGCGAAAGAGAGAGTGAGAGGTAGAAAAAAGAAACCGGTAGCGACTGGGTAAAGATCTTGCCATTTGGCTAACCAGGTCAGCAGGTCTAAGCTGCAGTAAACAGGCAGTGAGGCGTGTGTGTGTGAGTGTGCGTGTGTGTGAGAGGTGTAGACTTGCAGCGACAGCAGGATCTAGTGTTATTCGATATGATCTAGTGTGATGCAGGCGTCTCTGGAAAGCACCGGCTCTGGCCCCGTTAAAAAAGTAAACAACCAAGCGTTACTCAGATATCCCATCATCCCTCAGCCAGAGCTGGCACGCTAGTATCTATTTTTATCGTTTGCTAGCTATTTCTTTTTGTGTAATATATTTTGTAGATGCTGTTTTTTTTTCTCTAATATTAGCCTAACTAGCTAGCTATATCTGTTAGGTGCTAGTTTTCTTAACGCTAGCTAGTTAGCTTTCGCCATTAAATCCTGGTGATTTAATCCTATTAATAAAAAAAATAAAATAACATATCCGTACTCCAGTTGGTTTGAAAGACATTTTAATTTTGTCTTCCCTCATGACCCAGACTTGTGGCTACAGGAGAATTAGCAGGATTGATTCTTAGCTATCTAAGAAATTTACATTTTATTGTTGAGTCTAGCCGATCATTTCTAAATGAAAATGAATTCTTTGTGCATGTAAGTCTGTTATAGACAGTTTTTCTTCATGCTAATGTTAGCCAGCTAGCTAGTAAACAAACGGCATCTGAACATCCAGCAGCGTAGCGATCTCATAGCGAACATGGCTAATATTGAGAGGAAACTACAAAACTAGCTAATCTGAGATCATTTGGTTTTTCAGTATTCATTGGATTTAATCGAGCAGAGAGTAAGAAGTCAATAGTAGAGCTGACTGCAAAAATATTGGCACCCTTTCGGAAAATGGGCAAAAATTAATGTTACAAAATAAATACAGTACTATACACATGCTCTTAAACATCTATCCATGAGACCCGGGGCTGAAAAGACAGACAGAGAGACAGACAGAGAGAGGAAGAGGGACAGGCATGGAGGGACAGACAGAGAGAGAGCGAGACAGAGACAAAAAGAGAAAGACAGAGAGAGCGAGACAAAGAGAGAAAAATAGAGACAGAGACAGACAGAGAGAGTGAGGCAAAGAGAGACAGGGAGACAGAGAGTGGGAGAGAGACAGTTATTGGCTTAAGGGAGATCCCACTGTCTCTCCTTCTCATTCTCTGTCAATCTCTTTATCTGTCTGTCTATGCATCTAACTAAATTCGTCTCTTTTCGTCTTTCTCTGTCCCTTTCTTTCGTTCTCTTTCTCTGAGTCTGTCTCTGCCTCCGTCTCTCTCCCTCTCTTCAGAGACTGCTCTTGTCCTCCCGCTGGTGATTGATAACGTAAGCGCTGCTATTTTGGACTCGCGAGTGTCGGCACGAAAAACAGCAGCACTGCAGGTCGAGACGAGCTACACACACACACTAATAAAATCCCATCCTCTCTTCTGACTCTTACTTCTCGTGTTCTCCCTTTTGTTTTTTGTTTTTTTTCCTTTTAAAACTCGTTCTCAGGGGAGATCGGCATGTTTACACTCCACACACACACACACAAACACACACACACACACACACATGTATACACAGGAGTCCTGGGCCACGGTGTAATTGTTATTTACACGAACTCTGACGTAAATCAGAAGAGCTGAAACAGTGTGACACACACACACACACACACACACGGTTATCTGTACGGCCTGTTCCGTTGGCCTATATTACACACGGCTAAAAAAAGCCTACAGAAACTACACATTGGGATGTGCTGCAAGGGTCACACAGTGGGAATATTGAGGACATTGTACACTGCACGACAGATTACATCAACTTTTGCATGGATGTTGCTGTTCCTGTAAGAACTGTATGCTGCTTTGCAACCAACAAGCCCTGGATCACAAATGACATCAAAGCTTAGAAGACGGTCCCTCAGCTGTGGAAAACATCCTGCATCATCTCAGTACCAAAGAAACCACGGCCCGGGGAGATGAACGATCACATTATGAAGACAATGGAGCAGACACTGATGCATCACCTGAGGCCACAGGTCAGTCATGCTCTTGACCCACTGCAGTTTGCATACCAGGTGGGCGTGGAGGATGCCCTCACCTTCATGATCCACAGATCTCTGTCTCACCACGATCGGGGCAGTGGTGCTGTGATGATTACATTCCTGGACTTCTCCAGTGCCTTTAACACCATCCAGCCACTGCTCCTCAAAGACAAACTGACAGAGATGGGAGTGAACTCACAGCTGGTGGTCTGGATCACAGACTACTTGACAGGCAGGCCTCAGTATGTGCGGCTGGGGGACTGCAGGTCTGACACAGTGATCAGCAGTACAGGAGCGCCGCAAGGGACTGTGCTTTCTCCAGCCCCGTTCACCCTGTACACTTCAGACTTCCAGTACAACTCAGAGTCCTGCCATGTACAAAAGTTTGCAGATGACACTGCGATCGTGGGCTGTATCAGGAATGGAAAGGAGGAGGAGTACAGAAAACTATCCAGGACTTTGCTGCATAGTGTAACCTGAACAACCTGCACCTTAACAACATTAAGACCCAGTAGATGGTGGTGGACTTCAGGAGACCCAGGCCTCAACCAGAACTTGTGACTATCAATGGTGATTGTTGGGGCTTGTGAAGACATACAAATACGTGGGGGTTCAACTGGACTGGACTGCTAACACAGATGCTCTGTACAAGAACGGACAGACCCACTTGTACTTATTCAAAGGGTTGGCATCTTTTAACATCTGCAAAAAACGTCTGGAAAAGCTGATGAGGAAGGCATGCTCAGTGGTGGGTACAGAGCTGGAAAGCCCAACATCTGTGGCAGAGCGCCAGGCACTGAACAGGCTCCTGTCAATCATGGACAATCCATCACATCCACTGCACAACACAATCACCAGACAGAGGAGCAGAATCAGCAACAGGGTGCTGTCACTGCCCTGCTCCACTGACAGACTGAGGAGGTCATTCGCCCCCCATGCGATGAGACTGCTGCTGGATGAATAAAGTATCTATCTATCTATCTATCTATCTATCTATCTATCTATCTATCTATCTCTCTATCTATCTATCTATCTATCTATCTATCTATCTATCATTTCTCTCTCTCTCACACACACACTTTATTAAATGCTTTCGACTCTAATAGGAGTTCTCGCTGAATTCTCCTTCTGTGACTGACACAGTATTCGGAAGCGTACTGAGACTCCAAATTTGTATGTTCCTCTGTGTGTGTGTGTGTGTGTTTCTCTGGGCAGCATTCCACCCCCAAACACACATACACACACTTTCCTCTCTCTCCATCCGGTGCTAATCTCGCTCATGCTCCTCTCGCAATCTCTCGCTCCTGAAAGAGAAAATCCATTTAGTCGGAAAGAATCTCTCTCTCTCCCTCTCTCTCTCTCTCTCTGTCTCTCTCTCCCGATGACGTATTTGTTTTTCATCTTTCTGAGCTCCACTGCTTTGATTTCATTCTTTTTTTATTTCTTGTACAAACTGCAATCCTGATGTTTTTTTTTTTCCTTTTACAGATTAAAGTATCGCTAAGTAAACAGAACCAATGATCGGCATGAAAATTAGCATCATTTCAACAAATGGGAGCAGTTCGTAAGAAAGGAGGCGGAAACATCATTGACGATTCAGAGCAGGGCAGGGAGACAAAACAGAACTTTTGCAGATTAGCACTGGATTAGCAGAACAGATCAGATTATGATCGTACATGAATACATTACGACTGTAATGGGTACGACTGTGTTTTGCTAATAACTTTCACATTTAAGATGAGAACCTGCAACAAAATTGTCACAGTGGTTTAATTTAAGTAAACAAATAAAAACAATAAGCATGTGGCGGAATTAAACAAATAAAAACAACCGTCCTGACAGTTAGCTTTAAAGTATTAGCTATTGGAACAGGTTCGACCCATGTTGCACGGGCGGCACCATGAAGCACGGACACGAGGCGAGGTCTTACAGGAAAAAGGGTAATTTATTTAGGTAAAATGAGGAAGGAAAGGGTTAAAGGAGGTTGTGCACGTGCAGGTCCGGGGGCACTGCCACGCTGGAATGCGGGCATACAGCTGGCGATAAGTGGTGGTGGGCAGAGTGGCAGAATGGCGCACGTGGACGTAGCACCCCTGCATCCCTCGTGACGGTGCTTCTCCTACTGTCGATGGCCGGCCTGGCCCCTCCCAGCTTTCCGTGGGTGCAGCCTCAGGCGGGATTCCTTGCTGTCGGCTGGGCGGCTTTTCCAGCTGGGATTGGGGACCTTTTCCTCTTCAGTGGTGGGGACGTGAAGGCGGGCTCAGTTCGGGAGTAAAGATGGCGGGAGCTCGCGCATTTATTCCTCGCGCTGTCCTCAGTGCGGAGATCAAAAGGCGTAATTCCAGTGTCCTTGTTAAAGTCCCCAGGGTGAGTCACATCGCCCCACTCTCAGGCCAATCTCTTATACTCCACCACATCACGTACTTCCCGGACTTGCATTTATAATTCGGAGCAAGCCCGAGATCCTATTAACGTTCATTATCGCCAGCCAGCCCAAACAGGCGGCTCCATCCCTTTGCATACCTGCAGAAGGTGGTGCCGCCTATCTATGGAGCCTACAGAGTGAACGAGGAGCGATAGTAGATTTGGGCGCATGCCCATCACAGGCGCACGCATATGATTTAGCTGTTGCTGAGAAACTGTCCAAGCCAGGATTGAACACACATGTCAGGGGGTTTTCCTTTCAGTGTTCTCAGGGGATATTGGACAAGGTTAAAAACCTTTCCGTCACACATAGTCCATGCCCACTTTACTTAAAAGCAGAATACCTGGAGGAGATAAAGCTAAGGACAGAGAGATCTATAGGTGGTGGCGATGCGACCTACAGAACTCCAACTAGATGCTGAGCGTTACTGAGTGGGAAACGTGTCAAGAAGAACGAGTGTGTGGAAGTGTTGCATAAAGCAGACCAAGAGTTCAAGACACAGAACAAATCAAGACAAGATCAGGGAAGGATGAATTAAATGATGTAAGCAAGGCTAGTCTTTAAGATGCAGAGAAGATGAGGGAGAGTAAAAGAAAAGATACAGCTAGCACCGTTACTTTACACCTGATGTAATACACCTGCATTACATCATAGAGGCAAAAAAAACCTTATTAAAGGATGGTGTGACTCAGGTCGTTTCACTTTCCTGACATCGGATATTACTTCCTTAACTGTCTTGTTTGTATTTCCCGGACTTTCTAGACATAGTTGGGATTATTTTAAAATCCAGTCGGCACCGAGGCACTGAGGCGGAAGCCGAGCTGAACCAAAGCGGGATGGCCGCGCCACACAAAACACAGCTAGGTGGTGCTTGCTTTCTCATCAACAACAATCGGCGTGCTGATGAGAAGATAATCTCTGAAGACTGCTCTTCACACCTCGAATGCCTCGCAATTAAATTCCTGCCCCGGGAGTGATGCCGCACCAGCCACTGTTTTCCCGCCGTCGCCAGCTCGAGGCGTTAGGTGACACGCTGGAAATTCTGCCTGCCTGTGAAAGCTTGTCATGAGGGAGTTCAATCATGATCGTTTAAGGATCTTAGCAGGGAAATTAAGCACTCAGCTCTAGCCTTTTTTACTGCAGGAGAAGGAATGATTTATTCTTGGTTTTTCCCCATTTTCTGTGGGGCGGGGCTATATTATCAGTAGCGATGACATAATTTCTACCAAAGGACCAATCTGAATGATCAGTCAGCTCTAAAGTGGCATCAGTAAAGTGCCTTCTCCCCTTCTGTCTTTTACAACTTGAACTATTCCGCATGTGCAGATTGCTTTGAAACTTTAAATTACTGAAAATTAGCAGAGAAACATCCAGACTGTCGTAATCACGATTAACACCTACTGCTGTAAAAACGTAGGCTGTAGGCAGGCAAATTTATTATTATTTTTTAAATAATTAAATTAACATACTCTTTTCTGACAAGTGGATGCACTGAAAAAGCAAGACTGGCACCGTCTGGTAATGGAGTTTTTGCATCACTGTAAAATCAATCCATGTTTAAGAAAAAAAAAAACCTTGACCTTCACCTTAAACACCTTAAGCTAATTTTAGTTAATATTTTTATTAATCCAGACGAGGTATCTTTATATCTTATCTGATCTCTTATACCTCCGAGCACCAACCAACACGCAACGTTAATGAGAGTAAATTGCATTGTCCAGCAATTAAACAAGCTGATTATTTTCCTGACCTAATATGACCTCGTATAAGAAGATCCCCTCCCTACAGCTTGTTGCTGTTCTCCTAAGGGGCGTGGATTGGGATCAGCTGATTTACATAAACACTAAAACAGGGTGCTCAGAGGAAGCGTGAACCAGAGCAAGTCTAAAGTATGAAAATTCCACACTAATGGGATTTTTCGGCTTTATGAATTTATCCCATAAATTACGGGACCTTTAAGATAAAAAAAAGGCAAAATTATAATTTCATGCATATAGTTTGAGTAGATATTAGAAACATTAGGTGCAGAAACAAATAGAGGAAGGTCTAGAGAGGTGTGTGACTGTCTGAAAGATTCCATCATTCCTCGGGAAGGTGCTTATGGACGAGTCTATGGATACACAAGCAGGTGAAATTAATAAAATTTAACGCTAACAGCTCTGCTGTTTCAGCCCTGGCGTAGGTCCGCAGATCAGATCGTCCTCGCGGCGCGTGTGGAGAATATTCCACAAAACAGACGAACGGAAAAGGCCTGCGGTCCAGACGGCATTCCGTCTCAGGCTGTTCGTATTTGGCAGCACCGCGCGCATGCACCTGTTTCTGCTCAGACTTCCAGCGTTTCTCGCCAGACAGCCAGCACTTCAAACGCGCGCACATGATGTTGCAGCGGCGTCCGTGAAGAATCCGGTTCCCTGGCCATCTCATTAACCTCACTAATCAGGAAACGCCCGGAGGGCCTCGTTATCGACAAACGCTCATGTTAGAGCCGGCACAGTAAAAAGGCACAGTAAGGACGCCACACGTCCAGGAGGAGTGCGGACGCAGAGACACATCAGAGACTAAAGCCCTATTAGGACCGGATTAGTTTCAAAGATACATGACCTCTACTGTTGAGAAACTCAAGCGAAGGATTTTACGCAAAACAGTAAGTCTGTAAAGAGCTGTGAACTGACGTTTAACACACAAAACTAAATGTCTAAGTCACATGAAGAAGTTGACTCAGCTAGCCATCTACGTTATGGAGAAACAGCCGTGGTGCATCAGGACAATTTTTTTTCTTTGTTCACAGCATGGATTGAGAATATTATTAAACTTAACTTAAAAAGTTACCTTAAAACAATTAAATCTCATCAGGAGTCTCATGCTTAGTTATGAAAAGGTAAACAAAATAAAAATTTATCTGTTTCATGATAACGTTACACGATAAGAACAGCATCAGCATCACAAAGAAACCCTGGATGCTTTGTGGTTTGAATTTAAGCCTGAATGCTAACAGCTAGCATACGTGCCTCGGACGAGTTGCTCGTGCTTATGCTTCAGTCGATGTTGACACACAACACACTGAGCAAACATGACACACACACACACACACCTACACACGCATGCTGTTTTTACACGTTATCTTGCAGCTAGGTAAACAGTGTGTGTGATTGTTGGCTGTCTGCATGACTGGATCACGTTATGATCGAGCTGAAACATATTAACAGAACAACACTTACACAATCCAGATCGATTCCTTCATTTCTAAAAAAAAATAATAATAATAATAACATTTGTATTTTGTTTTAGAAAAAGCACCTCAGAAGCAACACAGAATTCAAACTGAGTTCACAGTTAAGCTAAGGTGCAAAAGTGTCTCATCAAGCGAATCATGATCACGGGTTTTACAGTTATATGCACGGTCGAGATGTGTGTTGGCGCAGTTAGCTCACTGTACCCTTCTCTGTACCCTTCCACAACCTCAGCTGCCCTGTGCAGAAAAACACCTGGACTGAAACACTGCCTGTGTTTAATCCACTGCCCTTCAGAAAATAGTGCCAACAAAATGTTACATTACAAACAAAATGTTACATCGCTAAAAAAATGTTACATCGCTAAGAAAATCTTACATCGCTAACATCGCTAACAAATTGTTACATTGCTTACACCACTAACAAAATGTTACATTGCTAACATGATTTTACATTGCTAATAAAATGTAAAATTTTTAACATCGCAAACAAAATGTTACATCGCTAACATCACAAACAAAATGTTACATCGTGAACAAAATGTTACATCGCTAACATTGCTAAGAAATTTACATCGCTAACATCGCTAATAAAATGTTATATCGCTAACATCACAAACAAAATGTTACATCGCTGACAAAATGTTACATCGCTAACAAAATGTTAAATCGGCAACATCACAAACAAAATGTTACATTTCTAACAAAATTTTACATCGCTAACAAATTTTCACATTGCTAACATCGTTAACAAAAATGTTACATCGCTAACATCACAAACAAAATGTTACATAGCTAACATCAATAACAAAATGTTACATCGCTAAGAAAGTTACATTATTAACATCGCTAACAAAATGTTACATCTCTAAGAAAGTTACATCGCACATTGCTAACAAAATGTTACATTGCTAACATCACAAACAAAGTTACATCACTAAGAAAATGTTACATCGCTAACATTGCTAACAAAACGTTACATCGCTAACAAAATGTTACATCGCTAACAAAATTTCACATCGCTAACATCACAAACAGGTACTGAAGATCAATAATTAAAGCTGAAATAAAAATGAATAATGAAAACTAGCTTTAAAACACAAACAGAGAGAAAAAAGGACATAAGATTGTTGGTGCACATGAGTATAATAAAGCAATATCACATACTTGGTCATGCCGTTGTACTGAATATCAGCACAGCTGTGATATCTTCTGTACTCTGGTTGCACACCTTGTTGATATTCAGTACAACAGCACGACCTCAAGTGTGATATCGCTTTTATACAAGAGCTCCACAAACACCATTTATTATCAACAGATTAGGATTTGTTTCTTTATTTAACCAGTTATTTTGCTCTGCCCACACATATCAATTCACGTCTGGAGAAACTAATTAACCATGACTGAAGAAGCTAGCGAGCAACAGTTATGTGTAATTAACTGGGGTGATAGTGGTGTTAAACTCTTAGCGGTACTCTGTAATCATAAGGTGAGGAGAATAAACCATGGAGGTGGTGGACAGTCCTGAGAAACTATCCGGGGGTTCCGGGGTTGAATCATAGTGTGAAACGCTATGTAGGGTGTACACTCCCTTGTTCACACACCAAGTAGTGCACTTGATCAGGGGTTAGAGAGGGATTTGGGATTCAGCCTTGGGTTAGATGCTAGTTAGCTTTGTAGCTAAGCATTAGCCGTTAACAGAACGACACGGATGGTTCAGAGGAGATTCAGAACGACTTAGAAGTGATTAGTGCAGTGACGGCGTGTTGTTTAAGACGACACCGTTATCAGATGTGTGTTCTTACTGAAAGTGTTTCTGTGACTGGTTGTGAATGTGGGTTTTGTCGGACAGCTGCTCTCTCCTCAGTACTGCGGACTGTACAGACCTACTCTCACCCACGCTGAGACACACAGTTAGTGTCATTAACCACTGGACAACACCTGGGACATGCCTACTCGTACATATAGTTACAGTGCTGTTATTGTCTATTATCACTCTGTCACTGTATTACTTGTCCAGAACTAACTATTATATAATTAATTAGCAAAGAAAAGATGCACAGAAAAAACTGCAAAAAAGGATAGAAGAAGAAGCAATAGCTCTGCTACCCAACTCTGACTGAATGTGTATGTGTGTGTGTGTGTGTGTACTCCTGTGGGCTTCTCAGCCCCGAAGGCGTTTTGTTCCCCCTCCCTGATGCGGCCTCCGGCTTTTGCTAATCCTCTCAAGACACACACACGCACACACATAGCGCTCCTGAGACGTGCCACGCTGCTTCTTATCTCCACACTTGACTGAGCTCCGCTCCACACACACACATATACACACACACACACACACACACACACACAGGGAACAGAGAGCAGCAGAGCACTCACACTTCCCTAGCGCAGCAAGGCCTAATCTTCCACTCGCACTGATGAGGAAACGTACACGAGTAATTCTGACTCCAGAGAAAGGTGTAAATTAAGAGCGATTGTTTGTGCGTTCTGTAATTAGAGCTATAAATGCGTACGTTAGTCTTAGTCTGAGTGCTGTGAGGTGTTCAGGATTTATTCACAACGCTAGTTTTTGAGTCAGAGCCTTACTTGCTTTCAAATTCACTTTATGGGGGATTTTTCCAGAAAAAAAAGAGTAAAATCAGCTCCATGGATAAGCATTCATCAAATGCTGGTGAATCAATTCATTCAGATCATTTGGCTTGAATCACTGACTCTTTGTAGTCAAGAAAACGGATTCTCCTTGTTCTTTACTTTTAGGAACAGTGTGAGATTTAGCCGTGGATTTAGTATCTATTAGAGCGTACTATTTAGTAGTTTAGTGCGCGGGGTGTGATTTAGCTGTGGATTTAGCATTAATTAGAGCGTACTACTTAGTAGTTTAATATTTAGCTGTGGATTTAGCATCTATTGCCTCTTTTCCACTGCATAGTACGGCACGACACGGTTCAGTTCAACTCACTTCGGTTCGGCGCAGTTCGGCTCGGTTTGCTCTTCCACTGCAGTGTAGTAACGCTTTAGCGTGGGCGGGATTACTCACGTGCGCGGCGCCGCTACTGCCGTGACGTCATCGTAAACGCGCCACAAACAAACACACAACAATGGAGCATATCAACGGCATGGTGTTCTTCATTCTCGGCATGTGGATGTTTTTAACAGCAAGATGAAGGAGTACAAAAAGGTGCGTGCGATCCTTCTCTGGCTGTTCTAAATATTGCGGTTCTGTTGTGTCTCGTGTCGCAAGTTCAGTGACGCAGTAATGACGATTTTCTCCGGCCAATCGGTGACCAGCGGAGATTACACGTCACGTTTTGGTAACGGTTCGGCGCGCTTGGAACCTCGGCTGAGGTGGTACTAAAAAAAGAACCAGGTACTATGTACTGTTCCCAGTGGAAAACCCCCCAAAAGTGAGTAGAACTGAAACGTGTCGTGCCGTACTATGCAGTGGGAAAGCGCCATATTAGAGCATACTATTTAGTTTAGTTCGCAAGGTGTAATTTAGCTGTGGATTTAGCATCTATTAGAGCGTACTATTTAGTAAATTAGTGTGCAGTGTGGGATTTAGCTGTGAATTTAGCATCAATTCGAGCTTACTTCTTAGTAGTTTAGTGCACAGTGTGGATTTAGCCGTGGATGTAGCATCAATTAGACTATACTTCTTAGTTGTTTTGTACGCGGAGTGCGATTTAGCCGTGGATTTAGCATCTATTAGAGCGTACTATTTAGTAAATTAGTGTGCAGTGTGGGATTGCCGGCTGGTAAGTCGGCTGATTGGCTTTCATCTACATGTGATCCGGAAGGAAAAAAAATCAGTTTGGTGTGGCAGACAGGTTGAGCTTAGGGTTTCAGACAGGTCAAGGAGTTAACGGTTTGGGTGAGAGGTCACCTGAATGACCTTCCCACTAGCTGTGTGTGTTGGAGTGGATTGGAGTCAGTCCTTTGTCGCTGCTCAGGTTCAATGGAAACAAACCCTGCAACTACAGACACACTTGTGTTTAGCACACCCGGAGCACATCCTTACCTTTGATATCAAGAGTTAACCACCTGGGGTCAAAGTTCAGCAAGAGAACCAGCTCTTAGGCATTTTTTTAAAATCGTGGAGACAAGTCAGATTTCTACTAAAAAAAATCTTCAACTGAAATTCAAGCGGCGAGACTTTTCCGTGGAATTTTAGTATAAATATAAATATAAGGTGGGTCATGGAGAGAGCAGCCTCCGCAAACTTCTCTCCCTCTCTCTCTCTCTCTCTCACACACATACACACACACACACTCTCAGCGCAGTCCTCAATTAGAGTCTTGGCACTCGCCGCGCTATCCCATAATCCTCTTTGATGTCAGGAGGAGAGGTCAGCGGAGGGTCATTGCCAGGGCAAACACACACACACACACACACGCAAGCACTGTGGAGATTTATTACACACGCACACACACACACACCTCATGTGACTGAGCGTGGCTGTTTTTCCTTTCACAACCATTCCTTCCTTCTCTCTCTCCTGGAACATCTGTGTGCAATTGAAGCGGCGCATAAATTATTCTTCAGCAGCGCCACGTCTCTCTCTCTCTCTCTCTCTCTCTCTCTCTTTTCACTCTCTCTCTCTCCATCCTTTTCTTTCCCTCAACACTCATGCTCGCACAAAAACACGACGCTTACCGAGTGAGCGCGCGGCTCGGCCTGCTGTAGAGTTTCACGGTGCTGCAGCACAAAGGGACATCCTGTTTCCTGGAACACACATGCGTGTACACACACACACACACACACACGGCCTATTGTGTATTGTATAGCACACTCCATCGCAGTGTGTTAACCCTTATTTTACAGAATTTTCCTCGCTTTTGCATTTTAGCTAAGGGGAATCTAGAACAAAAATGTAATACAGGTACAGGTAGACTTTTAGAAGTGTGTGTGTGTGTGTGTGTGTATGAGTAATGTGCCAGCAAGCGTCTGAGTCTGCGTTTACTGCCTCCACGAGCAGCCCAAGACTAACAGCACGGCCCAGCTGATGAATATTTAACGGTTTTGTGTGTGTGTGTGTGTGTATGTGTGCGTGTGTGAGAGAGTGCGCGCGCACACTGAGTAGCTAGAATCATTTATTAATGCCGGCTGAGGGAGAGATGAATAGATCGGCTGTGTACACAGTGCCAGGGCAGGGTGTGTGTGTGTGTGCGCGTGTGTGTGTCTGGGTAAACGTGTGTGCCGTTTCACACAGGCATTCATGCGTCACTGCACGTCTTTGTTTGTTTGTGCATGAGTCGAACTCCATGTGCGTGTGTGTGTGTGTGAGAGAGAGAGAGAGAGAGAGAGAGATTGCCATATATAGGCACACATGCATTATTAATCACTTCATCCAGGATTGATGAAAAGTGGACCGTCGCCTGAGTAACCAGGCCCACTAAACACACACACACACACACACACACACAGACACACACCTTGATAACAAATTCTCTCAGATTTGCATCCCATCAATTAAACCCTCCACATAAAGTTTTTCCAAATGTTTCTCACAAAAAAAACCCCACAAAGTTGGCCGAGTCACGTCCCGTCACAATTTTACCGAAAAAAAAACAACAACAAAAATCTTCGTATCCGGGACAGCAACGTCCTGTGGCGGGAAACTAAGACAAGGTCTGTTCTCGCGTAAACGTGCAATTAATCATCAGAATAAATCTTCCCCTGAGAGAGAGAGCGAGGTGAAGAATAGCGTAGGAGTGTACACACTGTGTGTGTGTGTGTGTGTGTGTGTGTGTGTGTGTGTGTGTGATGAAGTAGACTTTCTGATGAAGCACAGCGATGATTTTTTTTCTCAGCACTTCGTCAACTGTAACGTTTATTCACACGTTACAAGTCCAACGTCAGACTGTTTCTTAGCTAGCTGCAGCTACGTTATAATCTTGCGAAATAAGTACATTCACCGTTATGTAATATGTACCGTGAGTCGAACCATCAATCAATTAGTTAATTGTTTCCGAAGATGCAAAAGAGTCATGCAATCCTATGTCTGGAAGATACTGAAATACATACCAATTTTTTTTTTTTTTTTTGCTTAGTGCATCAACGAATGTCTGACGCTCAAGTCAAGTCAAGTAGGCTTTTACTGCCATTCCAACCATATACTGTACAGTTCGGTACACAGTTCCTCTAGCAAAATAGCAAAAGATAAATATAGCAAATGATAAGATAAAAGCTCAAAACTCCTCCTACAAACGTTAAATGAACCCCTTTTCTTACGATTTTTAAAAAATTCATCTTGGCTTATGTGTCAATGTTGCTATGAAAACAATAACGTAAAAGAAACAGACTTATTGTCATATATAAAGTCCGAAGCCCCCACAGAAAACAAATCAAAATCTTGCGACCAATCAGAGTGGAGAATGCATCATGTGATGTAAATTTTCCCTTACAGTAAAAGATTCCTTCATGACAAATTGCGACAGATTTTAGCTAACGGGCGTTAGTAACGACATCATGCTAATTGCTAATAGGATACGTAGCTGCGTTACTGCCACTAATACGGAAACAATGTTTAATTTTACATTTTTTTTTAAAAACACTAATACTTACAATTCATCCAAATATTTATGGTACATAAATGATGGTTTAAATGTGCTGCGATAAGAAAAGAAAAAAGAGCTGAGATTAATACATATATATACACACACACACACACACACACACACACTGTGCTCTGGGCTGTAACGTTCGCACTCAACCCCAGTGCTCCGCAGCAGTTTGGGACTTTCCCTTTTTCACCTCAGCGAAAGTGTGTGTGTAAATGTATCTTAACTACGTGTGTGTGTATATATATGCGTGTGAGTGTGCGAATGTGTGTGTGTGTGTGTGTGGGCAGGAATGCCAGTCATCTCAAAACCGAGAGACTGCGATGAGTAAAAGAGCGAGTGACAGAGAACAGGAACAAGCGCAAACGCGAAAGAAGAAAACAAGCTGATGGTGAGATAGTATGAGATTGTGTGTGTGTGTGTGTATGTGTGTGTGTGTGTGCGTGTGTGTGTGTGTGTGAACGTGAGTGCACGTGTGTGTATGGTTTGCTTTTACTTTTCTTGATAAGTAATAACTGCCACTTTCAGCACGCCCTCATTTTTCAAAATCTCATTTTCTTAGTTTACGTGCCACCGTGTGTGTGTGTGTGTGTGTGTGTGTGTGTGTGTGTGTGTGAATTCATACTTACCACCTTTGCTTCCAGTTTGCAATGCATACAGGAGAAATGTAATCAGATTATTTTCTGATTTTTTCTTTCTTTCTTATGTAACAGGCAATACAGAGAGGTCAAAGGTCATGTGTGTCTCTCTCTCTCTCTTGCTTCATTATGTTGTCTGCCCCAGTGGGATTAGAAGCTGTTTAGCTGCATGCTAACACATGCTTTTATGTCTCTTGTTCTACCACAGGTGTGAACGCTGGCTGTGAAAAGAAAGTGTAAGAAAACACAAACCTTTTCGTCAACCATCAGCGCTTTGCGTCACATCCAAAACTTTTATTATGCCGCACAAATCTCGATAGCTAGCAATCATGCTAATGTAATCACACGTAGGGAGTGATATTAGCCGAACAAACCCAACACATGGTAATGTAGCTGTACTAGAGTTCCTTTTTCACATTAAATAAAAAAAAAAAAAAACCTGATGTAAAAACATACCTCACCTTTCAAATTTATTTATTGTGTACAATAACCTGCGCAAGTTCCATAACTATAATCTTTAAAGGTCCTGTATTTTACTAATTTTTAACACCACATCACAGGTCTAGGATCTCCCTCAAAGGAGATACATAATACTTTTTCGTACCTGCTTTTATTTCACTACTCCTCTGAACACACTGTTTCAGTGTCCATGTAAATGAGATACTGTTGGGCCACGCCCCTCCACAGAAAAGCAAAACTGAAGAACAAGCAGGGGGTGGAGGGGCTGTTATACACAATGTGAGTTCATAATAGGGAGAAAATCTGACTGGCTCGTTTAAACCACAATCAAACGAGACTGGACTGGAAAGTCGGCTGTAGAGGACAGGGAAGCTATAGGTAGCTTAAGGTCTAAACCAAGGACTAAACTGCAACTAATGCCTCTTTTCCACTGCATAGTACGGCACGACACGGTTCAGTTCAACTCACTTCGGTTCGGCGCAGTTCGGCTCGGTTTGCGCTTCCACTGCAGTGTAGTAACGCTTTGGAGTGGGCGGGATTATTCACGTGTCATTATAGTCGCGGCACCTCTACTGCCGTGACATCATCGTAAACGCGCCACAAACAAACACACAACAATGGAGCATATTGACGGCATGGTGTTCTTCATTCTCGGCATGTGGATGTTTTTAACAGCGAGATGAAGGAGTTTGTTTCAAAAGAGGCCGACGGTTAATACAAAAAGGTGCGTCCGATCCTTCTCTGGCTGTTCTAAATATAGCGGTTCTGTTGTGTCTCGTGTCACAAGTTCGGTGACGCAGTAATGACGATTTTCTCCGGCTAATCAGTTACCAGCCGTGTTTACACGTCACGTTTTGGTAACGGTTCGGCGCGCTTGGAACCTCGGCTGAGGTGGTACTAAAAAAAGAACGAGGTACCAGGTACTGTTCCCAGTGGAAAACCCCCCAAAAGTGAGTAGAACTGAACCGTGTCGTGCCGTACTATGCAGTGGAAAAGCGCCATAAAGGACGAGAGGATGGAGAAGAACACTGGCACAAAAAAAGATCATCTACCATATTCATATGTTATTTTATATAAGGCAGGACATTTAAACAATCATCAACACAAGTTACACAGTATTCAGTGTTTGTTAAGTAGCATTTAATACTTCGAAATCTGTAAGAAATATAACTGCTTGAGAGACAAATCAGACACTAAACGCGAGTGCTGTTGAACCTAATCAAATCACAAAGCACAAAATTTTAATCCAAAAATTTTGAAATCTCCGTACAAAGGCTGAACATGCTTTAAAAAAAAAAAAAAAATTACTGAATATTCAAAACTGAAAAACACGTTTTATATATAATTCTAACGAGCTCCAAAGCTAAGCATAAAGTGGAATTTGTCTTCTATTTTCCCTCAAAGAATCACCATGAATGTGTAATAATTTTACCGACTATAATAATTATATAATAATAATTATAAACATAAAAATATTTAATTAGAATAATTTTATAACATTACAAACCAGTCAAAAATAAATGGACTAAAATATAATACAAATTTTTCTGAAGGCTGTACCTTATACCGTGACTAGGGTTCATTATAATATTTGAGTCAGAGGCTGCCTTCACATCACCAGCCTGAAGTGACTCAGATCTAGTCTTTTTTTTTTTTTTTTTTTACCGGCTGTCTGAACACACAAGTCTGATGTTTTTGCATATCTAATCTGAGTCACTTTCGTATGTGGTCCTAGATTGGATACGTATCTGATATGTGGTCAAGTGACTCAGACGAGAACAGGCAGATCGGAATCCATGTCACTTTTTGCATGACGTCATCAGTCAGCATCGGCAGCGCAGGGATTTCATAGCAACAGCCGCTAAAACAGCTACAGCGAGGCGTCTGACTTTTCTCCTCCTTCTGAACCTCAACAAATACAGCCGACTCGCTGCTCGCCGTCCTCCAGAGCAAAACCCTGATCAGATTTCTGCTAAGGTCACGTCTGTTGTTTGAAATGAATGAGCGCTTACACAAACTTGTGACCACCGATGTCGTGAGCAAAGCAATATCGATGTGCACATGCGTGTCATTTCAGAGGACAGATGCGTCCACATTAGGGTGTTTTGACATTAGAGATGATTGATTTGTACCATGCCCAGGAATGATTGTTCCCAACCTCCTCACTCCTCCGCTGGCCAGCTTTCACATTGTTTTTGGTCTCTGTACTCGGGGTACTCAATTGCGTATTCACAGCCTTCGATACAGCAAGTGGCAGGATGCAACTCCTTGCACCAGTATGGTTTGTGAGCCACCATTAAACACAAAGAGAAGACGAGAACGAGGAATATTGTGCTATGCCTGTTATTATTGATATTTTGGAGGAATAATGTCAATAGTGACAGCAATCTACAAAGGTACCTCGGCATTTGAATTTAATTCGTTCCAGTGGCGAGTTCTTAAGGTGAAATTTATTACTGCAAAACATATTGTCAAATAGGAAATAATGTGAATACAGATAATCCATCTGTTCCAGCCACCCAAAAATATTACGAATGACTAATTTCCAACATTATAATCATATTATTACATATTCGAACAATCAAAACATTCAGAAAAGACATGTAAATTAAGCAAATTATGAAATAAATAGACATTATACCTCACTTAATCTTAATTTATGAATCCTAGTGGCACCAGCTGCTTTAAAAACCAAACTGAAAGCGGCACCATTTTCTTCTTGCTACCGTCCTCGATAACATTCTTGGGACCTATGGTGCTGTGTCTTCACTAAATCTTGCATGAAAAAAAAAAAAAAGTAAACTTGCTTCGCTTGGCTATCCAGTGACACAAACAAGTTTTGATCAGCTCCCAATGTACTTGTCCCAACTTAGCAAGCGTTCAGTTCGCTCACTCATATGCTGAAAATACATCACATGCTGAGGCAAATTCCTTGTAAAATTTCCGTTCTTAAGGTGTAAATCCACGAGGTGCGACATTTGTATGCGGAGGTACCACTGTACTTTTGTTCTCTGATACAGCTGGTTTCAATATCTAATTTGAAACATGACAGATGATGCCGTTCTGCCCCTGAGACCAGACCAGACCTTCTTCGGACGCGGTTCCCGAGCACGGAACGATTGTGTTCTCACTGATCAAAATGAACCAGAGTTTGGGGTCATGTGTTCTTGGGAAATTAAGCCGAGCCCCTTATATTCAAACGCCCTGCAGGTTAGATAAAAGTCATCTGTAATTATGAATGTGAACCGTCATGACATGCAAATCCAAAAAAATAAAAAATAAAAAAGGGCCAGAAACGTGTCTGACAGAACTAAAAAGAAAGAAACAAGAACAAACAGGAAGAGAGAATTCTGCAATTGAGCTCTTTTTAATCAGGAGATCAGACTGATAGATTGTTACTCACTTTGCATCAATCTGCATAAATTAATATTCAGCAATACTTCCGGTTTCATGCAATTTCTTTTACGTCTGCTTTGTATGTATTTTCTACTTTTACAGCCCAAAATGCATTTTACAGTATATCTCTTGTTTTCACGTTGACGCAAAGCACCGCAGTTTTTATGCGGAAGTGAGAAACGTTCCACAACATTAAACACATTTTAATACAACTTTGCTGTTGTGATATGTTTTATATATATTTTTTAGCACAATTGTACAAAAGTGAAACACTCCTTCATCACAGCAAGCTCACTGATTGTTTTTCTATCGCAGCACAACACGGAGTGTGTTTTATTTTTGTGCTGAAATCTGTGTGTGTGTGTGTGTGTGTGTGTATGAGAGAGAGTCGGGGGTTATTTTCCTGTGAAGAAAAGAGTGAAGTCCACTCATCGCGCTGCGTCTCTGATAAATGGTTACGTTTCAGAGTAATGGATTAGCGCCATTACGCGGATGAGTGAAGCGCAGGATGAGAGCGAGAGCAAGATAGAGGGTGGTGTGTGTGTGTGCGCGTGCTGGGTGTGTGTGTGCGTGTGTGTGTGTGGGGGGGGGGTGTTAGCACAAAGCTAGGTCGAAAATTGTGCGAGATCGCGAGCGGGAGTGAGTGAAAGGGAGCACAGGGAGGTGTGTGTGTGTGTGTGTGTGTGTGAGAGAGAGAGAGAGATGGAGGTGGAGGGAGGAGGAGGAGGAGGAGGCGTGCTGGGAGATTAAGGAGAGCCGTTTTGGAACTTCCGGTTAGCAGCCACATGGAGTAGGACGTGTTGGTTAGGTGCTCCGACAGTTTCGAATTTCTTCACTCCCTTACTCGTCTCTAAATGTTAAATTAAAATCTTAGTTGACAATAACTTTATACTCTACCCCACGGTTATATGTTTTTTCATTTGCGATGGCTACCAGGAGTGTTAAAGCCGTGAAAAAGGACGACACTGCGACTCCTCTAACAGTCGAGGCTATCTCTGCGCTGTTAGAGCAACACCGTGATGCGTTAGCGGCTGAGTTTAAATCATCGTTTAGTTTATTAGAAATTAAACTGGACCAGATTCAGGCCCAAGTAGCGGACCATGGACAGCGCTTACCGTCATTAGAACTCGCTACAGACGACCTGAGTCAGCGTGTGACGGAGCTGGAGAACATCTGCTCCGGACTTCGGGAAAACAACTTAAAGTTAACGTCCAGGGTTGTAGACTTAGAAGGCCGGAGCAGGAGACAAAACCTGCGTGTTCTGGGTCTCCCGGAAGGTACTGAAGGTGGACTCCCTACCGAGTTCTTCTCCAAGTTTCTGTGCGAGGTGTTTGGGACTGAAACACTGCCTTCCCCGCCGGAGATTGACCGAGCCCACCGAATACCTGCATCTAAACCCGCTTCAGGACAGAGACCTCGGCCCGTCATTCTCCGCGTGCACCGGCACCAGGTGAAAGACCTTCTGATTCGGGAGGCTCGGCGGAGAGGGAAGCTGGAATACCGCGGTCAGCAGCTTCGCATAGTGGAAGACTACACTCCCGAAGTTTTAAACCAGCGAGCCGAGTATAGAGGAGTGATGTCGGAGTTATACAGCCGTGGTCTCCGGCCTTCTCTCCTGTATCCAGCGCGGCTCCGGATCACTCTCTCTACCGGACAGAAGAAGTGGCTCCGCTCGGTAGAAGAGGCGCAGAAACACATAGACAGTCTGCCGAAAACTACGTAGTGCACTATATTATTATTATTATTATTATTATTATTTTAATACGTGATACTACAGTTCTCAGGAAAGTACCATTTTTAACCTAAAATCTGGCCATGTTTACGTCTTTCCCGGTAAGAGTGTTGTGTTAAACTTGTGAAGGGGTTATTATTATTATTTTTATATTACTATTTTTTCTATTTTTAATCACGTGTGATTTACTTGTTTGTATATTTAGAGTTACAATGTGACGTGGGGGGAGGGGTGGTGGTGGTGTGTTTTTCTCTCATTGAGAGATTTCAGTATTGGAGTGTGGAAATGTTTTATTTATATATTTAATTATTAGTTTCTGTAAGTTGTGTCGGAGCAGAAGATGGGGTGGTTAGCGGCAGGAGGATTTGTTGGGTGGGAGATGGAGGAATGGAAGAGCTTGCTGCTGTGTTTGTTAGCAGCTATCTTTGTTTGTTGGGGTGTAGTGGGGTGTGTGGGGGAGGGGTGTGGGGGGCAGGGGTGTGGGGGGGAGGGGTGGGGGATCTCCAAAGCCAGTATTGTGTTAGTTCTTTGTATACTGTGTATTTTTAACACGTTGTTCTGTGTTTTACACTTTAAGGCTGACGTTAGGCATCTTATTCATGTTTATCTACCTGCATTTTCTCTCAGGGAGAATGAATAGTTCTTTAAACTTTGTGAGCTGGAATGTTAAGGGTTTAAACCATCCGGTGAAGAGAAGGAAGGTGCTCTCACACCTTAAACAACTTAACACTGCAATCGCATTTTTACAAGAAACTCACATTCGCAGTTCTGATAATTCTCGCCTTATGTCACGTTGGGGTGGGCAGCACTACCACTCAACCTTTCAGGCCAAAGCTAGGGGTGTCTCGATTCTCATTAACCCAAACATCTCTTTTGAGCATCATAATGTTATTACGGATATACAAGGTCGTTATATCATTGTTTCAGGGAAGTTATTTAATACTAATGTCGTGTTGGCTAATTTATATGCCCCTAATTATGACGATGTCTCCTTCTTTGAACATTTTTTCTCTCTTCTACCTGATCTGAGCTCATACTCTCTCATATTAGGGGGAGACTTTAACTGCTGTTTAGATCCATCACTTGACAGGTCATCTCCCAATCCTATACCTCTGAGTAAATCCGCTACGCTACTTCAGTCCTATCTCTGCAGCTTTGGTATCTCTGACATATGGCGCTTCCTTAATTCAAAAAAGAGAGAATACTCCTTTTTCTCACATGTTCATCATACTTTCTCCAGAATTGATTATTTCTTTATAGATAATCAACTGATCCCAATGGTTACTTCTTGTGCTTATCAGAGCATTGTGATATCAGATCATGCTCCAGTTGTTATGTCTATAAAACTCCCCGATCTCCCTCAAGTTACTAAACATTGGCGCTTTAATTCATCGTTGCTGATGGAGGACGATTTTGTAAAATTTATGGAAGACCAGATCGTTTTTTTCTTCACCACAAATGAAACACCTGAAGTGTCACGTTTGGTTGTTTGGGATGCTCTGAAAGCCTACCTCAGGGGACAGATAATTTCATACACTGCAAATATGAAAAGGAAGGCATATAAAGAACGAAAAGATTTGACCAACCAAATTAAAGAAATTGACCAGCAGTATGCTCTATTTAAAAACCCCGATCTCTATAAAAAACGCGTAGAAGTGCAAACTAAGTTTGAACTTATTTCAACGCATGTAATTGAACGGCAATTATTAAAGAGTAGGAGCCAATTTTACATTCATGGTGACAAATCTGGGAAACTTTTAGCTAATCAGTTAAAAGGATTTAGAGCACAGCAACAAATTACGAAAATTCGGATGGAGGATGGTACCATCACTACGGACCATTCTAAAATTAATGATGCATTCAGGAATTTTTATTCTCGATTATATACTTCTGAGTTCCCAAAGGACCATAGTGCAGTTGAGAATTTCTTGACTCAACTAAATATCCCAACACTGTCCCCTGATTCTAGATTAAGATTAGAAGAGCCCATATCACAAGAGGAAATCAGTTCAGCTATCTCCTCATTGCAATCTGGTAAGTCCCCGGGTCCTGACGGGTTCCCTGCAGAGTTTTTTAAATCATTCTCCTCATACCTTGCACCACAACTAGCTTTGGTTCTATCTGAATCTTTCAAGCAAGGTAAGATGCCTGCGTCATTTAATGAGGCTCGCATCACCCTCATAGCAAAGAAGGATAAGGACCCAACAGAGTGCTCCTCATATAGACCAATCTCTCTTCTTAATGTGGATGTTAAAATCCTTGCTAAAGTCTTGGCTCGTAGATTAGAGAATGTTCTACCCTCAATTATATCTGAGGACCAGACCGGTTTTGTTAAAAATCGTTATTCTTACTTTAACATTCGACGCCTTATGGATATCTTGTACACACCATCAGAGGAGACCCCTGAGTGTGTCCTTTCTTTGGATGCTGAAAAGGCTTTTGATCGTGTGGAATGGGAGTATTTATTCAGGGCTTTAGAAAAATTCAATTTTGGTCCAAGTTTTATCACTTGGGTTAAATTATTATATTTAAGCCCTACTGCCTCAGTTCTGACAAATGCTCAACAGTCTCAACCATTCAGTCTTCAGCGGGGAACTCGTCAGGGATGTCCCCTTAGCCCATTGCTCTTTAACCTCGCCATTGAGCCACTAGCAATTGCATTCCGAAGCTGTAGAGATATATCTGGGATTTGGAGGCAGGGAGAAGAACATAAAGTTTCCCTTTATGCAGATGATCTTCTACTTTTTTTATCGAATCCAGTCTCCTCTCTGCCACCTGTGCTGTCATTGCTCAGGGAATTTAGCTATTTTTCAGGATATAAATTAAATTTGCACAAAAGTGAACTTTTTCTGCTAGATAATACAGCAGTAATAACTGGTATGCACAATTTCCCATTCAACATTGTGAAAAATCAGTTTACCTATCTTGGTATTACAATCACAAGGAAACATAAACACCTCTTTAAAGAAAATTTTATTAGGTTGTTGAACCAAACAAGAAAGGACTTGGGACGATGGTCACCACTTTCCATGTCCCTGGTGGGCCGCATTAATGCCATTAAAATGAGTATTCTCCCTAAATTTTTATATCTCTTTCAGTCTGTACCTGTTTTTATTCCCAAATCTTACTTTGGCGCGTTAGACTCAATTATATCTTCTTACCTTTGGAAAGGTAAACATCCACGATTGAATAAGTCCCTACTTCAAAGATCTAAAAGAGACGGTGGCATGGCTCTACCTAATTTTCGTTTCTACTACTGGGCAGCAAACATTCGATCTGTCATCTTTTGGTCATATTTTCATAACCAACCTAATCGGCCTGCCTGGGTGGAAATGGAGATAAAGTCTGTCAAAAATCTCTCTGTCTCTGCACTCCTTGGATCTGCTCTCCCCATCCCCTCAATTAAATTAATCAATAACTCAGTAGTGGTGCATACCTTGAGAGTGTGGGCTCAGTTCAGAAAGCACAGCGGCCTTCTGGGCTTTTCTCTGTCCAGTCCTATCGTCTCTAACCATCTCTTCCAACCTTCTTTACATGACTCAGTGTTTCAGGAATGGTACAATAAGGGCATCAAGCTTTGCAAAAACCTGTTCGTTGACCATAAGTTTGCATCATTTGAACAGCTTTCCGAAAGGTTTAACTTACCCAATTCTCATTTTTTCAGATATCTGCAAGTAAGACACTTCATTCGCTCTTTAATACCAAATTTCCCTGAGGCTCCTGCTGCAAACATTCTAGATAACCTCCTCTGTTTGTCTCCGCTGCGTAAAGGCCTAATATCCACTATTTATGGTGGATTGATGGCTTCGAGTCACACCCCTCTGTGTAAAATTAAAACTGCTTGGGAGAACGATTTAAATCTGTCACTATCAGATGATACTTGGAATTCTATTCTTAAACTTATCAACTCAACCTCCTTATGTGCCCGCCACTCTTTATTACAGTTTAAGGTTGTACACAGGGCTCATTTCTCTAAACTTAAACTCTCCCGTTTCTACCCAGACATTGATCCTTGCTGTAATAAATGTAAAAGCGGAGAGGCGTCTCTTATTCATATGTACTGGACATGCCCGAATTTGGAAAAATTCTGGAGGGATGTTTTTAAGACCCTGTCCTTCATATTGAATTGCAATCTTGAACCAGACCCTCTGATTGCTCTTTTTGGTGTCACTGGAGAAGAGGGTAAGAGTCTAAGTCCAGCCAAAAAGAGATTGTTATCTTTTGCGACACTCCTGGCCAGGCGTTCTCTTTTATTCAAGTGGAAGGATGCCACGTCACCCACTCACGCCCAGTGGCTCAGAGATATTATGTCCTGTCTGTCCCTGGAGAAGATTCATTACTCAATTCAGTACTCAGACTTTAAATTTCAACAGGTGTGGGGGCCCTTCCTTCACTTTTTTCATATACATTTATAGTTTGATTCCTGTCTTATTTAATTACTTGTTTGTTTGCTTTCTTTCCCCTTTTTATTCCTCTTTATTTATTTTTTTTTTTGCACGTAGAACCAAAAAACTTCCAGCTCCATATTCTTTTTTCTTTTTTGGTTTCTCTCAATGCCTGGCGTTTAGCCTTTCATATCTTTGTAAAACTGGCTTGGAGTCGGGGAGGGACGGGGTGGGTGTTATAGGGTTTATAAGGGGATTATAAAACTTGCATTAAAATATTACATGTTTACCCTGTTTTATCCCTGTTAAAATCAATAAAAATATTGTTGAAAGAAAAAAAGGAGAGCCGTTTTGGCGGAGCGCTGCTCGACTCCTCCCCCCCGCTGTGATGTTACGAGTCTCGCGGTTGCCGCTGTTGCTCAGAGACGGCGCGCGCTGCACGAGGCGGCTTTTCCCCTGAACTCCAGCTCGCGCTGGGTTTTTTCCCCCCCTTCCCTCTTTCCCTTTCCAACTGTGCGGTGTGGTTTTTCATTATTTTTTATTTTTTCGCTGTGCCGTGTGTGTTCCAGCGTGCTTTCTGCTCAGCGGCGAGTCTGCTGCTGCTTCTGTAAAAATAAAAAAAAGAGAGAGACAGAGAGAAAACACCCTGCTCATTACTTTGCCTTGTCTCGCCCTGTTTTTTTTTTTTTTTTATGAACTTCATTTTCTCTGTGCGTTAATTAACTATGACTGTGCTGTCTGTCTGTGCTCTCTCTCTAATTTCTTTGTCTCAGCGCATCATCCTCTTCTCTGTTCGTCCCTGTGCTGTTTGCTGTTTGTGTCTCGTTTGTCTTTCTCTTTTTGTATCCGTGTGTTTTTTTTTTTTTTAATCCCTGTGCATTTTGTCTTTCTTCGCTTCTTCTTTCTCAGCACTATCTGTCTCTCTGTTTTTCCTCAGCGCTGTAGTTTTCCGTATCATTAATTTTTTTGTTCCCCTTTCTGTCTCTGTGCCGGTTTCTTTTCTTTCTGAGCACAGTTCGTCTTTTCGTCCCCTGTATTTCTGCCTCTACTTTTTTTCGTCAGCGCTTCTCCTGACTGTTTTTCTCCATGCTGCAGTGTTCATTCCAGTCTTTATTTTTATCCTGTGCTGTTTAGTTTTTTTTCCCTTTGAAGCCTGGTTCGTCTCTAACTACCGGCTGCTTCCGTGACTAGTTTAGTTTTCTTTTCAACGTTTCCGTTGTCTCTGTGCTGTGGTGTTCATTTAGTTTCTCTGCACAGTTTCTCTCATTTGTGTCTGTTTTAATTTTAGACTTTCATCTCATCTGCTTTTCCTCTACATGCGGCCTGTCTCTGTGCTGTAATGTTTGTTTTTCACTGTGTTGCTCCTGTGTTCATTTCTTGCCCAGCGATGTTTCTGTGCCTCTAATTTCCCACCTGTGTTGTTTTCTTTTAGATTTCATAGATTTTGGTCTCTGTGCTGATTTACAGGTCTAGTTCCCACACACACACACACACACATACACATATCCCAACACACACATTGGCATCTTCATCTTTTCTCTGTGCTTTCTCTGATTATTTCTTTGTGTCTGCATTATTTCTGTGCACTTTGTATCAAAGCACAGTTTGTCTTTCTCATCTCTTTTGTTCCACCTCGGCACTCATGTCTCTCCTCTTTTTACTTCACAGTTTCTGTGTGTTTTCTCTGTGCTGATTAAAAATCTTTTTGTTTACTTGTTTGTTTTTTGTCTGTGCTATTTCTGCCTCAAGTTCCTCTGTGCAATAACTCATTGTTGATTATTATTATTCTATAACACAAATTGGAGTGCTTTTTCCTTTTTTTTTTATTTTTTGTATATTTTCCTGCAGAATCTCTGTGCTCGGCCTGAGAAGGACTGGCAACTCACCCAAGGTCTATGCTGCCTCGTACCCTAAATCAAGCTCCCAACCTTGTACACAGGATAAGTTGTATAGATGATGAAGAATGAATCTCTGTGCTGCCTTGTATTTTTTTCCCTTGTCAAATCGATGATTCAGCGCAGAGAACCAGAGAAACATTACCACAGAGACACGCACATGCAGTGCTCTGTAAAAAAATTTTTTTATCTTTTTTGGGGTCCCTAGTTTTCTTTCTGCAACATCTACGTTTTTAAGTTTTAAAAATATCCAGGCAGTTTTGTGATGTATGAAGCCTTAGATTTTCTCTGTACTGTTTATCCCACTATAGTTTTATCTGAATTGTCTGTGTCTGTTTCTGTCTCAGGTAATGTGCTGTTTGTACTCTATTTTCTCTCAGACTGTTTCAGTGTTATTCCCCGTCACCTTGTACTGATTTTCTATCGTCCATTCTCTCTGACGTTCCTGTGCTTCTATAGTTTCTCTGTGTTGATTGCACATCTTTATTTATTTTTTTTAGCTTGCCTGTTTATATTTAACCAGTTTCTTTATTCTCTTCCATATGAAGCATTCCTTTTCTGATCTTATCTCCTCTGTGTTTCTGTCTGTGTTCTAAATCGCTGTGCTGTTTTGTGTTTCTGCAGGATACCTATGCTTTAGCCTGTGTTTCTAAGATTCATCTTTCCCGCGAGTGTTCTCGCTGCACTCTCCTCGTCGTCACAGTGCACAGTGTCACGACCTCTTCACACCTGTGTGGTTTTTCCTCACCGTATTACTTTTGTGGATCTCTGTGTTTTTGCATGAGGTAGTGCCTGTGCTGGTATCGTGGCTGGTATATATAGGGAATGTCTGTAAATGTATTTCCTTTGCATCATTTTTTTTCTCTTTCCTGTGCTGTCTCATTGGATTACGATTGCGCGTCTCTGTGCTCTCTCACTGTCAGTGCTAAATCTGAGAACGAGAAAACACACACACACACACACACAGAGTCAAGAATGGAGTCAACAGCTGTCATTGGGAGCATTAGTGCGGTTAGAAGGGATGTCTATGAGGGGGCATGTTTTCTCACACGTGTGTTTGTGTGTGTGTGTGTGTGTGTGTGTGTGTGTGTGTGTACATATGCCAAGGGCACAAACAAGTGAACAAAATCCCCTGTGTCACAGCATGACTGTTCCACATTAGCACTGCCAGAGAGCGAGGAGCATGGTGTGTGTGCGTGCGTGTGTGTTGCTTAATTTAGCACATGACCGGCTACACGAGCGCTGTTTAGTGACAATCATCCTCAGGACGCAAAAGAGCAGAAGAGAGGAAGACAGAGAGAGAGAGAGAGCAGGGAGGATGGAGGAGCGAAAGCGCAGGGAGAGATGTGACAGGAAGTGATCATGTTCCCATTTCCTGTCTGATGAATGTAACAAGAGAACAGAACGTAATAAGAAAACGCTGGTTCTGAGAGTGTATCGTTTCTGTAGCAACGGCTCGTGCACAGCGAAATTTACGGAAGGAGTTTCCAGTGTCAGAGGTACGATGATGATGATGATGGTGATGATGATGAGCCACAACAAAAAGAAACTACAAGCATTACTGGAATTATTTATACAAAGCAAGACATACAGGATTTGCACTTTGTGTGTGTGTGTGTGTGTGTGTGTGTGTGAGGGAAGGTGAAGACCTGGTTATTCGAGTGTTAAGGTTCCACACCTCTGGTTCGCTGGAGAAACATGAAACTGCCTCCTGTGTGATTTCATTGGTAGTGCCTCTCTCACACACGCACGCACACACACACACACACACACACACACACACACATGCACTCCAGCACAGCCTTATGCTGCTGATTAGAAAATACATTATTCATAACGAATCTGTGGCCCTGAATGAACAAGACGAGAGAGACGAGGGGAAGGAGAGAGAGAGAAAGGGAGAGAGAGAGAGAGAGAGGGGGGGGACTCCTGAGTGTGAAATATTTTTTAATAGCACAATCAAAATGGCTGCTATCACATTAGCATTCGAGGAAATCCATTTTCCCCTTCCTTTCACGCGCTAGCTCGGTGGTTTAAGTTCTGACCTAGTGGGGCCCTAGTTTGACTTTAAATTATGTCACTGTAGTGTTGTTTATCGTGCTCAAATGATACATTAGCACACTATAGCGGTACATACAGTAGTATGACGCTATGTTTTAGAAGCTGCCACACATATACTGTAAGTGCAGTATTTTTTTTTAAATAATGATATAATAACAATAGGCGGCTCGGTGGTGTAGTGGTTAGCACTGTCGCCTTGCACCTCCAGGGTCTGGGTTCGATTCCCCGGCCAGGCTCGATTCCCGTCTCTGTGTGCATGGAGTTTGCATGTTCTCCCCGTGCTTGGTGGGTTTCCTCCGCGTACTCCGGTTTCCTCCCACAGTCCAAAGATATGCAGGTTAGGCTAATTGGCGTTCCTAAATTGCCCGTAGTGTGTGATTGGGTGTGCCCTGCGATGGATTGGCACCCTGTCCAGGGTGTACCCCGCCTAGTGCCCGAAGTCTCCTGGGATAGGCTCCAGGTCCCCCGCGACCCTGAACACAGGATTAAGCGGTATAGAAAATGAATGAATGAATGAATAATAACAATAATAATAATAATAATTCTTAAATGAAACATTTTGCACATGCAAATTCTCATTACATCTGAAAAAAGTTACTTCTGAAAAATTATGCATGCCCAGAAGGTGCGACGTGTCCTGATGTGCAGAGGTGGACAAAGTACAAAGTCTTGTACAGTAGTAAAAGTAGAGATACTCTCAGTCAAATATTACTCACATAAAAGTAGAAGTCCTCCTTTTACATGTGTACTTGAGTAAAAGTGCAAAAACACCTTCAAATTCACTTAAATGTCAAAAGTACTGAGATTGCATTAGTTTATTATAGCCTTTTACATAATAAAAATATCTATCTATCTATCTATCTATCTATCTATCTATCTATCTATCTATCTATCTATCTATTCATTCTTCCTTCCCGGCTGTGTGCATCTCTGCAAACAGCTCTTCTTCTGATTTCAAACTCCTGTAACGTGACAAAGCATGTCGCAAGGGAAACACAATTACGCATGATAGTCAGGAGGTGGCGAAATTCTGGATTTAAATACTCCACTCCACTGTGCGGAATGCTATGCAGAAATGCAGTGAAGTAAAAGTACAGGTATTTCCTGTACAATGTAGCGGAGTAAAAGTTAAAAAGTATCTTTTAATAAAACTACTAAAGTAAATCACATATATTAAATATTTACTTAATGTTTACCTAAGTACAGTAACACAGTAAATTGACTTACCTTTGCCTCTCCTGACAAGGTGCAACGTGCCATAGCTGTTTCCAAAGAGCAAGCATTATAGACAGCAAAAGAAATTGTCACTGGTTGCATATTTTAGTTTGTTGTTAGCTATTTATTTAGACATTAAATTATATCAGAAAAGGTACATTAACATAAAACTTTCAGTTAGAATTACAGATGGAAGTATTCCATGATGAACTGACCAATCAGATTTCAGAATTCAGCTATGTGCTGGTAAAAGCAAAATCATATTGCTAATATTACCGAGGCGTGTAACTGTATTACATACACATATCAGAGAAACCCGCCACACGTACATTAAAACTAATGTATGATGATGCAAGTGCAAAAAAATGGTGAGGTTTTATCCATTCTTGGTTTTCCAGTAGGCTTTATAATTAACTTAAAGCTAACTAAAGCTACTTGTGTAGTGAATACATTAGCTAGGATTAAACAGCATCTCACAGCTATGTGGAGTTACGAATATACAGTAGGTAGGAGATCAAGAGTAGCACTCAACGTTAAAAACAACGCAACTAATGAACATATCTTACTTCAAGTTTAAATGTTTTTATATTTATTATAAGATTAAAACAAACTAAATATAAGATTGTTAAAGTTGTTGTTTTTCATTTTAACATTTTTTTTTAAACTTATTCTATTGGCTGATTATTTTTCTCTAATATGAAGGTATCTAGAAAGAAGGAACATATTCTGCCATGAAAAAAAAAAATAAGGTTGCTGTTTTTGCAATAAGAACCTGATAAATTTGGTAATTTTCAAGATATTTTTACTTGCAGTTCTCAAAGTGAGGTCCTTGATTCTGTAATTTTTTTTTGTTTGTTTACATTAAAGTTAGGCGGCACGGTGGTGTAGTGGTTAGCACTGTCACCTTGCACCGCCAGGGTCCGGGTTCGATTCCCGGCCAGGCTCGATTCCCGTCTCTGTGTGCATGGAGTTTGCATGTTCTCCCCGTGCTTGGTGGGTTTCCTCCTGGTACTCCGGTTTCCTCCCACAGTCCAAAGACATGCAGATTAGGCTAATTGGCATTCCCAAATTGACCATAGTGTGTGAATGAGTGTGTGTGTGCTCTGCGATGGATTGGCACGCTGTCCAGGGTGTACCCTGAGTCTCCTGGGATAGGCTCCAGGTCCCCGCGACCCTAAATACAGGATAAAGCGGTATAGAAGATAAATGAATGAATGAATGAATGAATGAATTAATTAAAGTTCACTCACTGGTCTATACCACTTTATCCTGTATGCAGGGTCATGACAGTATGCCTCGAGCCTATCCCAGGAGACTAATGGCATGAGGTGGGGTACACCATGGACAGGGTGCCAATCAATCACAGGATACACACATATACACACTCACATGGTCATTCACACACTACAGGCAATTTGGCCATTTTTAATATATTAAAGTGCCTTTATAGATATTATTTTATTGACTGGTTACTTTAATTATCTGCATTTAATCCTTATGTCAATAACTTGAAAAGAAAATCTATAAACAAAGTCTAAACAAGTTTTGAAAGAAATCACATCATAATTTCTCCATAGAATAAAATTATTTTAATAATGTGTCTAAAATGTAATAGTAACAGCTGTGGCTAGTTTGTGTTTATTTAGTATTCCATCCAGAACATTCAGCATGCTAGCTAGAGCTACCCACCCAAGTTGTACCAGCAGCCATAGATTTCAGTTCGTTATCGTACAGTAACTGAATTATACACTCCATTTCCTTACTGAAGTCACACGTCTGACAAAATCGTTGTCGCCTGATGTTGGACAAACACTGCCCAAGTGGCTAATAATTAAAAACGTGATTAATCCTCTGATTAATCTTTGCTTTCATTGTTGAACAAAATAAACAACACCTGAAGTTCATGAATATGAGTGATTTCAGACAACATACGGTGAAGAGCGTGAGTGAGCGTGCGATAAGATGAAAGGTGAGTGTGTGCGTGTGTAGTGTCTGACAAGGCAGAGGTGTGTTAAGTAGAGGGTGTGAGTGTGTGTATGTTTGAGTGTGCGCGTATGCGTTTGTATTGACCTCTGTAATTGACCCTGGCGCTTGCACGCACACACCCGACACTCAGACATCCGCGGCAGCTAATCGGCCGGCAGCCACGCTGCCTGTCAATCAGGCACTCACACAGGCGTTAATATTCACAGCGAGGCTGTGTGTGTGCGTGTGTGTGCATGTGCATGAAGGGCAGCGCTGTGATAGAGCACTCAGGCCCGTCGGGACTGAGAGACCTACAGCTACCATTACTCACATCCTGACAGCACGCGCACACACACACTCACACACACACACAGAAAAAGTTCAAAATGTACTCTATGATTTTACAGGAAGCATCTACACATATGTAGAAGACACTAAATTACAGCTTAAATATTAACACCCTCCCCCCAACACACACACACACACACACACACATGCATACAGTATGATGCATATGCACACATACACACGTGTTGTACTTGTAAGGACCAAATGTCATCGTAAACACCTGACACAACTAAGGCTACGTTTACACAGTCAGGTCTCGAAGCCTAATTCTGATTTGTTGCCTATATCTGATTTTTTTTGACCGTCAGTTTACACGTTCTTTTAACTTAGACTCATGTCTGATTCACTTGTTTACACTTTCCATACCATGTGAAACATCGCGCATACTTAAAGGGAGGTTCTTGCGCTACGCACTGGCCAAGATAGACGAAGGTGTAATATGCTTAACGCTCTGCGATATATGAAAAGTTCGTGAAACGTCTCCATGGTTTTAAAACGGAGGAGGAGAAAAAAACGGCATAATTGCAGCCTGTGCACATGCTTCATTCACCAAATACTGATTTCTTAATGTTATTTAGCCCAAATAAGCATTAACACAAGGCGGGGGGGGGGGGGGGGGGGGGTCTTTTCCTCTTCCATGTCACCTGCGATGTTATCATTCCACACACGCTTCCACCGGAGAATAACATTACGTCATTAAACCGCGAAGAAGTCGCTGTTTTAATGACGTACAGAACACAATGCCTCAGGAAATCCAATCTGTCTGTTTACACGACAATCACATTAGCACATATCTGATTTATATCCGATTTATTTCCACATATGAAGGAGGCCTGAAACCGATCTCGAAATATCGGAATGCATGCGTTTTTTTCCTGTTTACACGGACACAGAACATATCCGATATGTGTCACAACTCGGAATTGGGTCACATTTACCTGACAGTGTAAACGTAGCCTTACTCACTTGTAAAGTCACAAATGATGTTTTAGAATATTTTAGTTACTTACTAACCCATGCCACGTACTCTGCAAAAAAAAAATATAATATTATAATATAAAATATAAGTTTATGTTATCTATTTCTAGAAATGTACTAATTTTGTAAAAAATAAATAAATAAAAATGTCAGAATTTCCTTGCTCTGCCAATTTGCTAATTCAAAGCGTTTATTTCTAGATATACGCAAAATGATATCCAAATAGAACAAGAAATTTATGCTTACAATATAGAATGGAATATAGATTTTATTTTATATCGTCCATAAATTCTGTTCTGTATTTTAGTTCACAGAAATATGTCTTGTATTAAACAATTAAAAAGCAAGTCTGTTAAAAATGGTGAGAAAATGTTTAGCGGACAATATTTGTTGTAATGGGAAAGTAGAAATGATTTAAGCTAATTTTGGTTTTAATCCAAACAAAAAAGTTGTTCAATTAATGCAAAAGTCAGTTCTGACCGAATTATCTGATTGGACACAAGGTGTTTCATGAGTGATGATAATAGACAGTAACGGCACTGTCTGCAACTATCTGTATGACTGGACGTGTCCCAGGTGTTGTCCAGTGGTTAATGACACTAACTGTGGGTCTCGGCGTGGGTGAGAGTAGGATTGTATGGTCCGCAGTAGTGAGGAGAAAGCAGCTGTCTGACAAAACCCACATTCACAACACTTTCAGTAAAGAATACACATCTGATGAAACGTTATGTCATCTTAACAACACGCCAAATCCCTCTCTAACCCCTAAACAAGAGGACTAATAGATGTGTGGAACAAGGGATTGTACACCCTACATACTGCAGTAGCTTTACATTTAAAAGTATTTGGGATTTAACCCCAGAACCCAGAAGTCAATAGAGCTGATGTTCTAAAGTTGTAATAAATGTAAATATAAAGTAAGTCTGGTTAGTTTCTCAGGACTGTCCACCCACCTTCATGGTTTATTCTTCTCACCTTTTAGCTACAGAGTACTGCTAAGTAGGGTTGTTCCGATTCCGATCCTGGTATCGGAAATGTTACCGATACCACAAAAAAATCTGGCATCGGAATCGGCGAGTATTTGAGTCCACGTACCGATCCGATACCATTTTCCTAAACATAACCTATTTATGCCCGCTAGCTTTGCTAGCTTAGCTTACTTACAGAGTGTCACGGCGTGCGCCTGTGATGGGCGGGCGCCCAAATTGATATTGCTCCTCACTCACTAGTTAGGCAGCCCCCCCCCTTTAGGTATGTGAAGGAGCAGAGCCGCAGAATCAGGCAACGGCCCATGAGCTATTGCCGCTAATGATCCCGGCGCTATAAAACACAGCGGGGAGTGTAGCTCGGGGTCTGACTGTTGGGAAGCTGCGACGCGGTGGATTTTATGAGAGACTGTCTCTCATAAACAAGAGCGGGGCGATGTGATGCGCCCCAGAGACTTTAAAAAGGGGGGCGCCTTTGATCTCCGCGAGAGGAGCGCGTGAGCGAGCTGCGCGAGCTCCCGCGGCACCTTCACTTCCGCGTCGAGCCCGCCTTCGCATCCCTGCCGCCAAAGCGGAAAAGACCGCAGAGAGCCTTTAACCCTTTCCTCACCCATTTTTCTAAATGAATGACCCTTTTTCCTGTAAGACCTCGCCTCGTGTCCGTGTTTCATGGTGTCGCCCGTGCACTTAGGGCCGAACCCGTTACACAGGGCTAGTAGTATTTTACTTAAAAAAAGAAATGCTATATATATATATATATATATATATATATATATATATATATATATATATATATATATATATACACTGTACAGATACACACCCAGGTATCGGATCGGTACTCAGTATCGGCCGATACCCTGAGCCCAAGTATCGAAATCGGTATCGGGAGGGGAAAAATGGTATCGGAACATCTCTACTGCTAAGAGTTTAACACTACTCTCACCTCCTGTTAATTACACTAAATGTCCCTTGCTAACTGTTGGTCGCCAGTTCCGCCAGTCACGGATAGTTAGGGAAAAGTGTGCAAAATAACCGGATAAAGAAAAAGAAAACAAATCATAATCTGTTTGATAATAAATGGTGTTTGTGGAACTGTTGTATAAAAGCAATATCACACTCGAGGTCATTTTGTTGTAATAAGTGGTTGCCTGAAGAAAAAAAAACATAATTTTTGGGACAAATTTTACATTTTGACACAAAAAAACAAACAAACTTGATTTTAAATGTAAGTTAATCTTTGTACCTTCTTATTCATTGCAAACTACCTAATAATGCTTAATTGCTTAATATTTATTTGCTTAATATGTTCATATATGTAACATATATGCTTAATATGTTCATACTCTACCACCCTGATATTAGCAGTGTTTCACACCACAGAAATACACTGTGCTTGATTTTTTTTCCCCATCAGCTCGTTATTGTGTATTGGTTATGTCGTGTTTTTGATAAAGAGTAAACTAATACCCTGTTGCTAGGTCTCTTAAAGTTTTCTGCATGGTGTCTGAGAAATATATATAAGTCACCAGTGTAGTAATGCACATAAACAAAAATTACACATGCAAACAAATATGGACCCCAGATACATGCAAACGATGTCCACAATGGGTCCCCACAACGCAGGTGTCAGACCAGGTCCCCATAAAAATGCAATCCACAGATACACACTAAAAATTATGGATTTATTGTAATTTATGCAGCTGGGTTTACTGCTTATCATATGCACAGTTGAATAACACACACCTCTTTAACACTAGTGAAGGGGGATTACACCCATAAGTGTGAACACACACACACACACACACACTTATAAACTCTCACCCAAGTGCTAGTAAACTCACACATTCCGTGAAGCTACCAGAGGAATTTTCCAACAGACAACTATGAGCACATGCACACACACACACAAACACGCACACACATGCTCACCACTCACTCACACACGCTTACACACACCCAACCCTGTGGCCTCTCTGTGGGGAAATAATGACATCATGCTCACGGCAGGTTCGCTGGCAGTGCACGCTTCAGATGTGGGAGGCGGAGAGGAAACACGGCCGTTGCTCTGTGTGTGTGTGTGTGTGTGTGTGTGTGTGTGTGTGTGTGTGCGGCTGTGGGTTGGTTGAGGAAAGGAAACGCTGCTGTTTATGTGTGTGTGTCGGGGTAGCGGGAGGGAAAGGCCGGTGGAAAAATAAACCACATTACTGGCTCTACTGAAACACAGGGAGAGAAAGAAAGTCAGTCTGAAGCTCGGTCACCTTTCTACTGCGGTGGCTGCATGACATTTTAAGAGCACCAATTAATCCAGAAGTACTCCACACACACACACACACACACACACACCTGACAACTGAACTCATGCAGTCCTCACACACTGAGACATGCTGTCTCTCAGACTAAGCCCCCCCTCCCCCTTCACACACACACACACAAGCACACACTTTGGTCTTTCTATCCTCATGAGGACCTTCTACTGACATAATGATCGCTATGCTACACCTGAATGCAGCCCTGATCTTAAGCTCGTTAACGCAATGTTAAAAGTTTGTGTCTCATTTAGGCTTTTTTTTTGTTGCAGTTAATTAACATTGCAGGGTTTTGTTTTGTCTTCTGTAAGTTTTCCTAGTGGGGACTTGTCAGAATTTCCCCATCAGATCAAATCAATCAAACATTCTGAGGTCATGTCGTTCCCCCACTGAGGTATGCAAAGATGTTTGAGACAAACTGAGGACGTTTTCACATTAGGGGCCCGGGATCATTCCCGAGAGCACTTGACCTGAAAGTCTGGTTCAGTTTGATCAGTGAGAGCGCAATTGTCCTGTGCTCAGGAACCGTACCCACGTCCTCTTCAGAAGGTGGTCTCGATAATGATACAGTAAACTCAGGCATGGATCTAATCAGATATGGAAGCCAATCGTACCTGAGAACAGAAGTACATCACTGTTTAGTCCATGTAGGTGCATTCTGTCACCTGCTGGATCAGAGACTGTAAACATGTAAGTGTGCCCGAGAACGGAGAACAAAAATAATTGGTGAAGTGGGAATGGGGATGCAATCGTTCCTAGGCATGGTACAAATTAATTGTGCCTAGTGTGAGAACGTCCTTAATCTCAAATGACCTCTTATTCAGTACATATGCTCACTACAAGAGGTGGTCCTAATTCGATGTCAGTATCAAGTTAATAGCAACAACAAAAATTGTGGTTCGGAGGGAAGACATACGGAATATCGGCTCCGGTAACAAATCTTAAATTGGAGTGTAGAAATTCAAGCCTTCATTCATTTTTTTATTTTTTCTTAAGTTAGAATGGATTTTAATATGTTTATACATTATAATATTTGTATAATTGCAAAATGTTTTAATCAAAATAAAAAAAAGTAAATTTTAGTAGATTTTAGAAATAGCCATATTGGATAGGTATTTGTTTTTTTTTATTCTTGAGCAACTGCTAAAGAAACATTTGATAGCAAAATGCAGTAGATGTCGTTTTTGGGACTATTCATCATTTTGGCAATTTTTCTGCCCTCTAGCTTACAAGTTTGCCTTTAATGAAGTGCTAAATTTCCAAATTGCTATATGACTTTCATTTAGAAGCTTTGAAGTTCACAGTTTTAGGCAAATCACATGTAGTAGCTGAATTTTTTTGATGAGTTGTGAAAAGCCAATCACATTGATTATTTCTGAAGCAAAACATTGACTACTTGCATTTGTGAATGAATTAAATGTGTTCATGGAATTTTTGAAGAGCGTTGCATCACTTACATGTCCATGAAATGTACAACTGCAGCCTGATTTATTCATTGTGACCAAACTATGGTAGGTGGAGTTACAGTGTTTTGCAAAATAACACAAAATTCATTCATACTTATATAATGCAAAAACTACTTTTGACATGACATTTTGGCATTTATGCTTTTTAATACTGTTATAACCTGCACAAAACATTCTCCATCAGTTTGCAATACTTCTTGCTTCATTTGAAAAAAAAAAAACTTGTTTATCTCAAAACTGTAAAAATGATTGGATTGATCTCATTTCCCTGCCAAACTGTTTAAATCTTTTCCATGTCAAACATGTTAAGGTGCCAAGTTTGCTTAGTCCTAACAGTTAAAAAAAAAAAAAAAAAAAAAAACATGTTCCTATGTTGGTTAAAAAAAACAACAACAAAAAAACAAGCCATGATGTATAAAAGCTTGATGGTGCATAAATAGGGGACGAGTGGAGAGCCGGAGATTCTGAAACTCATGAACAGAAAAGTGAAACAAAAATGTAAGAACAGAATTCATACAGTATTTACAACAAAACAGTAAACTTGTATTGGTTTTAATATTTAAAAATGTACAGTCCATTTCATTCATTCATTCATTCATTCATTTTCTATACCGCTTAATCCTGTGTTCAGGGTCGAGGCGGACCTGGAGCCTGTCCCAGGAGACTTCGGGCACTAGGCGGGGTACACCCTGGACAGGGTGCCAATCCATCACAGGGCACAAAATGTACAGTTTATACACAAAAAAATATTTGATTAGTAATTTAATTAAGCAAAACATAAAATTTTACAGAAAACAAAATCAATTTTATATTAGACTTTTGGCTGTTTCTGTTGAGGTGTCGCCACAGCGGACCAACCGATCTGCAGAACAACAAAACGGGTTTTACGTCAGATGCCCTTCCTGACGCAACCCTCCCATTTTATCCCGGCCTGGGGTTTGGGCATTAGGTGGGAATCGAATCCGGGTCTCCTGCAAGACAATTCAGAAATCAATTCCCCTTATAAATAACAACGTCAATGCTGTGACTAAAACAATAATAAAAGAAATTTTTTTTGAAAGTTTTCGTGTAATTGTGTATAATTTGTATTATCATTGTTTGTAAATATACATATATTTAAATGAACTAAATTCTAAGAAGTGTGTGTGTGTGTGTGTGTGTGTGTAGGGTGTTTACAGGCTACACGGCAGCACGATGGGTCACAGCTGTGCGTTTCGGGTGTGTGTGTGTGTGTGTGTGTGTGTATGTCACAGGCCCTGATTGACAGTTGTGATAAGCAGGGAGGCAGCAGGCAAACACAGCCAACGTACGTCATGCTCGACGCCCTGAGAGAGATTCTGTGTGTGTGTGAGTGTGTGTGTGAGCTTGTTTTCAAGGCTGCCTGTGCAAACTGCCAGCGTACGTCACGTTACCGGTGTTTGCGTCCTATCAGGCGGAGAAAGAAATAGGGGGGAAAAAACGAGGGAGAAGGGAAAAGTAGCAGCAGCTTGAGAGAAAAACAGACAGAGTGAATTAGAGAGAGAGAGAGAGAGAGAGAGAGTTTGTTGGCTGAAGGAGGAGGGGAAGGACAGAGTGCTAGGGAAGCGCAGCAGAGAGAAATGAGGCTGAGGAGACGCCGAACTGAGAGAGGGAAGGAAATTGGTGGGTGGAGGAGTGCATGTGTATGTGTGTGTGTGTGTGTGTGTGTGTGTGTGTGTGACACTCTCAGCAGGCCAGTTTACTGCTGTTCACCTGCAGGCAGCAAGAGGAAGATTTTTGTCCCACCCCCCACCCCCATCACCCCACCCTACTCTCCAGAGCCTCGGCTCAACAACACCACATTTCCTGCCTGTGGGTGTGTAAAAAACAAACACACGCACACACACACATATACATATTCTTGCTAGCCTTTCTCAGTCACTCAACGAGGCCTAGCTTTTACAGCTCTCTCAGTGAGGCGGTCTGCAAAATAAACAAAAATAATAAAAAAGAAGAAGAGTTGTTCTGTTTTCCTTTTCTTTTTTTCTGCTATACTCTCTCCATATAAACCGGCTCGTGTCTAATGACATAATGACGGAGTAATTACGCAGATGATCAGCGCTCGCTCGTTGTACGGGCGCGAGCATGAGAACACACACACACACAAACACACACGTTTTCATTTTATGAAGTTGCATCAGGGAAACACCACACAATTACGCTATGCTCTTGTTTAAACTCCACCCACAAGAAGAAAAAAAAAACATGACTCCTGATTGACTAACACATTACATCATCAAAATCAGCCCTCTTTTCCGCCTGGGACGGGAGTCACTAAACACACGAAGGATGACTAATACACATTAGCTAGCCGGCGCATACTCTGACAAACGTAATCATTAAAACTTTCAAGAACCAACAAGAAATAGAATATTTATAAGCGACTAGCTAGCTACCACTAACCACACACACACACACACACACACACACACATTTTTAAACTAGCAAAAAAAAAATTCTCACTAGCAATAACTGTGCCTCAGATAAACCTCACAGGATGCCACTGTGCAAAGCTTAGCTAAGGAGTGATCTAGCAAGTTATTAAAGACTTAGTAGTGGTGAAATATCAAGGGATTGAAAGATTACCAACATGGCTAATTTTACCGTTATTTGAACTCCTCTGTTCTTGGAAATGTCGCTAACTGATTTAGCGTGCTAGTCATATTCAGGAGATATGAACGGATTGAGCATGGAAACAAATGAAAATCTACTCATAATAAACTTTACTTTAGATGAAATTTCTAGAAGATTTTTCAGTATGAATAAAGTGACATCATAATTACACTTAGCATGGATCAGAAACCACATGTATAAAAAAGAAAGATAAGACTGTAACTTATATTGCTAGCATGTTGCAGAAAAAAAAAGTTAAATCCTAGTCAATTCGCAGAATAATTATATCACTGCTAGCTGTATAAATTTAAATAGTCCTGTTATAGTACTTGTCATGAATATTTGGTTTACTATCTCGGAATTTTTTCAAATTTCTAACCAAAAAAAAATTCAGCGGTAGAATTATTTATTGTGAATAGTTGCACTAAGATAGCTAACTAGCTTGACAGTTACTAGTTGTCAGAGATAACTTGGGAATGTTTTTTCTTTTTCAAAAATAATCAGTTTATTGTTAATCAAGTGATGGTTATTTTTATGCTATTTTTTTTAATTCCGCTATTTTGCTCGTATATTTTATGAATAAAAACGTGGGTTTGTGTTGGGAACTCATCTCATTCTGCTAATAAAAGGAATGAAAGACAGACTCATTTCTTTTCCACCATCCTGTGTGTGTGTTTATCTGTCTGTATGTGTGTGTGATTAAACATTTATGAAAAAATCAAGGCATCGAGAAAAGTCCCCCTAACCGCGTCTTTGTTAATTGCCGTTTTGCCCTTCCCCCAAACGATTAATCTGTTTTTTCCCCCTCCATAATTGTATCCACATCGAAACATTTGCATGCTAATCTCGTCTTCCGTTGAAAGTCATCATGATTCTCGCCATCCGTAATTTTATAGTAACGCAATTTAGCCGTCCTGTCAGTGTGCTGGTACACACTGGAGCATGCTGGGAGAACCAGGGACCGGATTCTCAGGACCTCTACAGGCAGTGGCTGAAATTGTGTGGAAAAATAGGTCTCTCTCTTTCTCTTTCTGTCTCTGTGTGTCTAATGTTTTGTGTGTGTGTGTGTGTGTGTGTGTGTGTGTGTGTGTATGTGTGTGTGCGCGCGTGTGTAAAAAAGCGAAAAAGCGACACGCAAACACAGACAAGCTCATATTTACATTACTGCCTGGCAACCAAATCTCAATAATTAAGATTCAACGGCGGCAATGTGGCCTCTATGTAGATAAGAACAGAAAGGAGGGAAGTGATGAATGACGACTAACCACCTGTATACACACACATACACACACACACACACACACACTTAAACATAGGTCTTTATGCATTTCAATTGAATGATCAGATAATGTTCTGGCTAGGTAATCAGAGAGACTTTTGAGCAGTGAGACAGGTTAGCATTCGTCAGGTAATCAGAGAGACAGGCAACAGGTGAGACAGGTTAGCACTGGACAAATAATCAGAGAGACAGGTAATGGGTGAAACAGGTTAGCATTGGTAATGTAATCAGGGAAACAAATGCACAGTTAAAAAGGTCAGCATTGTTTAGAGAGCCCTAACCTCTCAGGTAATCCGAGAGACAGCTAACAGGTGAGATGGGTAAGCAGTGAGACAGGTTATTTTTGGCCAGGTAATAGAGGGGCAAGTGAGCAGTGAGACAGATTAGCATTGATCAGGTAATTGTGGACAAGTGAGCAGTGAGACAGGTTAGCATTGGTCGTGTAATTGGAGAGACAGGTGAGCAGTGAGACAGGTTAGCATTGGTCAAATAATCAGAGGGACATGTGATCAGTGAGACAGGTTAGTGTTGACCAGGTAATCAGAGGGACAAGTGAGCATGCATTGAGACAAGTTTACATTGGTCTGGTAATCAGAGTGACAGGTAACAGGCGAGACAAGTGAGCATTGATCATGTGATCAGAGAGAAAGGTGAGCAGTGAGACAGGTTAGCATCAGTTAGATAATCAGAGGGACATGTGAGCAGTGAGACAGTTTGGCATTAGTCAGGTAATCACATATTACCATTAGCAATTAGACGGATAAGCAATGAAAGAGGTGAGTAGGGAAGCAAGACAGCAGTGAGACAGGTTAGCACCGAACAGGTCATCATATATGAGCAGTAAGCCAGGTGAGGTTACAGGAGAGCAGTGGTGAAGTTGGATGTGAAATCGCTGAGATGAGAGTTTGTAGGTTTGACCGGGTGATTAGATACACATATGAGCAGTGAGACAGGTGAGCAGTAGTGAAGTTGGATGTGAAATCACAAAGATGTGAGTTTGTAAGTTTGGACAGGTGATCAGATATCATTGAGACAGCTGTCCAAATGACAGAGTGCGAGCCGCTGGATGAGCAGTGAGACAGTTCCACATTAGCATGAAGGCAGTGAGACAGGTGTGATGGTGCAGCAGTAATGATGTGTGCGGGTTTTTACCGGCTGTGCGACTGACACGAGCGCGTGAGCATGTAGAGTGCTTTATTACGTGGAGAACACTGAGCTGTCTGTCTCTCTCTCTGTCTCTCCATCCCTGTCTCTCCCCCTCTGCCTCCTGTCTGCACATAAAAACTAACGATGCAAGAAGAAAAACAAACAGCGCCGGTGGCGGGAGGCGTGCAGCGCGCGGGTGTGCACGCGGCGTGTGAAGTGAGAGGCCGGACCGCGCCTCTCGCTCGCGCCTTCATCCTGCTCCTGCGCGCGATGTCTGTCTGTCTGACTGACTGACTGCCTGTCTGTTGGAGCGGCGGAAGCCAATTACCGGAGCAGCCGCGTGACCTTTCGCATGCAGATGAGCGCTTCCTCTCTTTATTACTTATTATTTTTTTTCCCGCGGCTGCTGGTAAACGGTAACGGCAGCGCGAGCGCGCGCGAGAGGCTGGTCGTAATAGCGCGAGGATCGTTAGGCGCTCATTAGGGAGAAACGGCGGAGCAGATATTAAAGAGCAGTTAGAAGCTGAGAGAGGCCCCGCAGTGTGTCATGCACACACACATACACACACACAGCCTCTCATCCTCGACTCCGGTGTGTGTGTGTGTGTGTGTGTGTGTGTGCGCGCCGCCGGAGTCCTTGCACGCGCTGATATTAGTATGCACAGCGCGCGCTTCGCCCCTCCGCGCCGCCTGAATTAATTTTCCAGTCCGCTCGCGTGCGGCCGTATGAGTGCGCGAGAGCCGGTGTAGACCGGAGACAGCGCTCCAGAGAGCACACGTTCAGTTCACTCTCACTCTACCGAGACCTTCACTCTCCCCGTCTCACTATCTGCTCTGTTTTCTCTCTCACGTTTTGTCTCACTCTCTGATTTTCATTCTCTCTCACTCCTTCCGATTTTTCTCACTCTCTAATGCTCTGTTTTATGCTCTTTGTTTTACCCTCATATTTTCTGGTTCACACTCTCTGTCTCACTCTGATTCATTTATACATTCACTCTCGGTCTCACTCACTGTTGAATTTACACCCTCTCACTCCCTGTCTCACTATCGAATTCTCACCCTCTCACTCACTGATTCATTTTCCGATCTCACTCCCTGTCTCACTCTGATTTATTCTCACTCTGAATTCCTGTCGCATTCTAAAATGTATTCCCACTCTCTTGCCCCCTGTCTCACTCTCTGATTCATTTACCCTTTATTATGATTTATTCTGCCTCATTGTTTTAACTGTCTTTTTTTACTCTCTGGTTCACTCTTCTATCGCACCACGTTCCTCTGTCTCATTTTTCTAACCTTTTTACTGTCGCACTCTCCATCTGTCTCACTGCTTTTCTTCATTTATCTCACCAGAACGCTCTGTCTCATTGTCTCTGCTTTTCTTATCCTGTTTAGCTCTTTGTCGGTCTCACTGTTTTACGCCCTGTCCTACCAGAACTGTCTCACTGCTTTATTCTTCATAAGTCTTTTCATGCTCCCTCACCCCTGTCTTTCTGCCTGTCTGTCTTTCTGTGTCACTGCATGTATTTCTCTCCTTGTCTTTCAATCTCAAACACACACACACACACACATATACACAAACACACAGTCAAAGATGGCAGCTAGCTAGTGTTAGCTATTCCATATTAGACAGCGATATTTCAGACCAGCGATGTTGCGAGTTTCTTATGTGACCTTCCATCATCCTAGTGGCGCGGCAGGGTTCACGTTAAACTCTGAGCAAACTCTAAACAGTCATCAACCATCTTCGGTCCCAATAACACAAAATTGTGTGAGCAAAGAATTATTTTACGATTTGCGCTTTTCGTTTTTGTGAATTTCATCCGCTGTAAGAAAAGCCTCCGTGTTTCATCACGTTCTGCTCACATGGCTGCAGGAACTAGTGAAGTGAGGTTGTGGGTTCGGCTCTGAACGGTACCGGATCAGGTAACTTGGTAGAAAATTGCAAATTTCTGTAGACAGTGTTTGTGCGTTTAGTCACAAAAGGAGAAGTTTCACTTTTTCCTTCTTTCTTTCTTTTTTTTACTTTAACGTTAACGCCGGTTGTCACTTTTGACATTTCATGCTTCAGTAGTGTGTGAGGTTTTGGATGCAACCCACAAATACATCAACGTCTTTTTTTCCCTTTTGGTGTGCAAAGAGACTACAGCGTGTGTTTGTGTGTGTGTGTGTGTGTGTGTGTGTGCAAGCAAATGTGTTGGATTTTGTATTCTCCACGCGCACGCAGCGCGCCAGATAATTCCGCGTCCCCCCACCCCACCCCGGCCTCTCCCCCCTCCCTCCTCTCATTTTGATATATGCAGCCCCTGAGTCAGCGCGCGCCTCCGAGGACCCAAAGCTTTTATTGCTCTCTCTCTCCTCTCTCTCTATCCTTTCTTCCCCCTCTCCGGTCCGTGCAGTGAAATGCCTCGTGGAGCGCACATTATTCATTCAGCTGTCGGTTGACGAGAGCGCGCGAGAGAGAATAATGAGAGGGATGGTGATTCCTCTTGCGCTTCTCTCTCTCTCTCTCTCTCTCTCTCTCTGCCTTTCTCTTCCTCTCTATCTCTCCCGTTCTCGCGCTCTCTGCGTGATTGAAAAGCTCCGGCGGATCTGAACACCGCCGGCTAATTAATTGATCGATGCGGCGCGTGTGCGCGTGCGGTGCGAGGCGAGCGCCCTGCCGTCTCGTACGAGCGGAACGCAGCGACCACGTGCTGATTGAGATTCCGCGTACGCTCGCGCCTTCATCTTTCGTCCATTCCATCTCTCTCTCTCTCTCTCTCTCTCTCTCTCTCTCCGGTGCGTTTGTTTGCAGACGCCGGTTTTATCCGCGTGTTTGGCGGAGGAGATTGAAGGATGGAGATTTGGTGCACACACACACACACACACACACACACATACCTCCCAGCACGCACGAGCCTCCGTGCAATTGATTTATGTGTCATAGGGAGCAGCGGAGCGTCCCGCGCGCGCGGATTAAACGGCGCCTGTTTGAAGGCGCGGAGACGCGTCACGGTCACGCGCGGGTTTAATTCGGCCTTAATCTCTCTCTCTCTCTCTCTCTCACTCTTTCTGTCTCACTCTCTCTCCGTCTCTCTCTCTCTCTCTCTCTTGCCCTGATCATCATAAGAGATCTATTAGCGCCCCAGAACTGCACGAGGGGAGTGGTGTGTGTGTGTGTGTGTGTGTGTGAGGGGAGGAAGAGAGGAGGTATAATTCTCAGGTCAGTGCTTAAACCTGCCATGTGTCGCGCCACGCAGAGAGTACAGCCTCGGGGAGAGATAAAGAGCTCTATGTGTGTGTGTGTGTGTGTGTGTGTCTGTGACTTTGACGATCAAAGACAAACCTTCGATGCAAGGCATGTCTCAGAAACGCGCACACACTCACACACGCGCGCGGGCCTGCGGGGGCAGGTGCGTTCATTAAACCGTCCTGATTGTGCTGAAGGCAGCGTGCGAGGGGGTGGGTCGCGGGGGGCAATTAGTGGCAAATTAAATTTAACTCATCATGCTTAGGAGCTTAAATGCCAACGCTGTCATATGGAAAATTACGCAGTGTGTGTGTGTGTTTGTTGTCAATATTCTGAGTATGCCTTGACAAAGTCCAGACTCTTCTGCGCGCGCGCGCGCGTGTGTGTGTGTGTGTGTGAGAGAGAGAGAGAGTGATAAAAGTTTTTTTTGGTGGGCTTCCAGCAGATGCCCCTGTGTAAAATCATAAGTATTGGTGCTTTGTGTGTGTGTGTGTGTGTTTGTCTGAGAGACCAGAGTTGTTCTTCATGAGTCCCCTATGCAGTTGAGAGACCAGGGTGTTCTTGGCAATAAGCAAAAATACCCCCCCCCCCTTTGCTTTACCATATAGTCACGCGCCCCCCCCTCCCTTTTTTATTTATTTATTTATTTATTTATTTATTTATTTTTTACAAATTAGCCACACACTCTGTTGTACCAGCGAGCCCCGCCCCCTTTTTTGCCCACTAGTCTGCTCTCTTTAATTTTCCTACCTAGCTTCACCCTAGTTGGTTTATCAGGTGGCCTCGTCCAATTTGTTTGGTCAAATATTCCTGCCCTCTTCTCATTTCTCAATTATCCTCACCCTCTTTGATTCTCTAAATTAGCCACACCCTCATTGTTAAAAAGAAGTCCTGTCCTATTTTAACTAGCCTCCCAAATTTTTTCAATTCGCTCTGCTCCCTTCGTTTGTCCATTCCACCCCCCTGACTATGCTTTACCAACACTCGGGCCACCCCTGCCCACCTTACTCCAGCAGCATTCCCCGCCCCCTGTGGACTCGAATCAGAGTTGTTTAAGAGTCTTACAGAACATCCTGCTCTTGTGTGTTTCAGACGCCTCTGGTCATCACAATGATGCTGTGACTTCCTGCACTTCAGTAAACTAACACAGTGTGTGATTACTGTTGTCCACCCAGTGTGACTTTCTAAACTGCGTCTTACTGAACCGCCTGTTCTCGGCCAATCAGAACACACTATGTCCAACTTATATTAGTGAAGAATGCATCCTAGCATTGTTTATGCAAAACACACACACACACATTGGGACAAGCTTGTGAGAACCCGTCTGTCTATTTTCCGACAAGCTGCTTGTGCATTACTTGTGGACTTGGCAACCATGTGAGCTTTCATTTCCCACAAAGCCGTCCTCTAATATGCTCTGGGCGCCAAGGCTGATTAGGATGTGTGTCTATGTGTGTTTGTGTCTGTATGTGTGTGTTTGTGTCGCAGCTTAATCTCTTGAGAACGGGCAATTAATTTTCTCGTTCAGGTCCGCCTGCCTCGCTTCAACGCGCACAACGCAACAACCAAATTTGTCAATTAGGGGCGCTCTTAGAGTTCCACACAAACGTCTGGCAGATTGGAGAAGTCGGTCGCTTCGCTGTCGTGTTCGGGAGAAGCGTGACGAAATAACACCTAATGGCACAAGCTCGAGTCGAACACATATAATCATGGGGCGGTTTGTAGACACTTAGCGTTCGTCCTCACACACAACAGCGCTACCGATTGCTGTTAGTTAGCTAGCTAATAGCGCGTTAGATGATTAGAGTTTATCAAATGATAAAGCAAATATTTGCCATTTCTGGATTTTCAGCAGCTCAGGAACTTCATTCAGACTCAAGCTCATCATTACAGTGTGCAGGAACTACCACCAAACAGGAACCATTTTAGGAACTTTATTTTCATTTACCTCAGGAACCCTTGATGTCACCTCATGCTATTTTTAGGTCCTGTTGGTACTTTTGTGCAGACCAGGAACTCTTTTTGGGGGTGGAGCTTGGCTTAATGAGACCATTGCTGATTGGTCAAAGGACAAAACATCAAACACTTTTCATCTGAAAACAAATAAATAAATAAAACTTTTTTTTCTTTTGCAGATTTTCTTTTTTAGTTGTACGGCTATCATGTGTTTCTCTTTGTAATCTCTGTTTCGTATCTTTCTCTGGTTTTCATCATCTTCCCTCTCTCTCTCTCTCTTTCTCTCCCTCTGTCTCTCTCGCTCAGGTTTTAAATCCCCCCTACGGTGTTAAATGATTCTCTTCGCTCTATTGCTCCACTCATCTATTTATCTATCTCGACAACGCAGCGTCGCTCCATCGATTCGTGCGTCAACAACAGGATGCGCATCACACACTCCACGTTTCCTCCACAACTCGTGTACGTGTGTGTGTGAGTGTGTGTGTACACGCAGAGGGGAGCAGCATAGACTGCATGGCATTAACATCCCAGCTCAGTCCATCCCCACGGCAACCGCCGCCTCTCGCCATCGATCACAGATGGGTCAGGGAGGGGTCAGAGAGAGAGAATGACAGAGATGGTGCATGTGCATACGTGTGTGCATGTGTGTGCGTATGTGTGTGTGTTTGTGTGTAAGAGTGAGAAAGGTCAGCGTGCCGTGTTAATCTCTGGCTGTTAAAAACAAAGCGTCAATAATGAGGTTTACACCGAGACCTGCCCTCCAGCCTGATCATCGATCCCACTGCAACACACACACACACACACACACACACACACACACTGTGACTAGGATTTCTTCATATGACTGTCTGTGCAGCTGTTTTCCAGTAAGTCTCTGCATTCTCTTAATGGTTAACTGGTAAGACTTGATCATTACAGTGGATTTTTTTGGAATACTGTGTCGTGTCTCTCTCTCTCTCTCTCTCTCTCTCTCTCTCTCTTTCTTTCTCTCAACTGTTCCCAAGGTTCTTAAAGATTTTCAAGAGATCCTTTGGGAATTTCTTTAAAAAGCTTCACCAGATCCTAAAAAAGTTTCGGAGTTCACCCCAAAAACGTCCTTAGTTCCTGAAAATGGCTCCTGAAATGGTTTCTGGGTTTGCATTATCATTCCAGACTCTCAAACTTTGAGGTTCCTGAGGAGATTGCTTGATTGCTGAGCTCCGGAAAAGCGTCCACAGTCTCTTGAGAAAATAAAATAAATTAGGGTTTCTGAAAACGGTCAATAGGTTTTAAAGATTTTATAAAGGTTCCTGATTCCTGAAACGTCTAAGTTCAAAAAATGTTCCCATGTTCATGCAAAGTTTCCAAATTTTCACAAAAGAAAGTTCGACTTTATTTGTTTTGAACCCTCCCTCTCACCCCCTGCAGTGGATAACATGATACTGTCTCTCTTTTCGGGCTCCACAAAAATTTATTTGTATGGTCAGTTCCTAAAAGTTTTTTTGTTCTCCAAATGTCCATGATTTTATTTTTACAAAGCAATAAAATAGATTTTCCTTCCAGGGTTCCTGAAAATGCCTCTGGGATTCTGGGGTATATATATAAACCTTCAGAGTTGGGGTTAAGGTTAATAATAATAAAAAAAAAAAAAGGTTTTGGTATTATGAGAGAAGAAAAAAGTTATTGAGAATCTGTATCGAAAGTACCTGAAAAGGTTCTTGTCAAGGTTCCTGGTTTTCTAAAAAAAAAAAAATTCTTTCTAAGTGCCTGAGTTTCTGGGGTAGAAATTTCTGAAAAGGTTCCTGATTTTCTGAAAAAGCCTGGGTTCCTGAAGATGTATCTGAGATTCCCAGGTAAAGGTTCCTAAAAACTATACAGTGGAACCTCAGATTGCGAGTACCCTGGCTTGCGAGCGTTCCGCAAGATGAGCAAATTATGTCTTGATAAATGAGCGAGTCTTGATATACGAGCACCAAATATCATCAAGTATCATGTGGCACGCATGCACTTCTTGTTTTGATGCCGAGAGTCACATTATCACAAGTGAGCCAATTGGTTTTTCTCCAAAGCCTGGCATGCGGGCACGCAGCTGGCGATAGGTGGCGGTGGGCGGAGTGGCAGAACGGAGCACGCGGAGGCAGCGCTCCTGCACGCTCCCTCATGATGGCATTTTTCCCGCTGTCGATGTCCAGCCTGACCCCTCACAGCTCTCCGTGGGTGCGGCCTCAGGCGGGAGTCCTTGCTGGCATCCGTCGGCTGGGCGGCTGGGATAGGGGGCCTTAACCTTTTCCTCTTCGGCGGTGGGGACGCGAAGACGGGCTCGGCGCGGAAGTGAAGGTGCCGTGGGAGCTCGCGCAGTTCTTCCTCGTGTTGTCCTCAGCGCGAGGATCAAAGGACAGAATTCCAATCTCCTTATTAAAAGTCCCTGGGGCGCGTCACATCGCCCCGCTCGCATGCTACTCTTTCCTGCTCCACCGCATCACGTACTTCCAGCTTTGCTTTTATAGTGCGGAGCAAGCCCGAGATCCTATTAACATTGATTATCGCCAGTCGGCCCGAATAGAAAGCTCCGTCCCTTTGCATACCTGCAGAAGGGGGTGCCGCCTATCTAGGGAGTGAGCGAGGAGCGATAGTAAATTTTGCCCATCACAGGCACACACCCTGACAATATATATATACTGTATATGTAAAGTTTTTAGGAACTTTTAACTGAGAATATACTTTACATAAACATACAGCACACATATACAATAAGAGAGCCCTGCAAAATAACCAGTTTCTTATGTTTTTTTTTTCTTACAGGTGCATGTGTTGGTGAGATGAACAGTTTTGTCTCATTTTTTGTGCTGACAATATTTCACCTAAATTCCAAATATAATTATTGGTATTTACATCATATATTTAAGGAAAAGACATTACAACACATCACAATAACTCAATACCATGCCGTATTAGCAGAGTTTTTAATAACTAAAATAAAACAAAATGTAAATAACTTGTAAACAAATTGTGTTAATGCTTTGCCTAAATAACATTAAGAAATCAGTATTTGGTGGAATAAACCGATTTGCAGTTACAGCTTTGGGTAACTTTAACTTGCTGTTGGGTAACTTTATACCATTCTTTTTTGCAAAAAAGTTAACAGCTCAGCTTTATTTGATGGTTTGTCACTATTCATCTTCCTCTACAGTCTATAACTATAAGTTGCAGTGGTCTTTTATTTTTTTTTCAGAGCTGTGTGTATACATATATGAGGGTTTATGAGGGAAAGAAAGGTAAAGGTTCCTAAAAAGCTTCCTGATATTTTATATACATACAAGTCTGAATACCTGAAAATGTATCTGAGATTCTGCGGAGAAGTTCCTGAAAAGGTTTCTATAAAGATTACCAGGTTTCCTGAAAAGGATTGGGTTTCTTCTTGATTGTCTCAGGTAAATAGAGTTCTTGAATAAGCTTACTTGGTTCTTGAGTTTCTAAAATACTTCCTGATGTTCTGGAGGAAAGGTCCTGGGTTCATGAAAAGGTTCCTGATTATTCCTGAGTCTCAGATCTCTCTCGCTCTCTCGCTGAAGTGCATCAGTATGCACAGCTGAGACAGTGCGAGCTGTTTACGCAGCACACAGTCAACTATTTACAGTGTGTGTGTGTGTGTGTGTGTGTGATCAAATGTGTATTTGATTTTTCAGAAGAAAGTCAAGAAAGTGTGTGTGGTGGGAAAAAGAGAGAGTGAGAGTAATTCTTTAGAGACTAAGGGCGAGAATTTTCCCTTTTTCCGTGTGTGTGTGTGTGTGATTGATTGATTGTGCGCTTCGCAAAGCTTTCAGCTGAGACTGCCTCCATTAAACAAGGCCGCCTTCCGCCAATTAGACGGAGAGAGAGAGAGAGAGAGAGAGAGAGATGGGGGGGGGGGGGGGTAGGGGGTCGAGGTTCAGCAGTTGGCTGCTGCTTTCGCAGAACAAAATTACAGATCAATTAAAGGAGTGTGTGTGTGTGTGTGTGTGTGTGTGTGTGGGAGTGAGTGTTTCTCACAAAAAGCACTCGAACATCCTGCTGTGAGGCTGTGAACACCCTCTCACTTTCATTCTCTCTCTCCAACACACACACACACACAGCATATAGATCTGGAGTTTATTAAAATCACAGTTGTGTCCCAAATAAAACACCACACACTTCACTTGCTCACTCTGTGTTAGGGTACGCAAACTGTGCATCATGCAGGTCACATGACACTGTTGCTAGGCAACTGTGACAAACAAGTCTCCAGCTACAAGCTAGCTGAGGTTAATTAAGAACCGTTAGGAATATCGACATTTACCTCCCATGTGATACTGAGTCAAAACTCCACCCACTGCAGTAACGATCGAGCGCCAGCTGCTCACTTCGCCGTATTACAGATGTCCGTCGCATAAACGTGCTTTGAAAGGAGGATTGCTAGCAAAACAGTGTTCATATACACGCATTTTATTATTTAAAATGAGCCCCGCCCCTTTGTCCTCCTTCCCACATTAGCCGTAGCGTATCTTTGAAACCGGGTGCGTTCTCGAATACGGTCAGCGTAAATGGAGATCATTCCAAGTTGACTAATGTGAAATAAAATCATTCAGCATGTTTAATGCATCTAAAATTAGTAACGTATTATATAGCTAACATTGGCCTAACACACAGTATGACTGCAGATTAATTCTTGCTATCTGTTATCACCCAGATGAGGATGGGTTCCCTGTTGAGTCCGGATCTTCTCTTCCTATTGCCTATTGCTCTTCATAAATCCGTTTCTTCCTATTGCCATCTCAGGGAGTTTTTCCTTGCCACAATCGCCCTCGGCTTGTTCATCAGGGACTATCTGACTATTTTGATCCATACACATTCACATTCCATACAAACTTAAATAATTCTTTTGATTGTGTAAAGCTGCTTTGCGACAATGACAATTGTTAATAGCGCTATACAAATAAAATTGGATTGAATTGGCTTTTCATTTAACGTTTAATGTTATAACTCTAATAGTAACAATAAACAGAAAGTGAACATACAGTGCATGTAAAATATAAACACTTGATTTAGATTGAAAACCTTATAAATCTAAACAAAAATGTACGATTTAACAGAAACACATTCAAGATTCATTCATTTGTTCGCCTGACCCACCACTGTACGGGGGGGCGGGGGCTAGAGCCTTTCGCAGGAGATTTTGGGCATGAGGCGGGGTACACCCTGGACAAGATGGCGATCCTTCACACAAACACAACATGCAATTTGAGAACACCCCTTGATCTAATCTGCATGTCTTTGGACTATGGGAGAAAACTAGAGAACATGGAGGGAACCCACCAAGCAGCATGATGGTGTAATAGTTAGCAGTGTGGACTCTCACCTCCAGAGTTGAGGGTTCGATTCTCACCTTGGGTCTGTTTTTGTAGAGTGTGCATGTTCTCCCCGTGCTTGGTAGGTTTCCTCTGGGTACTCCAGTTTCCTCCCAGTCCAAAGACATACTGTACAGAGTAGGCTAACTGGTGTTTCTAAATTGCCCGTTGTGTGTGTGTGTGTGTGCGCACATGCCCTGTGATTGGCACCCCGTCCACCCATGTGACACGGTTCCGAGAGTCTGGTTTAAATACAAAGCACATCATTAGAGCGTAGCGCTATAACGAATGTTGCACTGCTACAACTTGCCCATGAAAGCACACACACACACTGCGCTGCTGTAGTCGCTCTACAAATGGCTTTAATTAGCTCCCGATAATCATCTGTCTCTTCAAGACACGACACACACACCACACTACAACTGGTTTTACACACACACACATACACGAACACGCTACACTTTGTCTATCTAGATGCACTACATCTCTCTATCTATCCATCTATCTATCTATAAGAGAATGGAATAATCGTTATTAAAATTCATATTAATTTTGTCGATTATTTTTGTTGTTCATTTGTTAAAAGGTTTATAAATTAAGGTTTCATCCTCTCCTGTTTTATGGACCGTCACAGCCCGAGAGCTTAAGGTACGTCTAAGTGTGTGTGTGTGTGTGTGTGTGTGTGTGGGTGTATGTGTGTGTGTGTGTGTGTGTGAGACGGAGCAGGGCTTTGCACAAACGGTCGATACACATGTGTCAGCCCGTGAAATATGAGATGAGCAGGAAGTAACGCTCTAATGGAGCTGGAGAAGCAAGAGAGAGAGAGAGAGAGAGAACTTTTAGGCTAATAAGCGTGAGTAGGTGTGCTTTTCCAGAAGGAAACATGAGATTAAAGTGGTTCAGGCACGAAAGAGAGGAGGGGAAAAAAAGAAAGAAAGTGGAAAAGGAAAAGATAAGAGAGAGGACGTGTGGAGGGAACAAGGGAACAGACACCCAAAGAGGTATTACTGATTAAAAAAAGAAAGGAGGGAGAGATGAAAGAGGAGTGTTTGAAAATATGAGGAAGACATTAAAATAATCTAACACCTAAAACAAATTATAAAAGGAAAACAAAAACAGATCAACATGTGGATAGATGAATTTTAGTAGCCTATTATAGAATTATAATTAATTATAACGCGTTAGAGCACTCGGATTACTTTTTTGATGTAACGAGTAATCTAACGCATTAGGTTCGCCATTTAATTACTCAGTTATTTATTTATATTGTCAAAAATGCAATCCGTTATTTAGACAATTTATGTAATCTGTGAGCTAGACGGCAGTCATTCACAAAGCGTTAGAGTGTGTGTGTGAAAGTCGTCCTACAAGCCCCGCCCCCGATAACCCCTCACCCCCCTCTGTTATTCCTGCTGTTAGACCCCTATCCTACCTATGCGGTTTGACTTGCTGTGAGAAGTGGTGTCAGGCACTGTGAGCCGCCGTGAGTGACCACCCGACATTCTGCAATGTTCTGCAGGGTCCACGAGCCGTGAAACCGCGTAGGTGAGATAGGGGTATTAGTGGTTAACAGATTATGGGTCAAACTTCACTGAGTGATGACGGTAAAATAAGTATAAAGGTCTTGACTAAAACAACATGCATGAGGAATCACAAAGGAGTTTTAATTTTCTGCAATGAAAAAGTACTCGAACTAGTTACTTTTATCAGAAAGTAACGCTGTAATGTAACTGATTACTTTAATGACAGTAATTTTGTAATGTAATTAGTTACTTTAAAAAGTGACGTTCTCCAACACTGCACAACACGCGCACACACACACACACACACATCACATACACACACACATCATACACGCACACACACACACACACACACACACATCATACACACATCACACACACACACCTCACACACACACATCATACACACATACTCCTCACACACATCACACACATCACACACACATAATACACACACACACATCACACACACATACACCTCACACACACATCATACACACACACACACATTACACACACACACACACACACACACCTCACACACACATCACATACACACACATCATACACGCACACACACACACACATCACACACACACATCACACACACACACACACACACCTCACACACACACATCATACACACATACACCTCACACACATCACACACACATCACACACATCATACACACACACATCACACACACACACATACCTTACAAACACACACACACACACACACATCATACACACATCACACACACACACACACACCTCACACACACACATCATACACACATACACCTCACACACATCACACACACATAATACACACACATCATACACACACACATCACACACATACCTTATAAACACACACACACACACACACACACCTCACACACACACATCATACACACATGCACCTCACACACATATCACACACACATCATACACACACACACATCACACACACACACCTCACACACACATCACATACACACACATCATACACGCACACACACACACACACCACACACACATCATACACACATCACACACATCATACACACATCACACACACACACACCTCACACAAACACATCATACACACATACACCTCACACACATCACACACACATCACACACACACACCTCACACACACACACATCACACACACACACACACATACCTTACAAACACACACACACACACACACATACCTTACAAACACACACACACACACACACACACACACATCATACACACATCTCACACACATCATACACACACACACACACATCACACACACACATACCTCACAAACACTCTCACACACACACCTCACACACACACACACACACATCACACACACATCATACACACACCTCATATCAAATCTAACACCTCACACATCATATCTCACATGTTACCCCTCAGACCTCACCCATTACATCTCACACCACAACACATCACATGTCAGAGGACACACACGACACACACACACATGAAACACTTCAGATTCTTTCCCATTAAACACACAGGACTGATTCATTTTACACGTGGCATCACAATCACAGTGATGACTGCTGATATTTGTGTGTTGTTTTCACACACACTTGATAAATTTTTTTTAAAAGGTGTGTTTAGCTTCTGGGGAGCAGTGCATCATGGGAAAGCCGGTGTCTCTGTCAGAGCGCTGAAAGATAACGACAACGCAGACTCTCGTTCTTTCGCTCATATTTCATCCTGCGCTCCAAAAACCTGTCTTATCTCTCCGCCGCGCGCTTGCGTCAGTCTGTCTGATCCTGAGTGTGTGTGCGTGAGCGCACCTGTGTGTGTGTGTGTGTGTAGGAGCAGGCACTGGGACAGCATTAAAGACTGTCAGTGTGTCTCAGACACTGTGCCAATCTCTCTCTCTCTCACACACACACACACACACACACACACACACACACAGAGCAAATCGATGTTTGAGGCCACACCAAGAATCTGATGAAATGGGCAAATAATCACTCTCTCTCACTCACACACACACACACACACACAAAACTCTACACTTTTATAAGCTCCTTTGTCGCGTATCAGCGCTTCAGACTTGAACAATTTTCACGATTTCTCACGACATAACATCCAGTAAAACCTCCCGGTTCCACAATCTTGCCTTTATTCACAATAGAATAAATCTGATTATCTTTCGTTCACACCGTCATTTCACTTAGCTAACGCTCCACCGTCCGGACGATCACGCTTCCGTTATACGTATGACGGTTGCCGTGGTTACATCTCAGACACTTCAGTATCTCAGCCGGTCCTTGTCACGATTCATCCGTTCTTATTATTTACATTCAGCGGTGTGATAACGAGGCGCAAACGTAGGGCACGTCTGAAACGTTCGTAATGCTCGTCGTCATGGTTACACGCTGCTAAAACCAAAATAGCATACGGCTTGGTTTATAAATGTTTCTGAAAAAGATATAAGAAAATAAGACACGGCTGCGTGTTTACACTAGTAACGGCAACAGCTATGATCATTTACTTCCCTATTTAGACAGGATTAGTTTCTTGAGGCATGTACTTGTGAGGTAGAGTCGCTAGATGACATCAAGTATCTTTTTAGCACAGGGCGTGGCTATGTGACTTGTGCACTCGTTTGTGTTTTACTGTGTTGTTGCTGTTGTTGCACAGACATAAAAGTGCGAAACGTCTTTTCCCGCAGGATATAACACAATCTTTACCATCATGTCCTTTCCGATAGGATTTACAGGAGATTTAGATTTTTTTTCCTGGGGTTATTCCCGCGGCTCGCTTTATAGCACAGGAAAACACTTTCCCATCATGCTCAGCCTTCGAAAAAAAAAAAACGAGCTAGCTGGCAGTTTCCGAGCTGAAATCCTAACGATACTCACAAGGCTAATAATTACTTGACGCACTTCCACGCAGAAAACTAATCCAGTCTGAACATGGCTTGGTGCTAAGAACACATTAAACGTAGCACCAGCAGTGCTAGCCTGGATAATGCGTAATGATGTCGTCGTAAAATGGATTTACAGAGGCAGATTTTCCAGAGGGACACAGGGATTAAGATCAGGGCCGAGGAAATACTAATTACTGATGTGTAACAGCTAATTATTTCAATAATTATTACACTAATTATGCTAAAGATGCCCACATCGAACAATATGGTTTTATACACTCACCGGCCAGTTTATTAGGTACACCTTGCTAGTACCAGTTTGGACCCTTTCGCCTTTATTCTTCAAGGCATGGATTTAATCAAGTGCTGGGAACATTCCTTGGTCCATATTGACGAGACGAGAGCATCACGTAGTCGCTGCATCACAGCTGTGTGTCCGTGATGTGAATCTCAGGTTCCACCGCATCTCGAAGCCGCTCTACTTCAACAGATCTCGGATGTTATTTGTGTTACTGTTGCCTTTCTATCAGCTCAAATCAGTCTCCCCATTCTCCTCTGTCCTCTGGCATCAACAGGGCATTTTCACCCGGAGTACTGCCCTCGCTGGGTATTGTCTCTTTTTCACACCATTCTCTGTAAACACTAGAGATGGTTGTGTGTGAAAATCCCAGTAGATCAGCAGTTTGGGAAACACTCAGACCGGCCCGTCTGGCACCAACAGCCTCGCCACGCTCACTTAAATCATCTTTCTTCCCCGTTCTGATGCTCGGTTTGAACTTCAGCAGATGAATAAATGCATTGAGTTGCTGATTGGATATTTGGGTTAACGAGCAGCTGAACAGGTGTACTGCTGTAATGAAGTGGCCGGTGAGTGTGTGTGTATAAAAATACAGTATATATGTTCACATGTTTCGTTCATCTCCACGTAAGGGTTGTCTTTTTTTTTTCTTTTTTTTTTACATTAAAAGTGTCTTTTTAATTACTTTTCTTCTTTGTCAATTCAAACAGCACATGAAGCATTTTACCTACATTACAATATCAGCAATTATCTGACAAACCTCTTTTTCTTTTTTCTACCTATATATATAAAACTCTAAACCTCTATACACCCCTTACATGTAGGCTTAACTGACGAGTTTTATCTCTAGGTGCGTGTGTGTTTTCGCTCTCGTTATGATTGCCATCTCTTACGTTCTCAGCGACGCATTCCTTATGCTCTTTGCAGACATCTTCCCTCCAGCCCTTTCATCTTTCGCTTTCTGCTGTCTTGCTTTATCTCTCTCTTTTGCTCTCTCTCTCTCTCTCTCTCTCTCTCTCTCTCTTTCTTTCACTCTCTCGTGTTTAACCCACCTTCTTCCTCCCTCTCAAACACACTTCCATGCTTTATTTTTTTCTCTCCATGTTCTCTGCGTGGAAAATTGCTTCATTTAAACGAATGTTTCAGAGATAAAAGTAGCCACAGAAGTGCAGAGACGTGCCGTGCCTTGACACACACAGACAGGTATTATTGCAATTGTGGGGACCAGGTCTGCCAACTGATTTGTGAGGACTTTGATTTTATAGTCATGTTTCGCTGCCTTACAAAGAAAACAAAGCACTCTCTCTCTCTCTCTTTCGCTCTCTTCTTACACACACACACACACACACACACACACACACACACACACAAAATGTTGGTATTGAGGTAAATGTGGGGACCAGTATTTATCAGTGCCGCTATAAGTAGCTAGGATGTGTGTCACATGTCACAGTAGGATGTTAGTAATGACAAAGCTTTATAAATAGAAGAATTTAAAATTTCATCACCTGTGTCATGAATTCAAGTTTTGTAACATTATATAATTTAATATTATTAACATAAGCTAGGTTTCGACAAAACTTTTCGCAATTTTAAGAAAATTTCCAAAAAGTACGTCACTTCCATCAGCTTCAGTAACGTGAAAATCCTAAACATGACATACAAGTGATATATTGAAAATGTCTTTAATTTCTTTAACACGGTTTGCAGTTCTGATATTTTTACCATTGTTTAAGTAGCATGATGTAATGTATGATAAAATTAACCATACAAGCTACTGGGACTGTTGTGACCCCACATTTAGCTCTGTCTGTCCATTATGCTGACTGTTCATGGCCGGAGTGTCATTTATGGTTGGTGGGCGTGGCCTATACTACTGCTCAAATTCCAATAGGAAACAGAAGGAGCTAAAATGTTTACAGGACACAGCGTAGTGTGTACTCACATCAACATGGTATGTATGTTTAAGTTTAAAGAAAAAATATGTTTGTTTAAATGAAAGAAGTAGTTTTCTTTTTTTGTGCGATGCAACACATATCCTGTAGCTAAATCTTATGATGAACAGGAACTGTAAAATTAAGAAAGTAGAGATTTTTTTTTGTACATACAGACATCCTTTTTATACCTGTATAAATTTTGTTCATTTTCCTATATTCCTTTGATGCCACATGGATCGGAGGAAACACGTGGGTAGAGCGGCGGTAGATGCTTAATGTGGGAGCCTCCAGCGACCAGGAGGAATTGGATGAAATTAGGGGAGAAAATTCGGATAAAAAGGGAAAATTTTTTTTCGAAAACCCCGCCCCATGCAATTGTTTTCTACACTTTTAATACCAATTGAGTTTTCTGCATGTTTTGATTTAACGCATCATTAATTTGAAAACAAAAAAGGAGATTATAATTTAAACATTGCTAAAAATTGTGACTACGACCCCCCTGAGTTCGTCGTTGCACTAGCCCCTAAATGAGATCTAGGCTACGTGGTTTATATTTGGAGCAACCAATCGACCAGCGTTAATATTTCACCTAGTATTTAGCATCCGCCGTCAACACTCATCGATCAGCTGACGATGTGTGAGGCATCGCATGTTATTGATAATTGACTACGCGTTTGGCGCAATCGTTAGGAATCAATGTGAGCGACCGCGAGAAAAAGCTTGGCTGCTTATAGCCTGCTCGAGCTCTGCGTTTTTTTCCTTCTTTTTTTAACCCCCAGTCGTTCATCTCCCCCCCCCCCCCCCCCCCCCCCCCCACACACACACTTTTCTCTCTCGCTCTCTCGCTCTCTCTCTGTCTCTGTAAGATGAAAGAGGCGCCCGGCGGAATTCCATTTGCGGTGCGCTTTTAAATAGCTGCGGCGGCACGCTCGCGAGAGGGAGCCTGATGAAAAGAATGCCGGGGAGAGACGGGGAAAGAGCGAGAGAGAGAGAGAGAGAGAGAGCAAGAAAGAGAGAGAGAGAGAGGAAAAAAAAGAAAGCAAGAGATTTTCAAATGTCAAATTTGAACTTATTGTTTTTATCCCCCACCTTTTTTTGTACATTTTTTATTAAAACAAATCAAGGACAAATTTCACATATTTAACAAAGGATTTTTTGGAAATATATGTATATTTAAAAAAAGAAAAACACAATTAACTATTAATTCTCATGCCATATTAGTAAAGCAGAGAAAGAGAAAGAAGAGAGAGAGAGAGAGAGAGAATTGAAGAAAGCATCCCAAGGACAATGGAGCGAACATCAAACAGCCATGTGGCATGGTGAGCGTCTCTTTCTCTGTCTGTCTTTCTCACACACACACATACACACGAACACACACACCCGCAGACAGTTGCCTCAGCGCAGCCTTGGCCGCCACATTAATGCTTTATGAGTGTGTAGCGACACTCGCGCCTGAAACCAGAGTCGTTTTCCGTGACACAACCTCGGAGGCTGTGAAGATCGCACTCGTCTTAAGTCACCAGATAAATTAGGAGAGACAGATCTGTAGCTGCCCATAGCTAATTGCTGCTCTCAAAACGTAAATCGTCACCACAAACGATTAAACATGCTGTTGAAAGTTTCCACGTAAATCTCACCTAGTCATGTTGCTAAACACGTCACAGTTTACGTCACTCGCAAGTTCAGACACAACCTTCATATAAACATGACAAATAAATATTTATATTCACGACATTTGCCTGAGGAGAAAGTGCACGAGAGGTCCCGAGGACCTGCTGTGTTTACTCTTCATGCTGGAACGCCGTGCCTCAGCTTAATCTCGTCAATAAATTGCTAACCTTGACATTTTCGACGGCTTGACCTTAAGTGAAACATTTGTAATTTGTGCATTTTTAGACATATTTATCAATTTCACTTTGTGGAAAAAAAATGGCTTGAACTTAAACATTGTAGATTTCGCTACATGGAACCACTAGTGGGAGCTACAGTCGTAACGATCCACCTTTACAGAGATAAACCGCTACATGTACAATGCTAGGGTTATCACAACATGCTAATGCAAAAAATATATATATTCCAATGGATATTACCGTGAACTAGCTAGAGGTTTTTTTCTCATTAGCGCCACAGGATCGTTTCCTGAGAGCACTTCACCCCAAAATCAGTGGGAACACAAGCATTCCGGGCTGTGGAACAAAGGAATAGGTGGTCTCAAGCACAACTTGTTATTGCACACTGCCACCTGCTGTATCGGAGAATGAAAATAAGTACAGAGAATAATGACGTAAAGCGGGGGAGGGGGAGTGGTTGGAGAGGAGGAAACAATTCTTCTTATGCACGGTACAAATCAATCTCGCTTAAAAATACCACGGGACATTAGCTAGCAGCAAATACCACAAGTGGTTAGTTACCCAGGCGAAGATTTCCCTAATAATAATAAGACCAGTACTTTTTAAACAATCCACTATTAATGCATTTTCTGCTAACAATGCTAATCTAGCTAGTGATGTAAAAGAAGGTACCACAAGAGATTATTTATAATTATGTCATGAAGCTATGTTTTTGCAAATATAACTTTATATATCATTTCTCTCAAAAAATTTGTACTCATCAATAGCTTAATTTACCGTATGACATGCTAACTAGATAATGCTGCCACAGCTTTATCTATACAGCTAATTTATAACGCTAGCTTGGCATCTGTCTCCTATTGTTGAAAGTCTTTCTTCTTATGTATATTTTTATTTTCCAATAAAGTAAAGACCCGAACACTAATAATGGAAATTCGGGAGATAGGCATGTGTATTTTAATAATTCTTGACACTGTGTGTAGCGCAGGAGGGGACGTGCTGATATGGAGCCCCAGTGCATTGTGGGTCAGTGTCAGGGGCGCCGGTCTGAGCGATTACCCTCTTGTTCTGGGCTTCTGTTTTTGTACACACACACACACACACACACACACACATTAATGGTTCAGGACTGCACCATGGGGGGGGCGGGGGATTCATCTGGGGGATTCACGGCCCCCTGAGCCACTGCCCTGTTTACTGATTTCAACACACACGCGCGCGCACACACAGTCCCCTTTTTTGTTAGCACGGCGCCCCAGGTCTTTCCCTGCCCTAGCTGGCCTATATGGCCTTTCTCATAGAGAGAGAGAGAGAGAGAGAGAGAGGGAGGGTGTGTGTGTGTGTGTGCGCGTGTGTAGCCCACAGCTTTGATCTGCAGCTGAAGGGCACTCACGGGCCACATCTCCAACTACGTGAGAGTCTGCAGCCCAGCTGGAACGACAGAGAGAGGGGGAGAGGGAGGGGGAATTCCTCCGCTGCTGTGGGAATTGGGACACGACCGCTCACGCTATTAATATATCGAGTGCTGTAGGCCCCGGAGAGAGAACAAGAGCGCGCGCGAGAGAGAGTGCGAAAGAGGGAGGGGAGGGAGAGGGAAGGAGAGCAGGAGAGACAGAGGAAGGGAGTGATTGATTTTCACACCGCCGCTAACATTTCCGCACATCGGCGATATAATCGATGGCCGTGATTAATGCCTCCACCACCCTACACTAAAAAGACCAGAATATGTTTGCACGTAAATCCAGAAACACACATACACACACATATATATATATATATGCACGCCTTCACGCCACCCCGCCCCTTAACCACCTTCTTCATCTCTCTCTCAAATCCGGCATCTGGAATGTAAATGAAAATTGCAAATTAGTCATTTAAATTCTCTTTAAGGTCAATTATTCATTTTCTTAAAAACATTTTTTTCTTTTTTAAACAGGACCAGGTCAGTAGTTTACATCCGCCGATGCGAGCCAAAGCGCTAACCCAGAACGGCTCAGCTCGCTAGTCGGCAGGAAAAAAAGAAAAGAAAAGAGAGTATTCTTCCTTTTCTAAGCTGTTTTAAATAAAAGCTGAAGGAACGTCATTTTTCATAAAATTCACACCACCGCACGCCATATTTTTTATATTTTTTCCCCAGCAATCGAGAGTTTAAGCATTGCCAGCTGTAGGGACAGCTACGTTGACCCTGTGTTAACTCTGTAGCCTCAGAAAACAAAGTCATTCCGTGGAAATCGTGCAAATTTATGCAAAAAAAACATGCTTATTGAGGAAATACGCGAAAAAACGGGAAATGTTTCTTCAACTCTGATGGCATCCGCTTGAGCTCCGAGTTCTGACTGTTCGGAAGGTGTTGATTCATTTTCTAGTGTGGCTGCATGTCACGGGCTCATACACACGGACACGTTTGTTCTAATACATTATTGTTTCTGTGGAAAGCACTATATAGCTACGAACATCATGTAAACCTGAGAATTAAAAAAAAAGCAATTTAGATATATGGAAGGAGTCTCCAGTGTCGGTGCTTTCACCAGAGATTACGCTTAGCTTTATAGCTGCTTACATAAAAAAAAATTACAAATTCTTGGGACGTTTTTAAATAAATAAAAAATAATAATTGCTAAGAAAAGGAATGAAACGTTAACACAAAGTTGCTTATTTCTTATAAATAAAATGTATACATTTTATTTACAAGATATAAATATACACAATGTAGGCATTTTATGTTCTTATGTATAAAATGTAACATTTATTAATTTTTTTTATTGTTTAAAAGTGCCTCAGTGCCTTATTTCCGGTCACTGTCGCTGTAGCTGCAGCTGTTGCCTGATGGAATGTAACTCTACGTTGCCATGGTTTCCCCATAGTCCTGTTACACAAATATCCCTGAAACATCTGCAAACTTATATAACGTCCTTTAAAAAAAAAAAAAAAGAACTAATCGTTCATACCAAATGTTCTTAATATTCCGTCACAATTTATACAGTCAGGCTGCCTGTCTCAGAAAACAGCGCGCTAATTAAGACGTGAGTCACAAAGCTAGCCCGGAATCAGCCCGCTAATCATGTGGTGTAGACAAATCACCTGAGTAAGTTTGAGCACACAATCAAAAAACTTTGTTAGCCATCGTTCTGAGCTGTTGAGATATTTTTTTAAAAAGGATTTTTGCTTTAGTTTCTATTAGTTGGCGATCACAGATGTCAGCTAGCATTACAACAAGAAGCTGACGTTGGCGTGTGTTAGCTAGCTAACCGAATCGTTAAATCAGACATGAGCTACACAGTGACTAGCGACGTTGTGTAACAATGTTGGAGGAGCTAATCGGCAAGCTAGTGCATGCGATACATTCGTACGTGAAATTAGAGCAAACGATCGAATATAAACGCTAGCTCCAGGGCGCCGCTATCTCTGTGCGAACCTCAAGGGTGATTTTGTCAGGAGGACCGTCGTCACGGTCACCACGCCGCTTATCAGTGTGTGTCATCTGCACGCCTCGCTGACCGGCTGTGGATTCAGGAAACGGATTCTCTGATTGATTATGTGAAAAAGCAGGCAAGAAAAATCCTGCAGTCATTCCCCAAGAGAGAGAGAGAGAGAGAGAGAGAGAGGGAGGGAGAGTGGAGAGAGCGAGCGAGGGATTTGGCTCTTTATCTCTCTGCCGCTCTGCTTCGCCAGTAAGCAGGATTAATGTGGCTGTCTGAGCATACACACACGCACACACACACACACACACACACGCACACACACAGAGGCAGGCAGGCACATGCACCCATACACACATGCCAAAGGTTCGCACACACGCGCACACACACACACAAAGCGTGCACACTCAAAAACCACAGCGAAAACCCCTCTTCTCTGTCCCACACACACACACACACACACACACAGACAGTAGGAAACACCTGTTTCTCACTCGCTCTTCTCTGACTCTGGGTGTGTCCTCTCACATAACTTGTTTTTAAAAATATATATATTTCATTTCACAACTGAAGAAACATCAGAATTCTGAAACAAAAATCAAATGTGATTTTAAAAATACTTTTTCATTTACATAAAAAAAAAATATATATATATATATATATTTTTTTTTTTAATTCTTTCAGGTTTTTGCACTACGCCGTTTAGATTTGACAGTTTGTAGCCACCACTTGCAGAATAGTATTGTTTTGGCCCCAACCCCTTGTCTTTGTTTGGCCCCACCTACCTCTTTATAGAATCCCCCCTTGTCCCGCCCCTTTAGCCACGTACAGGCCTTGTTCCAATTCATATGGCGCTTTTCCACTGCATAGTACGGCACAGCACGGTTCAGTACAGCTCACTTTGGTTCGGCTCAGTTCGGCTCGGTTTGCGCTTCCACTGTAGTACCGCTTTAGAGTGTGTGGGATTATTCACGTGTTGTTATAGTTGCGCCGCCTCTACTGCCGTGACATCATCGTAATACTTCTACATACTTCTGTAGCCGCTCTTCAGTTTTTTTAACTTGTCCCTACACTGTTTGTAAGTCTGATGGTAGCCGTGTGCGGCTAAGAGCTTAGCGACCTCCTGAACAACTTTTTCATTCCGCGTCGCCCCATCAAGCTCTCGCTGGATCTGCTCCTCGGCTACCAACGAGAGGAACGTCTGTACTTCTGTAATAGACCACGAAACAGGCATTTTTGGTTAATACAAAAAGGTGCGACCAATCCTTCGCTGGCTATGCTAAATATAGCGGTTCTGTTGTGTCTCGTGTCGCAAGTTCGGTGACGCAGTAATGACAATTTTCTCCAGCCAGCAGAGTTTACACGTCACGTTTTGGTAACGGTTCGGCGCGCTTGGAACCTCGGCTGAGGTGGTGCTAAAAAAAGGACCAGGTACCAGGTACTGTTCCCAGTGGAAAACCCCCCAAAAGTGAGCTGTACTGAACCGTGCCGTGCCGTACTATGCAGTGGAAAAGCGCCAATAGTGTCTTCTTGTCCCTTCTTGACACCCCAGTCATATTGGCTCCTCCTCTTCATATATCTAAAGCCCCGCCTCCTTTAGTAGTCTACCTCAGCCCACCTCTTCAGCTGTCTATATCCACTTGGCATCACACCTTCAGTGATCTTCACTGACTGTTTGGTCCTGTCCCTTCAGTGAGCTTCAATATCAATTTAGCCCTTCCTTCAGGGATCTTCAAGTATCCATTAGGCACCTCCCCTAAAATGAGCTTCAGTATCCGCTTGGCCTCGCCCCTAAAATGTGCTTCAGTATTCATTTGGCCTCGCCCCTAAAATGTGCTTCAGTATTCATTTGGCCCCGCCCCTAAAGTGACCTTTAGTATCTGTTTGACCCCGCCCGTAAATTATGTTTCCTTATCTATTTGGCTTCCCCCCTAAAGTGAACTTTAGTATCTGTTTGACCCTGCCCCTTCAGTGACCTTCAGTAGATGTTTAGCCCCGCCCCTTTAGTTACTTTCAGTATCTGTTTGGCCCTGCCAGTACAATGAGCTTCAGTTACTGTTTCGCCCCGCCCTTCCATCCTATGCAGCAGTCCACTTGGCCCTGACTCCACCCCCTGAATTTGGTTTAAAGATCATCACAGCATTATGATTTTGCAGACGCCATAAATAATACCATGGAGATACTTTGACAGAGTGATGACATCATGTCACATGACTCATTTATGCGTATACGTTTTCCGTAGCCCTTCCCCCAACCCTGTCCTCCCACCTTAGAGCATTATTTTGCATCAACTCCAGACGTTTCCCATCAGTCCTGAAGAGAGAACGACAGGAAGAGAAGGAGACGGGAAAGAAGAAGGTTTTAAGAAAAATAGACTAGCTATTACCGACAACAAGTGTGTGTGTGTGTGTGTGTGTGTGTGTGTGTGTGCGCGCTAAATGGTCGTGTACATGGCCTCTATCAATACTCTTCCAGCCTCGGTCTGGTATGGATTAGATAACCATCCTCCCTCACCATCTCTCCCTCTCTCTCCCTCATTTCATTGATCATCACCCTTCAGAGCTGCGAGCAGCAGAAACAGCGGCACGTCGAGAGATTTTATCGTCGCAGCTCACCGGATTTCTTTCGGCAGAATTAGCCGGACCGGTGTGGAGAGACTTATCTCCGAAAAAGTCAAGATTTACACTGCAACACCATAATGCTAAAAGACACACACACACACACACACACACTTATATATATATATATATATATATATATATATATATATATATACACACACACACACACACACACAGGTTTAAAAGAATTTATCCTAATGATTAAAGCCTCGGCAGCTTTCGTGACTTTACTTTGAGGAAACGTTACTGCACTTTTAGTTTTGTCTGTGTGTGTGTTCTCTTTTTCTTTCCCTCCTTTCCCTCTTTCTTTCTGCTGTCAGCTTCTTTCTGTTTCTCTTTCTTCCTGTCTTCCTCTTTCCCTTTCCTTCTTCCTCTCAATCTCTCACTGTCTTTCTCTCCCTCCTTCAATCTGTTTGCCTCTACTTCTCTTTCTCACTCTCTCTGTCTGTTTCTTCCTTTATTTCTCTCTCTCTCTCTCTCAGGCTTTTTCATCCTTTTCTCTGCTTCTCTGTCCTCTTGTCTGTTTCCCCCCATTAGTTTTTGTTCTCTATCAATCTCTACATCTTTCTGTCTTATTTTTTTTATTACTCAATGTTTTTTCTTTTTGCTCACTCTCTCTCTCCCTCTCTCTCTCTTCCATTATATCCATTGTTCTTTTTCTCTATAATTTTTCTCCACTCCTTGTTTTCTGTCTTTCTCTCTCATTTTCTTTTGATCTCTCTCTCTCTCTCTCTCTCTCTCTCTCACACACACACCTGTTTTCTCCCTCTATTAGTATCTTTCTGTTTTTCCCTTCATTTTCTCTTTCTCTCTCACACACACACCTTTTTTCTCCCTTTATTAGTTTGGCCTGCTCTGTCTATCTTTCTGTCCTTCTTACTTATTCTCTCTCTCTCTCTCTTTTTTTTCTCACACTATCTGTCTCTCTCTCTGTCCTTATCTTTCTGTCCATCCTTTTATTCATCTGTCTTTAACTTCTCCCTCTCTCTTACTTTCCCCTCATCTGTCTCTCTCTATTTCTTCTTCTGGTTTCATATCTGTCTATCTTCTTCTTCTCCTTCTTTTCTGTTTGTCTGTATTTCTGTTCACCTCTCAAGATTGAAGATTCAAAGGTGCTTTATTGGCATGGCAAATATTTACATTCGTATTGCCAAAGCTTGGAAATAAGGCAGAAGATAATATCAGGAGTAGAGAGTAAGAAAAAATACAGAATAGAAAGAGTAATAAGAAATAAATGTATATAAAATTTAAGCGTACAGACATTTAGTCAAAGATAAAGTGACTATAATGGACATAATAAAAAAGTATATATATATATATATATATATATATATATATATATGTGTGTGTGTGTGTGTGTGTGTGTGTGTGTGTGCATAATAATAATAAGAATCATAAGAAGAATCTGTCTCTCGAGCTCTCATCCTTCGTTTTTTGTTTTTCTGTCTCTCTCTCTCTCTCTCTCTCTCTCTCTCTCATTAGAGTGTTTCTGAGGCAGCTGGAATTTCATCTCCTCCTGCCTCCTTTATCACGCGCTCACGCTCGTGCGCTCCTGCGTTTATTACACACGTCTAATCGCTTTCTCGCAGGTAACCGAACACCCAGCTGCCCGAAAGGCCACTTCAACACCTCTCTCTCTCTCTCACACACACACACACACACACACACGGAACCGCTCATGCGTGCGTCACAGCCTCAGATACTTTTATACACACACACCGAGTCGTCAAATTATACACGGAGGGTTTTTACACAAGTGTGTGTGTGTATGTGTGTGTGTGTGTGTGTGTGTGGAGAGGGAGGGAGGGGAGGATGCCGGTTGAGTGATAAAAGGGAGGCAGACGGTCGCAGCGAGCGGAAAACAGACAGGAGCGGAGCGCGCGAGACGATCGCAGAACGACAGCACCGCAGCGCCTCCTACCGTCCAGCGGAGAAACAGCAACCAACATCTGCTGCGATCGGATCGGACGAGCTCTCTCTCTCTCTCTCTCTCTCTCTCTCTCTCTCTCTCTCACACACACACACACACACACACCTCATCTTTCTCTGTGTATCTGTCACACGTGCGAGAACAGCCGGGTCTGCGTGCTGCGATAACACCACACAGAGGACACACACACACACACACACACACACACATGTACATGGGTGAAGTAGTCAAAAGCCCTGCAGCACAAACCGCGTTCCAGAGCATTTTATTATTATTATTATTATAAAAAAATTGTGGAGATTTTATTCTTTTCCTTTTTTTCTGCCGGGTTAGTCGTTAGTCGACCTGGTGAAAATTAGACATTTTTCAATGTTAAAATTATGCAGGAATTTACATTTCTTGCATGGATAATTGATTACTTAATTGATGATTGATTGATTACACTGTAAACTGTTTTACTTGTGTTTGTTGTGCCCCTGGTGGAGAGGGCCCTGGTCCAAACCCCATCCAGGACTCGACTATAAACAACTTTGAATTACACCACTTAATGAAGTGTTCTACCTATCTATTTATTTATCCTCCACAACAGCAACATGATACCGATTACATTTTATTTATTGATTAAATACAAACAGGTACATTAAATTTTTGGCTGAAGATCCGCAGAACAAGTCTCACTTATGTTATAGCAGCTACAAACACTCTTCACCTCACCAGCCTCTCTTTAATGGACAAAAACTATCATAGTTACTCAGAATCGTGAAGCGCTGACACTGAAGTACTGACAATGAAAACTTGTTCCATACATGTTAACATTAATAAATATTCCTTTACATAAGAGGGAAGACATAACATATTTATCCTTTTTTTTTTAAATGCATTTCATCTAACCAAAATCCAAAACTCAAAAATGTTGTTCTGTGTGAATTCAGAATGAAAAATCTGACATTGAAATAAAAAAAAAACTGCCACTTTCCGAGAGCGAGTAACATTTTTATATGTGGGCGCAGTGAACACACACGGGTGTAGCAGAGGATAAACGAGCAGGAGCTCGAGCAGCTGATCGAACCCTCGTCTCCTGGATCGATAAGCATCTCTCTGTCATTCCTCTCTCTCTCTCTCTCTCTCACTCTCTCTGAGCGAATGTGTTCTATTCTTCTCAGAAAATTCCCTCACCCTTCCTTCAATCTCTCTCTCTTTTTGTCTCAGATTTTCTCTCTGAATATCCACCTTGACTTGTTTGATTATTTTAATACAACCCCATTTCCTGAAGTGATTTATTATTTATTTACACAGCAAATGACTGTCAGACGAAAGATGCGTTATATGCTTTACCTGTTTAAAGTAAACATTTTCTTGCAAAATGAGTTAGTTCCTTTTGTCACTTACTGTATGTAATAGCGGCGGCAGCACGTCGATCCCTCACCAGACATTAAATAAAGTATAAAACTCTTCACCCTACTCTTACAGCTTTACCTCTGGCTGTTACAAAGTACCTACACTGGAGACTCCTTCCATACACATTAAACATCTCTTCGCAGAAAACATCTCCAAAACAATAGTTAGGCATTTTTAGGCATGGTTAGTTTATATTTTAAAAAATTATAACCTGTAATGACCTGGTTAGCAGCTTAATAAAACATGCAGAGTGACAACTGTGACATTAGCGTTCTGTAAATACGAATGTTTTTTGTTTTTCAGAATTATTAAATGCTACAAACTCTATAAATAATAGTTTTTTAAGCTGCTATAAGTAATAACACAATAGATTATTAGCAAAAAAAAATTAATTTCAATTCAATAAAATAGATATTTATAAAAGCACTGTCGCCTTGCACCTCCAGGGTCTGGGTTCGATTCCCCGGCCAGGCTCGATTCCCGTCTCTGTGTGCATGGAGTTTGCATGTTCTCCCCGTGCTTGGTGGGTTTCCTCCGGGTACTCCGGTTTCCTCCCACAGTCCAAAGATATGCAGGTTAGGCTAATTGGCGTTCCTAAATTGCCCGTAGTGTGTGTATGTGTGTGCCCTGCGATGGATTGGCACCCTGTCCAGGGTGTACCCCGCCTAGTGCCCGAAGTCTCCTGGGATAGGCTCCAGGTCCCCCGCGAGAAAATTAATAAATGAATGAATGAATGATATTTATAAATCCAAAACATAATATAACAAAGATGATATTTATATAATCTCAATCATTTTTTTTACCCAGAAATTTTTTTTAAGTGCAAATGATTATTTATTTATTTATGCATTTATTTATTTATTTAACTGATGTGAGTTATCATGATGGAATGAGTATATAGTGGCTGAACTACTCAGGATATCTGATGACATCATCACATCAGCCTTAATGGAGTGACGGTTAAACAGCCCGGGAGTTGTGTGACCTCAGGGTTCGAGTCTGTTATCAGTCAAAAGGTTTATCTGGAAGATCTGACAGGAGAGTGTTACGGAAGTCTAGTCAGGAGAAAACAAAAAAAAAAAATGCAGGGCTCAGCACTGAGCGCAGGACGGAGACGGACGGAGTGTTCTGTGGAAAAGTGCCATTTCAGTGATATTGCGGATTTGCCGTGGAGCCAAAAGGAAGGCGTCTGGTCAGAGGCGCGGGAGTTTATCTGCAGCTCCGTTTCATAAGCCTGAGCTCGTTAAGCATGGCAAGGAGTATGAGGATCGTAAATTTCCAGCAGGACATCAGAATATATAGAATGTATGCGAAATATAGCTGCAAACAGTGATTACGGGGGCCAGGCACTATGCAGCCTTGCTACTTAGTGGTACAGGAAGATCAGAAGCCACTGGGAAATAAAGTAGTTCCTAAAGAAAGCAAACCTTGTAATGTCTTCTCCTGAGACATTACATCATTTCCTGCGAAAATTTTTATAAAATTTAGGGTTTGTCAGAGAAATTTAAATCTTTGCATCAGTTGAAAAAAACAAACATCAACAAATCAGAGGGAAGCGGAATCACGTTTACAGGTTACTGTTGTTCATTCATACAGGAGTAAATCCCAGTCCACTAATTTAATTTCACCAGAGATGTTACATGTTATTAGAACGGAAATGCGACACATTTTATCATGTGTATTCTACATCATCCGTGTTCGGCTACATAAATTTTCACTACGAATTTCTAATAGTTTGCTAAACTGAAATGCTACTTTGCTACTTTTACTCCAGTGTCAGTCAGTCTGGGCGTGGTCATGGTGACATACATGTCGTCTCTGAAAATGTCTGGTAGCCTATTATAAATATTTGGTTTATAGAACCGTTGTGTAAAATCATGCACAGTGTTGATATTGAATATAACTGCATGAGTGGGAGTGAGATACGGTTCAAACATATCCAGGTTTGACCTGTTGGTGGCGCTAGAGAGCTTGAGTTGCGTACACCAATTCTGCTGAAAGACCATATTAGAAGAAGTAAGCGTAGTGCTTGCCTCCGGTGCTTGGCCCCCTAATTAAAATGATTCAGGTTAAAAAATTTTTTTACTTCTTTGATCTTTGCTATCCATGCACGAATTGTAATAAAAGTGATCTGTCTCGCTCTCTGATTCTTCCTCCCTCCGACGCTCTCTCTTTCCAGTTCTACTGGTTCCGAGTCTGTCGCTTTTGGCCTGCCGAGCTGTCGTGCTGTGAACAGACAGACACATAAACAATCTGCAGGACACTGTGTGTGTGTGTGTGTGTGACCAGGAAGTCTGACTGCGCCATTAAATCCTTTCCTTTCTATAAAGATTATACTGCTGTGTAATGTGAGTGTGTGTGTGTGTGTTGTTGACTGTGTAACGCACCTGAACAAACGTTCCCAAATCCAGATGCTCCGGATGACACGTCACACTCAGACTGTGTGTGTATGTGTGTTTGTGTGTTTATTAAGAAAGTATGTGTACTGGAGTGTGTTAGCATTCTGTAGCACGTGTGTGAGTGTAGCATGCTTTCGAAATGAGCTTTAGCATGAGGGAGTGAGCGTGAAAGTGTGTTTATTAAGCAACTGTAAGTGTTTAGGCTTTCTCTGGGATGTGTGTGTGTGTGTGTGAGAGAGTGTTGCATGCTCTTAAGAGCTTTAAAGTGTGTGCACATGTGTGTGTTAGTGTTGTCCTTTATTGTTCAGTCATTTAAGGACAACCTTCAGCAGTTTCATGATTATCATGAACACAGTGAGAGAACACACACACACACACACACACACACACACCATGGGCTGCTGGGTGGGATTGGTTCAATCCACATGAAATCTTCAGACAAAAACAGTGCACTTGTGTGTGTGTGTGTGTGTGTGTGTGAGTGAGTGAGTGAGAAAGAATAATAATGACTAATACACACAATCACGAATAAACAATAATTTCGCAGGACAATCTAGAGTAGATGCCACACACACAGACACACATATATTAATATATATAGACACACACACACACACACACACACACACACAAACACACACAGATTTCCAGAATGATGAGTAAGATCCTTTAACCCACATGGATTCTTCAGAGAAAAAGAAAGACAGAGAGACAGAGAGAGAGAGAGAGAGAGAGAGCGCACGTTTTTATATCTTGCCTGAGACCAAATGTCTTCACAAGCATATCAGAACCTGACAGGTTATACATTGTGGGGACACAAACAACTTGGTCCTCAGAAGGATAGAAAGGTGTGTGTGTGTGTGTGTGAGAGGACATGTTTTCATTTCATGACTAGGGCTGAGTGTCTTCACAAGTCTTTCCGTATCTGATGTGTGTGTGTGTGTGTGTGTGTGTGTGTGTGGGGACACATTTTTATATCTTGGCTGAGACCAAGTGTCTCCACATGTCTCTCAGTATCTGACAGGTTAGACATTGTGGGGACATTTTTCAGGTCCCCACAAGCACAAAATTCTGAAGGAAGCTTAATCAGTAATTAACTGTATTAACAATTTGGTCCTCAGAAGGATAGTAAGACATGTGTGTGTAGTAAGTGTGTGTGTGTGCGCGCGGCACTGTAGCTGTTCATCACAGTCGGTGACGTGTGCGACTCGGCGTGCCGTTTCAGGCTGTTTGAGACGCGCGCACGCTCTCGGGACGGCTCTGAATGTTTAACGAGCTTTTGATCAGTACGATCTGTGATCCTCGCCGCTGCAGGCATTCCGGCTCCGCTCGCGCTCCGGCGCGTCGACGTGTTTCCTGCGGAACGGGAGAAGGAAAAAAAACGACTGCACGTGGGGATGATTAGAACAAGGAGCATAATTAGATCAGACACTAGAATGTGTGTGTGTGTGTGTGTGTGCGAGCTTGCTGGAGAGGCGTCTGATGTGTGTATGTGTGTGTGTGGGAGAGAGAGAGAGAGAGAGAGGCGCTGTCAGCAGATCTGTCTGGACCGGATTTTTCTTTTTTTTTTTTTCAGTGCAACTGAGAGCTTTCAGCGCGTGCATAAAAATGAGAGAGAGAGAGAGAGAGAGAGCAAAAGAAAATCTGCCTGTGTGTGTGTGTGTGTGTGTTGCCTCACGGCACTCACACATTCCCTCTGTGTGTGTGTGTCTGTGTGCATCACTGTCCCACACGGTGTCCTCCTTGGACCAACAACTTGGCCAGACACACACACACACACACACACACACACACACACTCTCTCTCTCTCTCTCTAAGCAGTGCCAGGCGGAGGCGGGTGTAATGTCAGCCGGCTGCACGAGCCCTCGGCGTGATTACAAAGTGATGCAATCTGTCCGGTCAGGTCGCTAAGGCTGCTGCGTTTACATGCCAAATAATCCAGATTTTTTCCCCCCCAGAGACTTAAAGACTTTGAACACAGATCAGACAACGCTACGTACTTAAAACCAAATGAGATTTTACTTTTTTATATCTTCTATAGGGCTGATGAGGACGTGATTGTGCAGATGTGAACACCGGACTGAGACGAAGGTGATAACGGAACCGACTGCAACATTGTAATTGTGCATATAAACACAACCTACATATCTCATCTTCGAAACAAAATAATGTTGAACTGGATGAAATATGTAGCTAGTCGAAGATGTCGGGATAGCAGGAGCCAAAAAGACCTCGTTAACTGAAATTATTTTAAATTCCAGACTAAGAAATTATAAGAAGACGTTCAGAAAGTCTGCTAGAGCAAAAACGCCTCAACAACATCGACTGTACGCGGAAATTTTGAATGTTATCGCCTGCGTCATAGCATTTCAAAGGTGAATTATGTAAGGGTGGATTGTAGCAATATGCTAGTAGCAGTGTACACACACCAAGAACTTTCATTCATTCATTCATTTTCTATACCGCTTAATCCTGTGTTCAGGGTCGCGGGGGACCTGGAGCCTATCCCAGGAGACTTCGGGCACTAGGCGGGGTACACCCTGGACAGGGTGCCAATCCATCGCAGGGCACACACACACTCACACACCCAATCACACACTACGGGCAATTTAGGAATGCCAATTAGCCTAATCTGCATATCTTTGGACTGTGGGAGGAAACCGGAGTACCCGGAGGAAACCCACCAAGCACGGGGAGAACATGCAAACTCCATGCACACAGAGACGGGAATCGAGCCTGGCCGGGGAATCGAACCCAGACCCTGGAGGTGCAAGGCGACAGTGCTAACCACTACACCACCGCGCCGCCCACCAAGAACTTAAATAGCAATAAAAGTAGAAATTCCCTATGTTACTCAAGTATAAGTAAAAGTTCTCCATGTAACTGTGTACTAGAGTAAAAATCCGGAAGTAATCACCTCCACGTTTACTTAATTATCAAAAGTACAAGGCTTGTACTAGTTCACAGTAACCTTTTCCCTAATAAAATCTCTCTCTCTCTCTCTCTGCTTCCTGACAGTTTTCATTGCTGACTGTAAATGATTTCTGATTCTGTTGCATTATTAGGCGTGTCCTGGTGTTATGCATAAAAGCCAGCAGGTGTTGAAATTCCTGCTTCAAAAACTACACAACGTTAGCGAGACACTTAGATAACGCGGAAATGTAGTGAAGTAAAAGTAGAGCTATTTGCAATAGTTGTGAGCAGAGTAAAAGTAAAAAAGTAAAAATTATCCTCTAATAAATCTACTGAAGTAAATTACAGGTACGTAAAATGTTTATGCGGTTTCTTCTTCTAGAAGCCCCAAAAAAATTTTGATTTCCTTGTTTAATGTTGACTTGTTGCTGCTCCAATGACTAACTCCAACCCTAAACTGCTAAAATGGGGCACTTTAATCGATACTCAATCCTCAGAAAACGACAGACCTTTGAAAAGAACAAACTTTCATATGAAATATGACGCAGTTTTCCATATGACGCAAAGTGACATCATTCGTCCCAAAGTCTCTCTTGCCGTTTTATGAATAAATTACATACACTTTTAAGGATTAGTTCGATTTATCATGAGCCTCACTCCAGGTGATGTAACTCCCATCTGAATTGATTCGTATGCAGCTTGCTTGCTTCCGACACTTCAGGATCGGCCTCTCATGTGTAACGAGGGTGCAGGCTGCGGACGTGTCACGGTCACCTGCTAATGATTAAGCGCAACGTGTGGTGTGACCCACGCCCCCTTTCACAAGCTCCAAAGAGTGAATGTGTTGAAGAGAGTTGTTTGTGTGTAGAGGACGCACAGAAACCTAAACCTGTCTGAACAGCGCTAGGCAGAGAGAGAGAGAGAGGGAGAGAGATAGAGAGAGGGGAGATGTGAGGAAGGGTGGATTTTAAAAGAAAAGCTGACGTCTCACAGTTTGAGGGGGAGGTACCCTGGGAAAGGACATGAATATGCGAATAAATAATTGATGAGTCATAAATAAATGAATATGTAAATACATAAAGGAGATTTCCAGTGGAGATTTGTTCGCATCAAAAGCACGCGGGAAAAACATTACGAGCATGATAAATTATGGATATGATGCGATCCGAGCGCTATATCCTCACACGAGAGTTCTGGCTGACAGTGTGTAGGTGTGTGTGTGTGAGTGAGAGAGAGAGAGAGAGAGAGAGAGAAATTGTGTGTGTGATCCAGGGAGCTTTGTGGCTAGACTACTTATAATAATAATAATGCTAAATTTATATTACATGACTAACAATGCTAGCTTTCAGTTATAGCATGGAGAAATTTGGTGTCTCACATACAGACATATTGAATTCATGATATGCTAGGAAACTGATCGCAGAGACAGTTGTCTACAGTATATACTACACACACACACACACACACACACACTAAGGTTTTTGAATATCCACGCCTCTGATCATGATTCATTGGATATGTTTAGGTGATCACTTCAGACTCGCTGCGTTGTGATTGAAGATGAGGAACACGGACACGTTCAGAGAGCAGTCGTGGCTGCGTTCCAAACCGCATAAAGCTGCCCATAAAGTGTCCCTAAATAGTAACGACGATAACCCTTAGCATTTCCAAGAAGTTTGAGTTTATCAAAGAAATCAATGAGCACTTTTAACCTCATGATGTGTGTGTGTGTGTGTGTGTGTGTGCGTGCAGGGATGCCATTAGTCTGTTATCTTGACCTGCTACTTTGTACAGTCATGCAGATAAGACTCAGTGTGTGTGTGTGTGTGTGTGTGTGTGTGTGTGTGTGTCGGGTGATATCTCTTGATGCCCTTGCTTCTGAACGATAAATGCATGTTTATGACTCCACTGTGTGTATAAAAGAGCAGCAGATAAGAATTAAGCCTGTTCCTTCTAACACACACGCACAGGAGAAGATATATATATGTGTGTGTGAGCAAATATAAAAGCGTTTTTAAATTATGATTTAATTTAAAATCATATGCTACATGGCTCTATGTGGAAAAGTAATCCCTCACCCCATTTTCCACATTTTTTGAAATGCTGAGTTTATTTTTACTTGCCACACCCAAGCCTGATTACTACCAGACCTGTTGAATCAAGAAATCACTTGTGTAGACTATGTCTGAAAAAAATGAAACACGTTAAAAGATCTAAAAAAAAATAATACGTTGTGATCTGCAAAACCTTTTGGAAGGTGTGTGTCCCATTACTTCTGGCATAAAACAAACACAGTGTTTCATTTAAAGAAGATCACAGGAACAGTCTGGAGCTTTGCAGTTTCAGGACCTGGACGCCTTGCCATAACGGATGGAATCATGAATTCTGTGCTCTACCAGAAAATCCTGAAGGAGAATGTCCAGCCATCAGTTCCAAAGACAGG
>CM060130.1:6263441-6303441 GCA_030522415.1 Channallabes apus
CTGCCTAGTGCCCGAAGTCTCCTGGGATAGGCTCCAGGTCCCCGCGACCCTGAACACAGGATTAAGCGGTATAGAAAATGAATGAATGAATGAATAACCTTAACCTGATGAACGGATTAACATAAAACGCAAGCTTCTCCTCTTAAACATAATCATTAGATAATCGCGGTTATGTGCTAGTTCGCTAATATTAGCAGTACCGCTGTATCATTAGCTAATGCAGCCAAGTCACTAGCCACGTTTATCTGTTGTAAGGATAGCATGATTAAATTTGCGATCGTATATTTGTTTACGCTCCGCCTATATTGACACAGGGACGTAAAACTGACACAAACACACACACCACGTTATACACACTCTTTACAGTAAGAAATGTTAAGTTAAATGTTTGTAACTAATTTCCTGGTTTTTCATGAGGGAACAAAACTAGTTTCTGCTTGATAGCCACGTACGTCACTGAGCAGAGACAGGAACTAATGGCTGCTGGCAAGGAAACGGTCATACCACAAGTATCTCTCTCTCTCACACACACACACACACACACACACACACACACACACACACACAGTCTGTTCTTCATCATGTCCCATGACTCACTGACATGTATTTAGCAAGGTGAGTCAGATCTTAAGTTCATTTAGGGATTAGCGTATAGCAAGGGGGGAGAATTAGCTGTTAGATTATGTCACCTCAATCCATCTCTCTCTCTCTCTTTACTTTCTACCCACAACATTCCATCATCAAGGGTTCAATCAAATACATACTTGTGTTTTTCTGTGTGTGAAAGCTAGCTAGCTAAACAATAATATCTGTTCTGGAATTAAAACCTGACCTAGTTGAAAGAAATGCTACCTTACATCCTGAACGTCAAATAATGGTTAAAGTGGATTTTATGACCATACATGAAAAAAAAAAAACTAGATGTAGTTATGTATCACTTTGTTTGGCAATTCATTCATTTTTTTAAACTAAATTTTTCATTCATATACGCTTGCATTTGAGACAGTAATATGTTGCATTTCCACTGTAATCCTGTAAACTATCTTCTAAACTACTCACACATTGGGGGGCAACACAGCATCCTCTGTAGTAAGAGTGAATTATTTGATTGTTTAGAATTAACATTGCATCGGAGAAATGATAAAGTCAGGATACTTATAGAATCACAATACTAACTAATATTGTATCAGTTGTGACCTGGTAATTCCTGTCCCTAATGTATATAGTAACATGGGTGTGTCATCGAGCCTGGATCATGAAACAACATGATGTATTAAATGTAACCATTTTAATTACTGACTTTTTTGTAATCTTGGCTCACAATTTTGAACTAGCTGGTTAAGGTTAGTTATTGAATGAACTAAAGTCGAGTGATGTTTATTACCTAGTGCGAGTGTGAGGTGAAAGACGAGTGTGTGTGTAAACCTTACTGTAGATACTATAGCTAGGTCAGTGTTTAGCTAGTTTTACCAATTGTGTAAATTATTCTATTTATATTCCGAACCCTGCCAAAAACGTATTTAACATGATAGTTAGCATTGTTAATGACACAACGTAGTATCACTATAACGTTTAGCAACGTAACACAAAATATCCAGCTAGCTACATTTGCTAAAGTATTGTCAGGTAGTTAGCTATGTTCTAAATTCCCTAGATAGCTAGAAACTTAGCGCCGTTGTTGATTAAAAATTTCGTACTAACCCCTTGCTCTTTTTGACCCAGGGGATCTCTAACAGTTGGCAACACCAGGAAGTTGATCGGGAATTATAAGTGGAGGAGAGAGAGCGAGAGAGAGAGAGAGAGAGAGAGAGAGAGAGAGAGATGGAGTAAGCAGAACAGGAAATGAAAGATCAGACAGCAAGATCGATTTAATCAAGAGCATGACCGGAGAGAGGAAGCTTGCAAAAAACACACACACAGAGATTAGCTTTGTGCATGCACACACACACATTGACACACACACACATTGACACACACACAAATGCAAAGTGAACCTACTCATCTCACAGGACCCCCCCCCCCTTCACACATACACACACTATTACACACCTCTGTTAATTATCCCTCCCACTCTTTCTGTCATCCCTCCTACGCCTTGATCTCTCTTTCACTTCAGGATGCTATGCTCAGTCGCTGTCCTGTGTTTTGTGGAACATTCCACCTCAGTCTTCTTTACGTCTCTATTTCTTTGTCTGTGAAGATTCTCTGGTGTGTTTTCACACAGGTGGGCTTTCATAATTAAAAAAAAAAGAACTTGATGGTGGCAAGGTGAACAAAAAAAAGCACAAACTTCCTATGGATGAAATTGAATATGGGCTAGCTAGCGCACAGCTAATAGCCTTATATATAGGCACAGCAACAATAGTAGTAGAAACAAACACAACAATAAAATTTGAAGACTATTAATATTTCCCTGTTGTTTCCGTGTTGGAAAAAAATATCCAGGAATTTGCTTACTACATGCTAGCATGCTAGCTAATAACTTTATTTTTAAAAAAATTAACAAAATTAATGCAATGTGTTTAACAGTGAAAATTCTAACTAGGACAAAATGACCAACATTTACCTTAGAGGAGTTGGGAAATTAATATTCAAAACACTATGTTGATTAACAAACAATCTAACTATAACCTAGCATGCTAGTGAATAATTAAGGATGATATAAAGACAGAGTTACTTTTCAAACATGACAAGAAAAAAAACTGTTAACTATTCTTTCGTTTATAAATTAAGCTTGGATTGGGATGAACTAGTTAGCATGTAGCTAATAATTATTTTATGAATGGTATATAAATACAGGGCGGCACAGTGGTGTAGTGGTTAGCACTGTCGCCTTGCACCTCCAGGGTCCGGGTTCAATTCCCATCTCTGTGTGCATGGAGTTTGCATGTTCTCTCCGTGCTTGGTGGGTTTCTTCCGGGTACTCCAGTTTCCTCCCACAGTCCAAAGACATGCAGATTAGGCTAATTGGCGTTCCCAAATTGACCATAGTGTGTGAATGAGAGAGTGTGTGTGTGTGTGTGTGTGTGTGTGTGTGTGTGTGTGTGCTCTGCGATGGATTGGCACGCTGTCCAGGGTGTACCCTGCCTTGTGCCCTGAGTCTCCTGGGATGGGCTCCAGGTCTCCGCGACCCTAATACAGAATAAAGCGGTATAGAAGATGAATGAATGATATAAATACAGTAATAGTAGAAATGTAATAAAAATGTCAAGACTATTAACATTTGTAGGTATAATGTATAGTGAGATTAGAAAGATAATAATAGCGTCAAAACGTTTAATGTTTCCCTCAGAGGAGTTGGTAAGTTGCTACTAAAAGCACTAAGTGGATAAAATAATAAATTTTACAAGCTAGCTAGCACACTAGCTGATCATTTAGATATATTTTATTTCATTATTTAAGATAGAATTATGGGATTTTTGTTTTGTTGTTACAATTGAAAGGATTAATATTTGTAAAAGTTTTTGGTAAAATAACACCTTACACGTTTAGCACTGGCTGCTAATGATGAGCTAGTCGCTAGTTTGAGATGGGTGTCGTGTCACAGTGTTTAAAAGGAGATCAAGAGGTGTTTTGTGGAACCAGTAGACCTTTAATTAGCACTTGATTCAAAGCCTTTTAGTAATTTTGTAAACATATTTGAGGAAAATGCTGACATTTTGTGTTAATATTTAGCCTTTAAATTGTCCAAAAACAAGCGGTTATGTGCTAGCTTGTTAGCGTAAATGTTTCTCAGGCGCCTAGCAAGTGTACTTACAAATTTAAACACTTGAAACAAGTGTTGAACAACTTCAACCATGTTCTGTGTGTGTGTGTGTGTGTGAGAGAGAGAGAGAGAGAGAGAGAGAGAGAGAGAGAACTCTGAACACCCTCCTTCAGTCACCCCTTCAATACACACACAATCTTTTACTCTTCTCTCTCTGTTTTGACTAACACACCGGCGTCTCCCAAGAGAACCAATCACAAGCCTGAATAACCTTGTGGAGGGGGCGGAGCATCCAGCGATTAGATATGCAGCGGTTAGCAGGTAAACACACCAGAAGGGATCAAGGGCGGTGTGTGCGTTTTTATCACCGCAATTCATCATGTTCACAACCTGCGACAGCCCCGGAGGACACACACGCAGACACAGAGCACTGCAACAGAGGGCCCTCATACCTGTTATCCTTAAACGACCATGTTTTTTGCAACAACAAAAGAAATCTTTATATCCACTTATAGGCCACTTTAATAGGAACACCTTGTCTTTCAGTATCCAATCAGCCGTGCAGTGCAATGCGGAAAAATCAATTATACCCAGGTCTAGACGAAGAGGAGCTCAACTCTTTACAGCCGTGTTAAGCAGAAAAGTATCTCACACAGGAAATGAGCGGGAAGCACAGCGCAAAATGGAGTCCAAAGCTGTGCCAAACTGATTGCATTTCTTTTAACATGCCCGCGCGCGCACACACAGAGGCAGGTCTCTCTCTCTCACTCGCCCGCACTGCGAGCTCCTGGCCTGTCGAGACGTGCGCTCTCTCCGAGCGAAGGCATTAATCAAAATTTAATTGGGCTGAAAATGAGCCACATTCTCGTTCCGCACGACTGACTGCTGATTGGCTAACGACAAGCGGCCTTGTGCCCTTAAGTAGCGGTCACACACCGGACGCGAGTAACACCCGCCCGGCTCATCGACTGGAGGAGAGCACGGCGCATGAAAACGCTTAATTTTCTGCACATCCGCTTCCTCTGACTCATCTACATGAACCTAAACGCTGGAGTCACACCAGATTGCATCATTTACTGGCCGGATGAACAAAATCAGACGATTAGCGATCCTAGTGTGATGCGTTTCTGTAGGGAAAGTATTAGCTAGTGCATGCTCACGCGCGCACACAGCGTGAGAAAGGAGGGATTTGTGCAAAATCCTAGGCACCGTGTACCAGGCAGCGGATCTAATTTCAAAGCACGCACACACACATGAACTCTCTCACACTCGCTCCACTCCACTGCAATCCACCCCCCCCCCCCTACTTACACACACTCACACATAACACACTTCTTCCTGGTCTCCGGGCAGCCGGCAATTACAGCTCCCTCGCGCCTCCCTTTCCTCCGGTTCCCTGCTCGCCTCTTCTTTTCATCATGCTCTTTCCCTCATTACCCTTTCCGCTCGGCCTCGCCTCTCTCTCTCTCGCTGGTGTAAATCATGAACATCAGCCACATACGACAATTTTGCATGCCTTAAAAAAAAGCGAAAGCCCTCAGGAAAAGGAGAGGAACGAGAGAGAGAAGGAGAAAGAGAGATACAGAGAGAATAATAACACTATTACATTAGTCCAGCGCAGACATACAGACGACATCCTTAACCGCTACATCACCTTATACACCCTGACAAACCAAAATGTATAGCAGACACGCCTCCTCCACTGAAACTAACATAAAAGCCACGCCTCCTTTATTGAGACTTACATACAGAGACCACACCTCCTTACCTGTGACTGACACACACTGGCCACACCTCTTTTACACTGACTGACAAAAAGAAACCATACCTCCTTTACTGTGACTAACACACACCACTGGCCACACCTTCTTTACTGTGACTGACACACACACACTGGCCACACCTCCTTTACTGTGACTGACACACACACTGGCCACACCTCCTTTACTGTGACTGACAAAAAGAAACCACACCTCCTTTACTGTGACTGACACACACACACACACATATGCACATAGGCCACACCTCCTTTACTGAGACTGACACACACACTGGCCACACCTCCTTTACTGTGATTGACAAAAAGAAACCACACCTCCTTTACTGTGACTGACACACACACACACACACACACACACACACTGGCCACACCTTATTTACTGTGACTGACAAACAGAAACCACACCTCCTTTACTGTGACTGACACACACATGCACATAGGCCACACCTCTTTTACTGAGACGACAATCGCAGAGGCCACACCTCCTTCACTGTGACTGACAAGCAGACCTCTCCTCATTTACCGGTGACTGATGAGAAGAGGCCACGCCTCCTTTCGTTAAACTCATACACAAAAGCAACACTGTATTTACTGAGACTGACACACTCACAGGCCACGCCTCCTTCACTAAGACTGACACAGACACAGGCCAACCTCCTTTAATGGAATTCACACACACACACACACACACACACACACACGAAGGCCTCCTTCATGACGGATACAAACAGGCCATGCCTCCTTCACAGTGATTGACACAAGAACCACACCTCCTTAATTGGCACTTCCTGTTAGACTCTAACACAAATTAGCACTACACTAAATGCAAAAACACAGAATTATTAAACAAGCTTAACTTGTTACAGTAAATTCTGAATTCTCATTACTAGAGAACAGGCTAATTCATCTGTCCATATTCGTGAGCTAGCCTAAATAACTGATTAGCATTAGGTGGTAACAGAACGCCTGTCTGAGGAAGATCACTGAATTATTGATGTACAGTGTATAAAGTGCTGACCTGGGATCAGCTCCAGATCTCTCCGCTCTCACACGCAACCTGACCTGAGCTCATCTGCTTTAATATATTAACACCGAATCCTGAGCGCCGCACGTAAACCCGCCCCGAGTATTAAACTCGGCTCCAGTGGTCAAATGCGGAGCTCCTCGCAGATCCACGGCTTAATTAACATAATTAACATTCCTGCCGCAGGTTTATTAAGAGGACGTGACATAAATACAGCCGGATCTGTTTACACATTTAATTACAGTTCGATTAGCGCCCCCGTTTGTCAAGCTCAATTAAGCAGTATCCGCTCTGACACACACACACACACGCTTAGCATACGCCTTGTGTGTACTAATATACAGTACACTGTTAAAGTCAGGGGGAACAAAAAGGCCACCATCAGACCCAATCATTAACACTATTATTGTTATCTTCCTGTCTTGGTGAACTATAAGTTACATTTCACTAGCAAAAATGCTAACTCACCAACTTCCAATACAACATGAATCTGATGTTAAATTAGCTGTCAGGTTTAAATGAGACTGAAGTTAGTTAACAAAATATTAATTAAAAAGATAATTTAATCAATTTTAAAAACATTGACCAACAATGTCATGTTAAATTACACAAAAATTTGATATTTGAAAACTGAAGTTAGCATAACCCATGCTAGCGTAATCCAAAGTCATGCTAGCGCTTTGCTGCATTTCACTAGTCATTTTATTGAGCGCATTTAACTGACACCTTGCTAACTTATATTCTTGTGGAACAATTTTTACATATGATAAATAATGAAATTAACAAATATAATATTCCAGACTTGAACATCTCCTAAAACACTTGGTTTGGTAGTTTTACCCCTGACCCCAGTGCAGCCTATAGCCAATACATGATTAGCACAATAATAACAGACGCCTTTGTGCTTGATGAAAATTAGCTTAAATTTGCACAATTAGCACGTTTAATGCTCGGGAAGTTGCAAAAGCCTGACAGAAGCCACAAACTTTGGCGATGATTTCTATAGTCTATAGTGAGGTCACATTAACTAGCCGTAAAGTCGAACATTTCGGATGTGAGAAACCTGAGACAGACGCGTGTGGAAATCTGAACGGCTTAAAAATTCTGAATTATTTATCAGATCCATGGAATATCTGTCTTTCTCTCTCTCTCTCTCTCTCTCTCTCTCGACGTGTGTGGAAAAATCTTTCACGCCACAGGCTGTTATTACATCAGCCAAGCAGGCTGACAAACACGTTGCTGTTTTTAAAAGCGCCCTCGTTGACTTGCCCTCCCCATTTGCACCTCGGGGCGATCTCAGCCTCCGTCGCCGTCGTAACGGCCGCTCCGTGATTTCGGCAGCTTGACTGAAGTTTATTAGCCGGCTGTCGGATGAGGGATCAACACGACTGGCATATTTCACAAGTTGAACTTACCCAGAAGGCACTGCAGGTCTGACGCAATTCACTTTTTGTTCAAAACGCCTAGGAAAAAAAAAGAAAACAACGTCTTTAACGTTTGCTACGTAAAACATTTTTAAAATATTTTATTACTTCAACTTTTAAATGTTTAAAAGACAACTTCCGGACATCTAGTTAGCAAGCTGAAAGCTTGCAACCTTCCTTTTTTTTCTTGCTTTTACTAGCATGTGAGCTAATTAGCTGGAAATTACAATTGTACAAAGGAAGTCTTATCAGTTATGTAACCTTACACTACTCGCTAAAGCATCAAATCATAGGGTTCAGAGGGCTTTCCAAACTAGAACCATAACTAGTTAATTTTGATATGCAGTTTGCTAAAAATAAAAAAAAATTCTGTATGTAGTTAATATGATTTTAAAATAGTTTGCTAGATGAATAAAACAACATAGCAAAATCGACAATTTACAAAAATAATTATTTAAAAATGTTTTAGATTTGCAGATAAAATTCCACACTAGCTAGCAAGTTGAAAAAATTGTTTTAATTATTAATAAATAAATTGTGAATGTAACTCTGTCTATGTTGTTTTAACCATCTCGCAAACATTTGAAAAGTCTACAACTATAGGAAATGTCATACTGAAAAAATGTCAAGGAAATCTCTTTCATTTAATATTTTTTGAGCTAACTAACTAGCGTACTAGCTGATTAGCACAGTTTTATACAGAGGTACTGTAGGTGTAATTTAACTGTAGAATATGGCTTTTTTTTACTATCACACTTTCTAGTAGGTTAGACTGAAACTTTGGTACAAAATATTGCTAAAGTTATAATTACAGCACAAAAGCTTTTAAATAAAACCTTAAAAAGTTATGTCCCATCCCTTGGTTTTTGCTCAATTACACTATTTTTGTTAGACAATCCAATAATCAGGAATAGAGCTTAGATTGAAGATTTCGAGATTGAGACTATAAAAATAATACAGGGATTTGGTTAGATCACGTTACTAAGTCACTTCCTCAGTCACACTTTCTTCCAAATCCTGAGCCAGAAATACAACTTTGGGAGAAAACACCTGCTAAGCAAATCCACCGCAGCTGCCGAACTCAAGTTCTCTTTCAGATGTTCCTAGTGCCTACATTCAAGATCAAAAAACACTTGCCAACTTTACGTTAACAGCAATGATAGAATTACATAACTGACTTAAAACGTATTATTAGCCATGTTGAGTGTTTTTGCTAGCATGTATGCTAGCATTTGGTTTCTATTGCTAGTTATGCACTTTCAAACAACAAGCTAAACTGAAGCATTTATTATCAGTTTCATTTTACTACACAAACTAACACTTAAAATTTGCTACAAAGTAAATCTAAAAATGAAATTAGAATTTAGAAACATGCTAACATGTTTGTTCAACAGCCAAAATTCCAAATCAAGCTCTGTTTGTATTTTAACTAGTTTTGCACAACCAACTCAGTCTACAGAATTCTTGCTAATTAGCTAAATCAAGCTTCTACTGTACATATAGGGACATATTTAGGACAATCATCTCACAAAAATAAATATATAAATTATAGTTAGCTTTAATACCACTTCTTCACAGCTCCTAGCATACTGTATATATCATCATAGCTGTTGTAAAATGCTGGCCATATTCCGTCGTATGTGAAATGCATAATCCATTTATAAAGCACACAGATATCGATTCACTTGTCTACAGAATCAAGTGACCCAATTAAACTGCTAAAAACGTCCTATATCTATTTACAGATTTATATTTCTGTATTATTCTTTTATCCACTAGGGGCGCTAAACTGAAATTTTACTTTCCACCTGTTCGTAAAGAACACACTCTGTGTTTCATCACACATGCTGTTGCTGTACAGAGGTTAGAAAAACCCCATGCAGGTTTGTGTTTCCCAGTCCTGTGTGTGTTCTCCTCCTACAGTCTTCCTGGATGAGATGACTCAGGTGTGATAAAGCTGGGAGTTTTTTGTCCAGATTGATCCTCACAGGGTTTGGATCAAGTGCTAGACCGGCGTCATTACACCATGGAAGGCGAGATAAAAAGAGAAGATCATTATTCTTTCCCTAAACAAGATATACATTTTTAAACATGTTATATTATATTATATTTATATAAGCAGTAAGGGCCAACATTAAAGGTCCCGTGTTTGACTATTACTTTAAGAAGTTAACACAGCTCTCTGGAACACCTCTCATTTCAGTGTTTATGTAAATGAGATACTCCTGAGCCACGCCCTCCATAAAACAGCAGAGCTGAGCAACAAGTCATGGGAGAATATATGATGTCACATTTGGGGGGGGGGGGGGGAGTCAAATTGTATTGTTTCGGAAAGACAGGATTTTTTTTTCTTACACATATTTTGTCCACATACAATACATACTAACACACACACACACACACACTCACTGGAGACCCACCTGAATGACAACAAAAACTAACAATATGTGAATTTTGTATAAAAGGTGTCCTTTAATGTTATTCTCTACTTCATATAACTGCTTAAATCAAAACTCCGTTCTGCAACCCAGACATTTGCATGATACGTCCATTCACGGTCATTGAAGGGACATATCACGGTTGTTATATCATGAACATATGTATCACGTATAGAAGCCTACCATTATTAGATATCCTTGTGAAGCTCACATCGGCTCTGGCGGATTGTTATCTCTGCCATGAGACCTCGAACTCATTTTTCCTTCCCGCACGCTCAGTAAGACATGGTGCAGATGATGTAAACCAGGGCAAAGAGATTATAAAAGGCTCCTCGAGCATCCATCATTTATCGATTGTCGCGAGCGCTTAAAAAAGCTGATGTGGATTTAAGCGAATACGAGTCTTTTCTGTGATTATGCTTTTGATACGGACGACCGAGAGAGCTTCAGATCACGCAAGACGTCCCGCAGTCTTCTGCGCTTTACAGAGCGAGGGTACTCACATGGTTAAAGTTCACCCAGACTAGCTTCCTGTTTAAATCACTTAAGGCAGATTTCATTCTCAGTCTGTTTTCAGTCTTATAGCTCCAGGGTTCCAGGTTTGATCCTGACCTCCGGTTCCTGTCAGGTTCTTCCTGCTTTTGAGCGCCTCCGTGTTCTCAAGTTTCATCACACTTTCCAAAAAACATGTTGTCCAGGAGTATACTCCTACCACCATGGAAGTGTTTAGTGGAGATGAGACTGAATAAATGAATGAATGAGGGTATCACAGTCTACAAGGATAGTCCACCTGCTAGCTGATCAGACCGATTTAGATCTTTCACCACGATCTTCATCCTAACATTGAGGGATTTTAATAAGAAGCTCAAAATCTAACTCTCCAGGATTCTAAGCTGTTATTCATACCTTACTGGGAGATGTCTATTTATAGCACACTCACTCTGTGGCGAGGACGCGAGTGTTTACTTTACAGCGAATAGAAATGTCTAAGGGAAGAACTGTAGATACACACGCCACACCAGAGTGCAACAGTGCAACACTACTGAGGACTCGTCCCGGAGAACTGCCGAGACGAGTCCTCAGTGCAGCAGGACTGCCCCAGAGTCTTCCCAAAAGACATGCAGTAAATATGTCCTCCATAGACTCCACCTAAATACTGTATGTACTGTAAGACAACATTCAGACAGTCCACACTACAGCTAGCAGTGTCAATGCGGGCATGGCCTGTCTTATGTTATTTTTAAATGCGCTGATGCAAAACAGTAGTAGTTGTAGATAGCTTTTAATACTATCTAGTTGAGCAGGAATTAAACACTGCACTAATAAAAATAGCGCTTTGCTTCACATAACTAAACGAACAAGCTACAGTCTGTACACTCATCAGAGGCGCTAATGATCTCGGCTGCTTCCCTTATCGTAATGCCTTTATGTACAGAATGCTGATGGACAAGACAAAAGTTGCATGTATAAGTTTCTTTCTGTCAAAGTAAAATTTTATACGTAAATCTGTGTCCAGACGTTCAAAATTGAGACGCCGTAGAGTCGAGATTGGCCCACGATACGGCCTCCTCACACATCCAGCTGCAGCTTGACGTCAGAACAGACTGACGACTTTAAATAAATTCAAATTTTATAACATTGACTTATCATGTTTAATTTTGGACCACCAGCGGCAGTAGTGGCAGCGTTTCGCAAACGACGCAAACGACTTAGTGTCTCATCTAGGCGTCGTCACTTTTGGCCTTCCAGACCGAGGGCAATCAGCATTTGTTTGTCATCTGTTCCAAATGTTGTTCCTGGCAATGGCAAACTGTCTGGAGATGACTGTTTGTGCTGCATCAAGTCAAAGCGCTCAGACGCCTCTCTCCCTGCTAGCGTCGTCTAAACGGGCCGTGATAGCGTGAAAACAAAACGCACAATCACGATGAAACATATCAGCTCCACGTGATCACATGGCGAAATTCACACTCATACCCCTTAGGAAGAGCTGAGCTCGGTTATCCAAGATTAAGTACCACTCTGTTGAGCATGATGCTAATTTTACCGTACATTCTTAATTCTTTCCATAACAGAACAAATTTTGGTATCATTTGTTATAGTGTAATGTTTATTTTGTTTATTATGAGTCTACATTCATTGCAATATAAATGTCAGGAGACAATGACCTCAGATTTATACGGTTTGTTTTCATATTTGTGCGTGGGACTGTAACTGCTCGAGACGATCGATTATACCTGCATAAAATGAAGAAAAAATCTAGTTGCACGATTACTATGTCGCTTGATTCTCATGATCGTCTCTATTTTTTTCTTGTTAATATGACAAATTAAACGTTCAGGATCGATTCAACTAAATGTTGTCTAATAGTGAGGTAATTTTTGCTAGCAAACTAAACTCTTGATGTTTTTCTTGGTAATACACGAATGAAGCGATGCACATATCTGTAGTTTTCAGGTTGTTTAATGTAAGAGCTTAGCTTAACACCGACATCAAAAACATGATGTAAACCATCCTCATCATCATAAATGTGTTAATGATTAACGTGTTATGGCCTTTTTTGTTCTTTTTCTAACTTCCATTAAAACTCTATCAACTTCCTTGTCCACTCTCACTCGATGCTAACGTCCAGTCAAAGTTATTCTGCTGCTCGACGTCTGATAAGATAATGACCTTTACCAAACCGGTGCCAGTTTACGACACGTCCATAATCAGCTGTTTATTTCACAGCACAGAAAGGAAGCACTTGTATATCATCCCTCTGGTACGTGATGATCTACGGCTGCTGTGTGTTTATGCCGTGTTCGTCGACCTCGCACTCTCTTGGAGAAACAGGCGATATCCTAAAACCTATGCGTTCCTCCTTTTTTTTATGTTCGCTATTGTGTGAGCTGGACAATGACGGGACACGTTATGACCTGTCCAGGAACGAAGTGTGTGTTGGAACAGGTAAACCTCCACGGTGACAGATTTGAATAGACTGAAACCACAAACAAAATAGCAAAGCAGTCGAGACAAGGAGCCTCCGGCGGTCAATTATGCACTCGAGCGCAGGACGTGTCCGGTGTCTTAATTTAGCTTTCTTATGTTTTGTGCAGGAGAGACAATACATCCTTATTTGTTTATATTTTGCACATATTCAATTCAATGTTTCAATGTATTTATATTTTTGTCTTTGTATATTTTGTATTATACTTCATGTTTCCATAAGCCATCATGCAACTACTTGTGTATTGTATTACTATCCTTGATACTGGATGTTTGTAATTTCCTATAGGAACAATAAAGTAGACACTGAATATTCAAATATCTATCTATCTATCTATCTATCTATCTATCTATCTATCTATCTATCTATCTATCTATCTATCTACACTGCTAATGTTGTTAGAGAAGACTGAATGGCTTCAATTTAAATCTGGAGAATGTGTATATAAATAATAAATATAAATGTGAAATGCATTATTATGGAGTTCTACCCCTATGAATCTGGATTCTCGCTGGTCAGAAAATGTGATTGATTATCTATTATCTATTGATAATTAAAGAACAGGAACAGATAACAAACTCAGGTTTGTCACATTTCTCCACTTCATCACATCACACCATCAGGGATTATTATTATATTATAACATATATATTATAACCGTAACCCACAAGGAGCGGTGTTGATGAGAATCTAAATCACATAAACAAAAACACACACAATTTATATATATATATATATATATATATATATATATATATATATATATATATATATATATATATATATATGAACTCTCTCATCGTCTATACCACTTTATTTATATGGCTGCAGCTGGACTTGTGTGGAGAATATGGAGGCCTGAAACCTACTTCAGATTCCAGAAGTCTTAGGGCACGAGGTGGGGTACACCCTGAATGGGGCCCCAATCCATCGCAGGGCACACACATAAATACCCACAGGAGACAGGAATTGCACCCTCGACCCTGGAGGTGCAAGTGCTAAGCACTTAATAACCGTGCTTACAGTGTCAGCCAAAAAAATTATACATACTTCAGGTCTAAGAAAACTTATATAAATATTTTAATATTAAATGTATTGCTGTACATTATATATTGAGATTTATGATCATATTATTAATATTATATGCATCATACTATTTTTCTTTTCCTGAACTGAGTATATACGTATGTAGTAATTAAAATGCTTGTGTGTACTCAGAGTAACTGGTCACACTGCTCTCGGAGTGAGGGTGTAATTATTTACAGGGATTGTCAGCTACATTTCGAATAAGACATTACATTATTACATTACATTATTATTATTATTATTTTATTGCTGGCTCATGAAGGTGTTCCAGAGAACTGGCGACTGTGAGAACTGAAGGGAATGATTTGTCTTGCAGATGCAAAATAAAAACTCACATTAATGAACACATTGGACTCATAATCCATACAACCTTTATACAAATTTATTATGTTTTGCTTTGTGATAGTAAAAAAAAATTAAAATAATAAAAGAAGACATGACAAGCCTTACACACACTAAGCATGATCCCTCCCCCCCCTTCCCTCTCCCCCCATCCCACATCCCACAGGTGAGTTGAGTTGATCTCCAGGAATCTCTCAGCATCCTGAACAGAATGATCATCAGATTCCTCTTCACTGATTTAAGGCCTGGTTTTAAGGTGATTAGTGGCTGTAGTGATAGTCACAGCTCAGTTTGCACATCACACACACTGCATAAGAAATCATAATGCAGTCCATCATCAACAACAATAACAACAACAAAAAACAACTACTGTATATTAATAATAATAACAACAATAAATGTGCTGTAGAAATAAGAGTTATAAAGGATTCTTATTTTTCCTTGGAACTAGAAATAATAACGCGTGTTAGAGAAGTGCGTAATGTGCGTGTGTATGTGTGTGTGCGTGAGTTCATATGCCGCAGCCGCCGATCCCGATCTCCTGCTTGTACCGGTTGGTCAGCGTGTTGGCCTTGCGCGTGAGCTCCCCGAGCACCGCGTGCAGCCCGTTCAGGTGGAAGCGAAAGAGCTGCTCGAGGTCTCCGCCGTCCGGCTCGAGGCGCGCGGGGTCTTTGCGCCGCTCGTCGCCCTGCAGCACGCCCCACTCGATGTCGTTGCGGATGGACTTAAGCAGCACGTAGTAGCCGTACATGTCGCCCGTGCGGAAGTACGCGGCCGGGACCGGGTGCACCGCGCTCTGCACCTCGCCGCCTCGCGCTGCCGCCGCCACCGCGTCCGCGTCCTCCTCATCCAGCGGCACGTCCCGGAGCAGGCTGGGCACCATCACCGTCTGGTCCATGTTGTTCACGGCGCCAATGAAGCGCGTCATGGCGCTGAACAGTGAGTGCTTCTGATTGCACGAGTCGCAGATCTGCATCATCCTGACTTACAGTAACACCGCAGGGGGAGATCTACTTCCGTCCCATTAACCACACACACACACACACACCACACACACACACCACACACACACTGTGGTCTCCTTTTATTTTCTTTCTTTTCTCAAACTCGTGATTCCGGATGATGATGATGAAGTGTGATGATGATGATGATGATGGTCTCGAGCGCAGGCACAGCGGCGGCGGCTCCGGTGTCCGGTGTGCGCGCGCATAACACTGACCTGAAATAACAGGACGGGAATTAACGACACGGGCTTTCTGTTCTCTACACGCATGCGCAGAAGCGCAGTCCGGGCTGGGTGCTGACAACTATAGGAGGATCTTCAGGTGGATTTATAAGAGCTTCATCATACATAATCTGAAGTAAGTATCTATAATAGCTTAAGCATACATATTAAACGAAGCCACTATCTATCTATCTATCTATCTATCTATCTATCTATCTATCTATCTATCTATCTATCTATCTATCTATCTAATTAATCTAATATACAGTGCTCACAATTGAACAAAAGGAAATTTGACTAACAATTATCTTAAAACATGCGATTTACTATAATAATAATAATAATAATAATAATAATAATAATAAATAACTGAATAGCATATATTTTTTTATTGAATTCTCTAGTACTCTAGTGCACTTCCTTCTTTCAGGTCACAAACAATCGTAAAAGCATTTCACTGTATGTGTATGACTATGTATGTGACAAATACATTTTTTATTTAATTTGAATAATAATTAATCCATGCACTTAGCACGTTAGCATCATACAATAAAACTATGGCGGCTGAGTGAAGCTAAAGAGACTGGTCTAAAGACAGAAACCCACCTTAATTTAGGCGTCTCCTCTCACACTTCTCCGTGTTTCTGGTGAATGTTTTCAGGATTAATCTCCACCGTACTGTACCTACGGGGAAAAACGTGATCTCGAATTACACAGAGACAGAGACACACACTTGGTGAAACCCCGGCTCTTCTGGATTTACCTCAGACCGGCACAAAGAGCCTCATGAATATGTATAAGGAGCAGTCATCAGCCCACAACTTCCAGCCAATCAGAATGCAGTCTTTTGTTGCAACCGGGCGCAGCAGCCAATCACATGAACACTCTCTGGTGAGAAAACCTGAGAGAAAACTAACAGGACTACTGATAAACATGTACAAAGAAAACCTTTTTAACGCAAATAAAGCTTCATTATTTCTAAACAAAAATGTTCTCAATGCCTTGGCACGTGTATGTAGAGTAATAGAAAATTAACTCCAAGGAATATATTTGAGAACGTTAGAGCATACTTCTAAGTCTTGAGACTGGGGTTATTGTAGGACACTGGTGTGTGTGTGTGTGTGTGTGTGTGAGAGAGAGAGAGAGAGAGAGAGAAATGTGAGACAGGTGTGTATGGTACGGATGTATAGTATGATGGAAATGTGTGTGTGAAATTAGAAACAGTTCTTCATGTCATGGATATGAAACGGAGACAGTTGCTTTGACACATTTCCATCCATAGCTATAGTGTGTGTGTGTGTGTGTGTGTGTGTGTGTGTGTGTGTGTGTGTGTGTGGAGGATATTACATAACCCACTTTCCTCAGACTGTTCTTCTCAGACAAGTCGTTAAAGCTCAGTTGTGCAATTAAACCACTTTCACACCCATATCGTTTTGTTATTTCAGGTTGTATACATGTTCACTTTCTGACATTCACTTCCCTCAGGAAAGGCGTCATTTAGACTCAGGTGCAGATCAAATTTGGAGGCGAGATCCAAATCGAGGTCGAGAAACTTCAGTGGTTTGGGGTTCAAGTGTAAAAGGAATCTGAGACCCGTGAAAGAGAAGCGCTGTGCGTTACCAGTTGTAAAGATCTGCTCAGGTTTCACAGGTGTCACTGAATAAGATGGTAATAAACTAAAAAAAAAAAAACACACATCAAGCTATACAGCGTTAATACGAACAACTGCTCTCGAGGTACACACTGAGGTGCCCATGTTTCAGGATAAAACTCATCTAGTGTAAGCCCAACGTTAACTGCCTATTTGTGTTTTCTATTCAAGACACTTGTAGAAGTACTACAACTTTACATCTTTGTACCGAATAACACCAAACTCTTAATCTCCTGAGCGTCTCTTTCTCTTGCGATGTAGCATCATGATCCAAAAATTGCTGACACAAAAGCAGGCTTTTGCTCTGTGTGTTTTAAAGTTCCTGACTCCCAGTCAATGAACCGAGCAAACTTTGCTGTGTGAGGACTTCAGGACAAATGTCACATGTAAAGCCACTTCTAACCTACATCCAGCTCAACAAACATCACCTAAAAGTAGTATTTTGTAGAACGATGTAAAATACATACATTTTGTCTGGGGAACTTTTTTTTCAACAATTTAGCTGTTTCTACTTCTGACCTTCTAGCTGGTTCTCGAGACATTGTATAACAGCTACCTAAGAAGGATGAAGAATCCAATGAATGTGTTGAAGCGTCACAAGGTAAAGTCTTAGGCATGTAGTTGCTAATTAGTTGACGGCATTGTATGCTGTGTTCCAGTCGGAAGTGTACTTCACAGTGTGCTCCCTACTCCGTGTGCAGGGAAGGTGGGTAAAGGGAACTTTCCTCAACAAAATCCCACCATTTGAAACACCTGCAAAGTCACCAGCGCAGATGTCACTTACTCCGTGCGTTACCATGGTAACAAACACCTCAGATACCTGTCGCTGCTACTGTGGAAATTTCACATTACAGACATTAAACATTGAGTATTTATTACAAATAATTATAAATTACTTGAAAATAAATTATTACAGATTATAGCCTCCATAATACTAAGGATTTCTTGATTAAATCAAAATGTAAACTATTGTGTCCTAGTAATATGATGTCATCCTTGATAATAATGATATTAAATATATGAATCCCTTTTCGAAGTCTATTTTCTTTTCACATTCCAGCGAGGCGCAATGACTGATGAGAAATTTTTCATGTCCACTTCCAGTGAAGTAAAGACCTGATATTCAGTTGTTCCCTACACCATTCGCAGTTCCCTTTGAACTGAGCAGTTTCACTTGCTGTGGTTTGGAATCATACTTCACATGGCTGAACACCCCGTTTAGTGTACTTCCCAGAGAACTTCAGGCCGAACGATACCCAACTATAGAGACTTTGGCTAATGTTGCTAATGTCATTTTCAAGATGTTTAAATTTTAAGATAGATTTTCTTAGTATTGATTCTGACCACTTTCACAGAAAACCTAAAAAACTTTCACTCCGGCCGAGATCAGCTCGTCATATAAAATGTCAATCTGGATGATTTTTATTTAAGATGTCTTTTACACATCATGCTAATCGACAAGCTAGCTGTGAGCAAGATAATATTTTGTAGAAAGCACAGGGGAGGTTACACACACCCAACGCTTGGTTTAGCTATAGCGACATTTTCCAGCTAAATGTAAATGATATGTCATAGTGTTAGAAGAGTGTGTTCGTTCTACGATGTAGCAAGTTTTTTTTAATAACATTTCCTCCTGTAACACAATCCCAGCGAGTTACGACACACTACTATTTCTATAATCTAATCTACACAAGTCTCTTACAACATCTTGTGAGTGATCACATGTCGCTGTTTTGTGGAGACGTGACCGCAATGAGTTGTGCTCATGGGTTCAATTTATCAAACGGCTCACGAGTTTCCTTGGGCGTCCAAATGCAGCTTTATTTCAAAATGGCGCATTATCCAAAATGCACAAGAGTGAACAAGAACAACAAAATAAAAGATTAAAAACTTAAATTGTGGGAAAAGGTAAAGATGAGGAATTTAATATGGAATTATTATTCTCCCAGTGGAGGAGAAACATGGCCACTGTGTCCCAGTCCAAGTGGAGGAGGCATGTCCTCCAAACAATTATAACTTATGTGCCTTCAATTTAGCAAAAATACTGATTCTGTCAAATTTTGTAATTGTAAATAAAGATGGGTAAAAAGATGATGCAGATTTCATTTTATTTCCATTTCTCGTCCCTTCAAGGGAGTAATCACACCCAGTGTTTCGATAAGTCTTGAATTTATCTTGAATTAACACATCACATGAACCAGAATAAAGCACTTTGGACACCGCGTTGAGTTTCATGATCTTTCCTGATTTGGAGGAATCTGAGGATCCAGGTTCGAGCCCCGCTGTCAGTGGGTTGCCACACCCCAGTACTACCCAGCCATTTACTGTATGCAGTGCCAGTCACAAGCTTGGATAAAATGGGAGGGTATCTGGTGTAATACCTGTGCCAAGTTGTGCGCAGAGCGGATGGTCCACTGTAGTGACCCCTCTGCAGGAGCAGCCGAAAGAAGAGTAATCTCATTAGCACAAGCGCCTCTGCTTGCTTTCCTAAGAAGGTCTTCATGACTGACAGTTTCATCATGAGGTAACTTGATGGGTTTTACAAATGCACTCGACAGGATACTGTTCCAGAAGAGCTGACCTCTGTCTCAGAATAACGACTGTTACTGTTGTTAATTAATTACCTAATACCACATTTCATTTGTTTTGAAAAACAAAATACAGTATTGTTCTAAACTGTAGAAACTAAACCAGTAAAAAAAAAACAAAAAAAAAAAAACAATGAGTTCCCTATTTAAAAAGAAAAAACGAACACGAGACAAATTTGTTCTGCAGTAAAGTTTTAGTTCCACCTTGTTCTTCTCGTCAAATATCACATCCGCTCTGCTGCGGTCTCCAGGCTACACCGTACACATCGTCCATTCCACAGCGTCTTATCTGTAATAAAGAAGTGGACAGATCCGTCCTGTGCGGCCCACGCAGATAGTGTTTCACACAGCCTGGTGCACCACCCCTTAGCCTGATTAAAGGAGCTGATTCCATTACCTCTGCGAGATCTACGGGCAGGTGGTTGTTATACACACACACGCACACTTGGAGTTTGTCCCTTCTAAATTTTACACAAACCCGAGGTTTGTCGAGGTGAGGCGTTTTAAAAACACTTCCTGTTCGGTGACCTTAAACGCTGTCACCTGAATAATGGGTTTCACCGCAACTCTGTGGGGAGATAAACGAGCCGATTATGAGCAGAGACGCGGTCTGATCGCTGCAGTCTATTAACACAAGTTCAGATCGGGTTTTCATCGGGTAGAAGGCCGCGCAGATCTAACGAGCATCCGAACACACAGAGTCGAGTGGGATTAAAGACAGATCCTGTACACGACCTGCAGAGCTCTGTATTGTCCTAACGAGAACTAAACCAGATCAGGTTATAAACATGAACACGAGCCAAATGTTTTCAGAGGTTAGTCAGCGTTTCTTCTCCTCTAAAGGGCGAAACGTTCAAGGACAGAAAACGCACAGTATTTACACTCCAGGACATAAAAAAAAAACCCACCAACCAACATATCTCACACTCACTCAATCACACACACACACACAGGGTTCTAAACCCTGGGACGATAAAAGCACACAAAAAACAAACAAGACACAAAGTAAATAACAAGACACAAAGTAAACTTTAATACTGTTTTTTTTTGTGGAGGTTTAATTGACTGCCGATAACTTTCCACTCAAAACAAACAGGAAAGAAACAGCGCTTCATGTCATGACCTTAAAGTCCTTGCGTTGAGGAGAAACATGCATACGATGAACAGACTTCAAACCAACAGTAATTAAACCAAAGGAAACACTGAGGCGTTACGTGAAGCGGACACACGTGAGAGTCTGTGATGAGGAGTCTGACATACGACTGGAGCGTCTCTAGCATCTCCGTGACGACGTGTTCAACCTCTTCTCGCTTTTTTTTTTTTTTCTTTTAGTACCAGCCAGAGATTCTCATTGGCTCATAGAATAAAAAAAAGAGAAGAAAAAAAAATCAGCTTCTGATGAGCTTTGCTTTGCCAAAGAATGCTACAATTCTTGAACGAATAACAGCTGCGAGCCGCTAACTGAGCACATGTGTTTACTCAGTTTTGTTTTGTTTTTCATCCCATCGATCCCTCCACCCCTCTTTTCGACCCCATCAGGCCAAGGTTGGGGTTAAAATTAGCCGGGATAACCCGATTAGCCGGATACAAAGACCAGGCCTTAGTGCATTGTGCAGTGCACAAACGTTCTTTTGTTCTTTTTGTAATAATAGTGTCAGGATGAATCAACTCAGGAAACGTCGAGAGATCGTGTTCAAGGTTTAAGTCGGTCTCAGGATTGTCTGAAATGCAACAGGGGGGACGACAGGGTCCAGAAACTCGAGCCTGATTCCAGGAACTTGCCTTTTTTTTGTTTGTTTTTTTTAACTTTATGAATAAAAAAAAAAAAAAAGACGATGTTGATTGTAGTACGAAAAAATGAAAAAAAAAAATGCTCTGGCAAAGTATTCTTTGATAATAATAACAAGGATAATAAAATAATAACAACAACAACAATAATAATAATAATTAACTGAATATTTTCTACAACGTATATATTTTTGATTTGGACCCTAATTTGGAGGTGACCTCTTACCCCTTAATACCCCCCGCCCTTTTTTTCTCTTGGTTGTTTATAATTATTTGTGAAATCGTCCTCCCAGTGCTGTTAGAGCCTGCGTGCTCGTTCAGGAAAACGTGAGCGTGCTGATGTAATCCATGTCCTCGACCCAGTTCTCAGTGTTGTTGTTATCGCTGCTGTAGACACCACTAGAGTCCTCGGCTGTGTCGCCGCTTTGGCCGGGACCCGCATCCGCCATCTCGACATTCCCGCGCTTCTTACTCCCATCAGGGCGTGTCGGCACTGTCTTGGCGCCGTCACCTGCACCGCTGCTCTCCTCACTCTTAATCTCACCCTCACCGTCACTACGGTTTGTAGTCGACGCCTCCCCCACGTCCTCCACGACGCCACCATTAACCTCCGCTAAAGGCATTTCCTCATCTAACGTTTTCTGTCCGCGGTTCTTCTCGCTCCCGGCGCCTTCCTGAACTTTATCGTCAGAGTTAGTGTTGGTCTTTTTCATTGTGCGCTTCTCATTTTTGCTCGTCTTCACCTCCGGACTCGAGGACCCATCCGATTCCTCAAGGATGCCTCCCTCCGCTTGACTAGAGGAAGTCTGTACCGCCATGCTCCCCTCAAAGGAACTCAGCGTCGGCCTTCCATGTATTCCCAGTATCCTCCTGATGGTGGACTGGTGGACGCAGATGTTCGAGGATGCCAGCGTCGCCTGGAGGTCCTTTGAGGTCATACAGGGGTTCTTCATGACCTCGCGGATTATCTCCCGCCTTGCTGTCGGGGAGATCTTGGAGGGCCGTCCGCTCCGCGGCAGGGTGACGACCGTCCCAAAGCGCTTCCACTTACGCAGGATGGCTCTGATGGTGGTCTTGGGGAGCCCTATAGCTTTAGATATCAGCTTGTAGCCTTTCCCTGACTCGTGAGCCTCCACCACTTTTCTCCGCGTGTCTTCAGAGATCTCCTTGGAGCGCGGCATTGTGCGTTTTTTTCCGGCAAGTCGTGTTTTCCGAATCGATCTCCAACCCCTCTTTAGTGTCGCTGTAGATGAAGTGGGCAGCCTGGATACCGTCACAGCATCTAGTGACTCTTCAAACACCGCAAGGGCAGAGTCCGGGTTTAGGAGCAGCCATGAGCCGTTTTCTCAGGCTGGATCACGTCCTAAGTGTGAGGGAATGCAGGATGACGAAGGCGTTGCCTTCAGCTGTCAATCAACTTCCTGCGTGGCTTCTTATTAAACAGTACCGTCCTGAAAAAAGAAAAACAAACAGAAAACGTATCTGAGTAAAACCTTTGGATGTGTCCACCACTGAGTGACTGCTGATTCGTAACCAATTAAAAGAAGCATTAGCTTCAAGAACACAAGGGAATCCTTGAGTTAACAGTCGTTATGTAATGACAGGGTGTGCATAAAGTCCCTCTCTGATTCTGTACAGTCACGTCATGAAAACTACACAAGACTGAAACTGAGTGCAGCTTTAATTCTGATTAAATACAGTTGAGTGGTGATTTAAATATTAAAACTTACTGTTAATTAAAGACGGGAAAAAATCTTTTCAATGACAGACATGTGACAATTTCACACAAACATTTAAAAAAGTGGATATATGTTTGGTTCTGTGGTGATAAATTCTGCAGTTTCTCTCTTGTCCACCAGGAGGAACAGTTCATACATTAGCATGCAGTGCAGTGTTCTGCGTCCTAGGAGCAAATTAATTGCTAATAAAATCACGATACTTAAGAACCGTGATACAGATCGGATCTATTTTTATGAACACACGGTGAACAGTGGAATGTTTGCGACCAGAACATCGTTAACATGCCAGGTGATGAACTTGATCGACAAACATCTCTTCCATTTGATTTCTTAATACCGTGAATTAGAGACATTTTACTAATTCTCTGCTAGTTTTACTCGACTTTTAACTTACATGAAAATTACCAACCATACATCTTTGTGTTGCACGAGAAATTAACCAAATTCTTTAGCGTGTGTGCACAAAACCTACTGCCGCCGTTTCTGGAAAAAACATAAAAGTTTCTAAGGGAAACACTGCACACTGCTTCAGCTCTACATAGAGAGCAATGCGGCGGCGCTTTAATCCTTAACTCTGTCTTGTCACGTTCGAGAGCGATAACTACACAAGCTGAGTCTCTGCTGTCACTCAGCGCTGTATAGCTGCATTGCATTCTGGGATGTTGGTTTATCACCACAGGCGTTCCCTGACTTCCACTTAACTGACTCCACCTGAAACCATACTTTTGAAACCGGCTTTTTCTCAGTGTGTTATTTCATACTTTTGAAAAAAAATAAATAAATAAAACCACTGTTCTTGAATGTAGGCTGTATGTTTGAATTTGAGGCGGTAAAATGCTGAAGTTCTCCTATAATCCGACTATTCTATGCACACACATTATTTGTGAAATTTGTTTAGACTCGTAGCAAAATCTGAGAAAAACAATTAATACAGAATAAGGATATCTATCATTTAAAAGCATACGATGGGTTTAAATCAGAACTTATCTCCTTCATAGAGTTCAGGAGCATCTACAGTGGTGTGAAAAACTGTTGCCCCCTCCTGATTTCTTATTCTTTTGCATGTTTGTCACACTTAAATGTTTCTGCTCATCAAAAACCGTTAACTATTAGTCAAAGATAACATAATTGAACACAAAATGCAGTTTTTAAATGAAGGTTTACGTTATTAAGGGAGAAAAAAAACCTCCAAATCTACATGGCCCTGTGTGAAAAAGTGATTGCCCCCCTTGTTAAAAAATAACTTAACTGTGGTTTATCACACCTGAGTTCAATTTCTGTAGTCACCCCCAGGCCTGATTACTGCCACACCTGTTTCAATCAAGAAATAACTTAAATAGGAGCTACCTGACACAGAGAAGTAGACCAAAAGCACCTCAAAAGCTAGACATCATGCCAAGATCCAAAGAAATTCAGGAACAAATGAGAACAAAAGTAATTGAGATCTATCAGTCTGGTAAAGGTTATAAAGCCATTTCTAAAGCTTTGGGACTCCAGCGAACCACAGTGAGAGCCATTATCCACAAATGGCAAAAACATGGAACAGTGGTGAACCTTCCCAGGAGTGGCCGGCCGACCAAAATTACCCCAAGTGCGCAGAGACAACTCATCCGAGAGGCCACAAAAGTCCCCAGGACAACATCTAAAGAACTGCAGGCCTCACTTGCCTCAATTAAGGTCAGTGTTCACGACTCCACCATAAGAAAGAGACTGGGCAAAAACAGCCTGCATGGCAGATTTCCAAGGCGCAAACCACTTTTAAGCAAAAAGAACATTAAGGCTCGTCTCAATTTTGCTAAAAAACATCTCAATGATTGCCAAGACTTTTGGGAAAATACCTTGTGGACCGACGAGACAAAAGTTGAACTTCTTGGAAGGTGCGTGTCCCGTTACATCTGGCATAAAAGTAATACCGCCAATCATACCAAGAGTAAAATATGGTGGTGGTAGTGTGATGGTCTGGGGTTGTTTTGCTGCTTCAGGACCTGGAAGGCTTGCTGTGATAGATGGAATCATGAATTCTACTGTCTACCAAAAAATCCTGAAGGAGAATGTCCGGCCATCTGTTCGTCAACTCAAGCTGAAGCGATATTGGGTGCTGCAGTAGGACAATGACCCAAAACACACCAGCAAATCCACCTCTGAATGGCTGAAGAAAAACAAAATGAAGACTTTGGAGTGGCCTAGTCAAAGTCCTGACCTGAATCCTATTGAGATGTTGTGGCATGACCTTAAAAAGGCGGTTTAGGCTAGAAAACCCTCAAATAAAGCTGAATTACAACAATTCTGCAAAGATGAATGGGCCAAAATTCCTCCAGAGCGCTGTAAAAGACTCGTTGCAAGTTGTTGCAAAGGCTTGATTGCAGTTATTGCTGCTAAGGGTGGCCCAACCAGTTATTAGGTTCAGGGGGCAATTACCTTTTCACACAGGGCCATGTAGGTTTGGATTTTTTTTCTCCCTAAATAATAAAACCCCTCATTTAAAAACTGCATTTTGTGTTTACTTGTGTTATCTTTGACTAATAGTTAAATGTGTTTGATGATCAGAAACATTTTGTGTGACAAACATGCAAAAGAATAAGAAATCAGGAGGGGGGCAAATAGTTTTTCACACCACTGTATAATATCACATTATTGAAAAATTATTTAAAAGAAAGCCACTGATTGGATTACTGAGGAACCAATCAGAGTCAAGCTTTGCACAAAGATGAGTATGTAAGCAGTTAAAGTTTGCATTTGATACTTTTCCCTCCTCTTAAAATTTTTCTTAATTCGAGGCATGCAACAAAAAATAAATAAAAGGACATGAATAAAGTATTTATGTTGTGACAAAACATTTTCCCCTACCTGATTTTATTAAATTTCTTTGCATATTTGTCACACTTAAATGATTTAGATCATCCAAAAAACTTTAATATTACACAAAGGTAAACAAGGGACAAAAGCTGTCCAAACCTGCCTGGCCTATAAGTGTAATAACTGGCTGTTCCACCCTTGGCGGTAACAACTGTGTTCAAGCGTTTGCGATAACTAATAATGAATCTTTCACGTCACTGTGGAGGAATTTTGGTCCACCCTGCCTTGCGGAAGTGTTTCAAATCAGCCACATTGCCATTTTCGCCCAGTCTCCTCTTTCCTTCCCTTCTTTCTTTCTTTCTTCCTTTTAAAAAAAATTATTTGTTAGTGTGCTTCACAAGAAAGTGATTTCTTGATTCAACAGGTCTGGCAGTAATCAGGTCTAGGTGTGGCAAGTGAAATTTAACTCACCTTTCCAAATAAAAAACTAAAGGGGGGGGCAATTACTTTTTCACACAGGGCTAGGCTGGTTTGGACAACATTTTGTTTAATTAATGTAATCGTCATTTTAAAATCTGCATACTTGCAGTGATAGAGATCATCAAAGTAATTTTTAATAACCCGAGTAAATACAAAATGAGGGGCACTGGTGGCTCAGTGGTAGGTGTTTCGCCTGACATGCAGAAGGCCCGGGTTCGATTCACAGCCAGTGCCCGAACCCCCCCATCCACTGGATGCAGTGCCGGTCCCAAGCCCGGATAAAATGGAAGGGTTGCATCAGGAAGGGCATCCGGCGTAAAACCTGTCCCAAGTTGTTGTGCGGACTGGATATTCGGCTGTGGCAACCCCTCGCGGGGATCAGCAGAAAGACCAACAACAGCAACGAGTAAATATAAAATTAAATTAGGATGTCATTTATTAAAGGGGCAAAAAAAGCTGTCTAAACCTGCAAGGTTGCTATGTGAAAAAGTAATTGCCCCCTAAACCTAATTACTGCTCGTGCCAGCCTTTGCGCCAAAAACTACAATCAAGCTTCCAACCATGAACCCTGCGCTCTAACAGAAAATTAGTCCATCAGTTTGTCCCCCTAACCTCAAGCACACTCGGGGTACGCAGCAAGACAATGATCTGAAACACACCGCAAAGTCCACCTCTGAGTGGATAAAAAAAAAAAAAAAGAAGGTTTTGGAGTGAAAGACTCAGCACCGGTTCTCGCAAACGCTTGATTGCAGTCGCAAGGGTGGCACAACCAGTTATTATGTTCAGGGGGTAATTACTTTTTCAAAATGCGCCAGGCAAGTTCGGACAGCAACAACATCATCGTTATTATTTAAAAACTGGATTTTGTGTTTACTCAGATTATCTTTGTGCGATATTAAAGTTTGATTACCTGAATAAAATAATACTACTAATAATAAAAATCACAGCACTGTAACACTTTTAAAGCAGAAACTATAATCACTTCTTATGCAATCTGATTTACAACCTAAAATTCCAGACAGACACGTGGTTTGTTATGAGTCTAAATCATAAATCTAATCTAACTCAGACTTTACGCCACTTTATCACTAATCTGTTATAAATCTGCACTTCAGCATCAACTATTCTTATCACAGGGGTCAAAGGTGAATTAATTTTTGATGTCAGTTTTAAACACCTGATCCTGTTTATTATCTTCTGCAAAAACAACTCTAAATAATAATAATAATCAGCCATTTTGGAGAAAATTTTTTTGACAAGTGGGGAAAAAACGCAACAATGTCTTGTATGGATAAGTGCTGTCTTTACTCTGAAATAAAACAAATCTTTGATTAATTAGTGACATAATAATCATCATCATCCTGAGGTGATGTAAAAACCACACAGCCTGGACGCTCGCGCACAAACACCGAGCTAACTTTGCTAACTAGCCTGCTAGCTGAGTAGCGTTTCACAAACGTTTTACTTCCAGGATTCTCTAAACAAACACACACACACACACACACACACACACACACAGATCTTACCTGCAGCTTCCAGACCTCGGCTTCAGACTGTGCTGGTTTAGATTCTGGTTTAACAGGTAGCACCAGAACCGAACAATAAGGCTGGCTAATCCTCAACAGCGTGTGCGCGCGCGCTAGCGCCGAACCTGCTAACCAGCTCCAATCTCTACAGGCGCGTGTCGGCGCGTCAATGCTGCGCTCGGAATGCGCAGAAACACACACACAGCGGTCTGCGACAATCCCTCCGCTCAATCTTAGCCTGTGTGTATGTGTGTTTCCAATGCGTAAATTCTATACATTATTTATCAATAAAATGTGGTGAATTTCTGTTGTTTCATAATTATATGTGTGTATAATGTAAATTACATATTTTGCCATCACACACACATTCTGTTTTTTACACTATTAATACTATCTTCACTGTTGTCACTTCGCCACACATAAAATCTAGTTTCCACTGCAATTAACTTCATCTGACTTATCAGTCCCCATTTTACTAGTGATTTAGGTTCTTTATTCTTATGTCTTGTAGTTGTTTTGCTCTTAGCGTAGTAACTTCTGATCAGTTCTCACATTCTCACCCTGTGTGTACTGACTGTGTGTAAGATATACAGTGTGTAATCACATCTACAACCTGCCTGTGTGTTACTGTCTCTACTGCTACTGTATATCTGGAATTTCCAGATCAATCAATCAATCAAGGTCTGTCTGTCTGTCAACCTTTCTATTTATCTGTCTATGTATTTACAGTATCTGTCTATCTAATTCTTTCTGCGCTCTCCTCCTTCTCGTCTTACACAGTTACCCTTCCTCTACTCTTTTCACACACGCACGCACGCACACAACGGAAACACTGTTTTATCGGAAAAATTAATTTAAATAAATAAATAAATAAATAAATAAAATTAAAGAAATCTCTCTAATGACACTCGATCGAGCGACACACTAACGGAATCACTGCTGTAAAGTAAAAATAAAACAAATTAACCTGCACTTAACCTTTGAAAAGAATCGCGACAGAGCTGTGTTTCTGTGTAGAGCAGAGAGAAAGAGTGTGTGTGTGTCTGTGAAGGTGAAAGTAGGAGAGGTTAAAGAGCAGGCTGGACCTTGAGCAGAGAGAGAAAATGGATCTTTAACTTCTCTAATGAGACTTGCTTTTGCTTTACACGCGTGCTGTACACACACGCATACAGACACAAAAGAAAATATGTTTTACACACACATACACATACACACACGTGGTCACAGTGTTATAGTAAACAGTACACACGTGCACGGATGTTAATTATACCAGTAAGAGACGAGCACTAAGACCCAGCAGGGGAGACGATTACCCACAATTCCACAGCGCAAGAGAGAGAAAAACTGTTGGCTTAGTTGTGATTACGTGACATTCAGCATCAAAACAAGTGCAGCTTAAATGAATGACAGTTGTAGTTATAGGATAGAAATTGTGATATTTAATGTGATTCTGAAACTCTGTATGATTGCTTAATAAAGATGAGTGAACACCGGGAGTGCCCCCAACAGTGGCAACCTAGTGGTGTTGGGGTTCAAACCTGCAACTCTCCTAGAACCTCCCTAGAACCTCCCCTGCCTGAGCCACCACTTCCCCAGGACTAAACCATGCTAAATTAAAAAGTGTTCAACTGCACGCACTGTCTATACCACGAGACTTAGGGCACAAGGCGGGGTACACCCTGGACAGAGTGCCAGTCAATCACAGGATGCGAACACACACACTATGGGCAATTTGCAAATGCCAATTATTCTAATCTGCATGTCTTTGGAGGAAACCCACCAACCAGCATGGGGAGAACATGCCAACTCCATTCACACAGACAGGAATCGAACCCTTGACCCTAGAGATGCAAGGTGCCAGATAACCACTACACCACCATGCCACCAACATGCATATGCGACAGGCAAATAACCTAATCTGCATGTTTTTAAACTCGGGGAGGAAACTAAAGTACCTGGAGGAAACCTACCAAGCAGTGTGTGATAGGGGCAGGGGTAGTTTGGTAATTATGGTGCTGGATTGTCCCCAGTTTGAACCCCAACACCACAGGGTTGACACTGTTGGATCAAGTATCATATCCTTCTGCCGCCGAGTTCTCAGATACAAACGACACTGGCAACCCAAACCCAAACGAAGTAACTGCCACAGAAATTACAGATACTGTATACCTCCAGGGTGGGCGTATCTGTCGGCCAAGATTCCGCATGGCGCATGGACAGACCCCCCTTATAGCTGTAGTATCATGACAAGAAATGAGTTTGTAGAAATATTTAAAAGGTTAAAGCTAAAAATAATCTGATGAGCTTTAATGTAATCAGTGATATTGCTATTATTTCAGGTCGAAGCCCACATACATGTCTGTCAATTACAATTTTTAAAACTGTAACATAAAATTTAGTTTGATGTGAGAACATTATACGGTGTTGGTTTCCACTCTATTGGTGACTAAATATTAGGAAATTGTACAAACTGTACCGAGTTCACGGCAAGATTTTAAATCTACACAGTTGTTGTTTCATCTTATTATAGTCAATGCGACAGAGAGAATATAGACAAGTTTAAGTTTACACTAAGTTGTACTTCTTTCATCACCAGACAAATACACTCTCTGTTCAGCAATCGGAGAGAGAATCACAGATGAGAAATGGAAAAAGCAGATCCGATAAAGATGAAGTTTTGTCTTAAAATGAGTATAGCGTGTTAAAATTCACTTATACCACTTCAGCGCTGTTATTTCAGCCAAAGTGAAAATATGAACTAATCCCAGTAAAAAATATTCAGTTTCTTTTATAATTAATATCTATATGTGCAGGTGTTTGTTTACATTGAGACAGTAGCGCATTCGTAGATTATTTTAAAGTAGATTATTAAATCCCACACATAACTGTTCATAACATCACTTTTACTCAACATTTAGATTTCACTTATGGTGCAGATTAAACTTCAAGGACTGCAAAAGTTTCAGTAAATTCTGTCCAGACAGTTTTGTGTGATGTTGTGACAATCTGTCTGTTTCCTTGTTACCTTGTTTCAATTATATATACTTTAAAAGATACATTTTTCTGTCCACTTGTCCATTTTTTCTGTCTCTTGTGCCAATATCATCAAACATTGATGGTCACAATTAGGCTAGTTTTGTCCATCAGGACCCTTACACACCCTACACTGGCACGGTGTTGTATACACACAGCTAATGTAACCACCGACACTGTGCCAGTGTAAGTTTGATACTTGGGCTCCCACTAGCAATCAATGTAGTTAACTGAGACTGGCAAAAAAGCTGTACCCTGAGTGGTTATGTTTGCTCTCCCAATACAGTGCCGTGCCAGCACTGGGGCGAGACTGGATTGCTATCTGGACTGTGTCTGGCTGACGCTGATCCAACAGTGCGGGAGTTCGTTTTTTGCCAGGCTTTTAATCAAATTGCTGGCCTAATGTTGGCAAGGTGACCGTGAACATGGCACTATGGACAACAATACAGAGTGTCCCAAAAGTCTCCATACAAAGTGCATGTTTGGATCAACAAACTTCAGGCTTTCAGATTGGTCCCCATTTCCCTTAGATCCCCAGATCTAACCTGTGAAGCTAGGCGAAGGCCATGGCATAGCGGGAAAAGCTGATGCACAATGATGATTTAAAGTAACAGGTTCAAAGTGCAGTTTATAAATGGACCTTGATAACGCTGACCCAGTGTCGGTTTGCTTCTTGCCCTTTTTGTATGATCTACTTATGGCCCTTGGAATCATCTTCACCTTCTAGGAACTCCTGGAAAGTCACATTTTGTTCTCACGTTGCCTTTTTGGGGTTATTAAGCATAAACACAAATCTTTAACATGAGTTTGAGGTAATAAGGAGATTTACGTTTTATGCAGTTCTGTGAGATGCCTCGTCAAACGCCACCCTGCTACTGGTGGATCCTAGACGACCGTTGGGATAGCGTTCACACTCAAGGCGTTCCTGATACAGTCAGGACTCCTTCTCTGGTTGCCGATGGCCTCAGTGGCACCAAATCGGCCGCAGATTTGCCACGTTGTGCGCTCTAAAGCCGACTACGCATATCGACTTACAAGCGAGGAATTTTCTGCAAGCGTGTCTGATACAGCGGAAACGTGCTCAAGACTCATGCATGCCGTAAAGCCGACTTAGATGACGCCTTTAATTTTTAGACCGCCGTATCTCCAGGCGTGTGTGATGGGGTTCAGAAACCAAAGCAGCTTTGCAGAAGATTTCTAAAAACAGGATTTCATCAGCCACTGCAAGAACCGGGCTTACATCTGTGTGCGTGTGTGTGTGTGTTATTGCACTGTGTCTGAAGCCTGAAGGCTCTATTCCATAATTGCAAGAGGGAAAAAAACGCTTAAAAAAATCTCGCCTTCTTTACATACAAAAGGGAAATGTTGAGAGTGGCGCGCGCGTGCCAACTCCGAAGAGTTATGTTGATCCTAGGAATTATGCAAATGAGCCTTATTAAAATTGCAAATATTTGCAAATAATCAAGGGAGGTGGGATGATGAATGCGCGCGCCGCGGAAACAAAAAAAAAGGAGAAAAGAGAAGGAAGAAAAGGAAGAAAGGGGAGGGGGGCAGCCCCAACCCCCGCTCTTTCCTCCCCTTGCGCGCCGCTAAAAGCCTCTTCGGTTTCGGCGTCACGAATGATCGCAGATGTAATTTGTCGCCGCGTATTAAAGAGGCGCAAGCGTCCCGAATCCGTCTCGCGCGAGCGCCTCGGTTAATTTGCTTTCCGACGAGATCAGAGCGCGTCCGCCGCCGTCACCGCCACGCGCGCAGTTACCCGGCCACAGCCGAGCGAGAGGGGGGAGGGGGAGAGGGGGGAGGGGAGGTGGGTGTGAAGGGAGTTCCCGGTGATCAGCTCATCACCGCTCATTAACACATCCGGTGTGACGCCGTGGCGTGTGTGAGCGTGTGTAGAAGTGTCTAAGCGTTATAACGTACGTGACCATATAACGATTTTCACATCATGGCGGAAAAACAAAACATATTGTCATCATACAAAACAAAGTGGGCTCACGTGCAAAAAAAAAAGAAAAAGAGCAAAAACACGTGCACGTGACTGAATCACATGGGGTTTATGTTGTTGTTGATTTTTTCAGCACCAAACTCTTTTTACTTCTTGGAGTTTCTGTCCAAAGCGGTTTGTGTTTAAAGACGTTTCACACTCTTCTAAAAAGTGAATTCTTTCTTGTGTTTTCACGCGCCGCAAAAAAAATGTGGTGACATATAAAAACACCACAATCACCACCAATCCGTGCTGCCGCCTCCAGGTCACGCCCGTCCACAGACACGCTCTTTACCATATATGGACATGGTGACACCCACATTTGACACAAGTACATGTTACATATAGTAAAAACTCCAGATAAAACGCCAGAGTCGTCATGCTCATGATGGGCTCGGATGTGAATCGTGCACATGTTTACAGTTAACTGGTTAGCGACACCATGATAACATTAGCTGACCTTTATAAGTCAAGTTAAGTTGTTTATCCAGTTAAGTTGTTTATTCTAACCCTAACCCAGTGTCGACTGAAACACAGGACAGGGATCATTTTTTTTCCATGTGCTATTTCCCTTTCTGCATCTCCACGTCAGATCGTTCGACCCACAGGTACCGGCACAGGTACCGGCACACCAGTTGCCCTTCCTGCCGTAACCTACCCATTTCTCCAGGTCTGGGATTGGCACTGAGGAGGCTCTTCTTCTGTAGTGGCTGGTATTTACATTGGCAGAGAGTTAAGGGCTTTCCCCAATTGCCTAACCCAATGGTAGTGGAACCTATAACCTCACTTGCCCCAGGACAGGGTTAAATAGACCATGCTAAATTTAAAAATAGTGTTTAATGGTGGCACGGTGGTGTAGTGACTAGTAGTAGTAGCACTGTTGTTACACCTCCAGAGTCCTGGTTCGATTCTCATCTTGGAGTCTGTGTGCATGGAGTTTGGGAAACAGGCGCAAGACATGCAGATTAGGCTAATTGGTGTTCGCAAGCTGCCCGTAGTGTGTGTGTGTGTGTGTGCCCTGTTATGGATTGGCACCCTGTCCACCTTGTACCCTAAGTCTCCTCAGACAGACTCTAGGCTCTATAGAAGATGCTTTACAAGTGCTATAGGAGATGAATGAATGAATAAAGTGTCATGTGTCAAAAACATCATGTGGCCACAATGTATATTAATTAATTAATTTGGAGATGGTGCGAAAGCAAACATTTTTTACATTTTATTTAATTTATTTATTTTTAGATTGCACAATAAAATACACTTTGCGTTAGACGATTTTGTGGCCGTATTGCTGAAAAATAATAATTGCAAATTGATGCGAAGTTGCTGCTGTCCCGTGTGAACTCACTCAACGCTTTAAGTCCATCCCAAGACACTCTGGGTACGAGGAGGGGTACACCCCAGACAGAGTGACAATCCATCACAGAGCATGAGCACCAACACACACACACACACACACACACACACTCCTGAGGGCTGGACTTGTGTGAAGTTTGAGTGACGCTTTACATCTCGGGTTCCTGTTGGTTTACGTCTTGTTCTTTTCAGCATGTTTCTAACTCAAATATACTAATGAGTCACATGAGGAACTTTATTTTGGGGTGGAGACAGGGGGGCAAGGGGGTAATAAAAAGACATTTATAATCAAAAGACATCTGTTTTTTTTTTTTTTTTTAAATAAAATCAATCTTTTCATCATCGTTTAAAAACTCAATCACTAAAATGATTCTACATTTCTTGGGACTCTTTGAGGATAATGACTTCTGTAATTTAAGTATCTCTCTCTCTAGTTTAGTCACGTCGATGTAAAATCAGCGACTGAGTGTCTGGTCTGGGCCCGACCCTGGGCCGACAGCGGCTCCGAGACCTTCGTCGTTACGTTTGCCATAAAGCGTTCACGCGCCAGCGCTGCTCGACGTTCAGGCCGTCTCGAGTTTGAACAACTTTCATACATAAATCAACTCGAATCTTCACCGTCGTCGGTCAGCAGATATTTAGTTTGCAAGGCAACTCCACACACACACACACACACACACACACACACAAACACGCATGTTGCCACAACACACACCAACACCACACTCTTTCTCAACACTCTCTGCCACACCCACACATTTCATCATTTCTTTCTTTTCGTACAGGATTGTTGTTTATGTGACGTGATGATTAAAAGCTCGAGAAGATTTCTATCCATGTCATAAACTCTGACTCGTTCAACTCTCTACTACACGACTCAGACAGCGCTAACGCTAATTAACTCAATAATTACGTTTCATAAATTCACCTTTTAATAGAAAAAAAGCATTAAAAAAATTTTTTTTTTAATTATTTATTTCTGTATTTATTTTTTTTTATCACTCATACCTTAATTTAATTAGGATAAAAAAATGTATTAACCTATTTATAAAGATAATTATTTATTCTCATTTACTTTATATTATATTATATTATATTATATTATATTATATTATATTATTCGTTTTTCAATATTCAGTTTAATTACTCTTCACGCGCAGGTTCTGGTAAGCGAGTTCCGTTTTTCAACAGCATTATATCGCCATCTGGTGGTTAAAATCAGAACAACAGCTCGGTCCAAAAGTTATCCAAAAATGTTGGTGTGCTTTTAATTTTGTTTTTGTTTATTTATTTTTCTTTTCTTTTTCATTAAAGATTACAGAATACACATGTGAAATCAAAAAAATATTCTGTTAGATTTCTTTCAAGTAATTAATTTATAAAAATAAAACACATTGGATCTTTATTTATTATTATATATATATTTTTATGTGAATATCTGAAACCTCTTAAACTCTTATCTAAATCAAACATTTAGATATGAGTGCGCAGCCCTGAAAAACATCTGCATCAGTTGTTTATGGCTGTTCTCAGCGGACGTGTCGCAGGACGGCGAGCCAGGCGTTTCTGACAAACGGTCACTTTGCAAAAGAGATAAAGTGTAAACACAGTTACATCACTATATAGAGTGTGAGTGTATATGTGTGTGTTTAAGATATAAATAGATTATCAGTTTGATGTCTTGTGTAATAGTGCAAAATTTCTAGCTACAGTAGCTAACAAGTTTAGCGCTACGGCTGAAGAGAGAACTTACCTCAAGGTGATTGTTCGGGGTTAGAAGTCGAATGTGGTGGAGCAGAGCGCGGTCAGGCTGCTTTGTACCGCGTCGTACTGTCGTGACCTTGGCCCAATTTGAAAGTAAAACGATCCCTGCATTTCCATAAGATCACCTCATTACACTTGTGGCTTTCCGCGTCTTTGTCCCGTCCTTGTGTCATGCAGGTCAAGCGCGATACACACCGATATGGAAAGCAGGGTTCACACACTTTATTATTTTTTAGCATGATGGAGAAATGACCTACGCCGAGTTCCTTCATTCAATAGATGCTTAAGTTAAAGTGAGACTTTTGATTGTGCAAAATAAACAAACACATTTATAAGAGTAAAAACTCTTTATTTCTCTATACGTATAATCTCCTGCTACACTAATGCGTCTTCCTAGCGCTTGGACACCATCAAGGTAGAAAGTTTTCTGATCAGGCTGTCTGATTCATGTGTGAAACGCCGGCCTCCCAGGAACTCCATTAATGGTCCAAATATGTGGAAATGTCTTGGAGCGAGGTCAGGACTGTACGGGGGACGTAGCGATAACTTCCAGCCGAGTTCCTGGCGTGTGTGAGTGGTGTTGGAGGATGTGTGTGTGTACAGTTCACACAGACAGGTGCGTCTCTTTTGCAAGTTGCAGTGCCTTGCAAAAGTATTTATACCCTTTAAACTTTTCCAGATTTTGTTACGTTACAACCACAAATAATCTTGAAGTGGAAGGAAAAGAATAAATGGTTTTCAATTTTTTTTTTACAAAAGGTTCAAGGGGTGTGAATACTTTTGCAAGGTACTGTAGCACCGTCATAAAAATTGGGGCTCTTAACTCCTCCCCCAAGTACTCCCAGTTCCTGGTGGTACAAATATTAAGTTCTAGTTTCTGGTGGCAAAAGTTTTGGTACACAGAGCAATGGGGAAAAAAGTCTAATCTATTTATATTACATTTAAATATCAATGAAACTTAGTTGAACTGTTACAGGACTGAACTCTTTGTAAATAAGTAAATAAAAACAACAACACGAAGTAACTGTTAACGATGAAATAACCATTTTATTAACAGATGTCACAGTCGTTTACAATATCAACAGACAGGTTTGCTCACATGCTAGCTGGTGACGTGTTTTTAAAAAGTTAAGTTTTTATTGTACAAAGTGTCGAGATCCGTACCCTCATCTGATTTCGAATCACGCAGCTTGAGACGTCTTTTTTTTGTTTGTTTGTTTTGTGTATTCACAAACTATTTATCGCTTTTATGCGCTAATTAATACTGCATGATGGACTGAAACTAGGGGAAGCTGTGGAAGCGTAATTCATTCTAGAACACAAGTCATTACAGCGTCATATTCATCTGAATAAAACCATAAAGAATATCGGAACTAAAGGTCACAGAGACTTTAAATATGGAGCGAGCAGCCTGAGCTTCATCCCATGGCGTGGCTCAGTCCGAGATCACCGCCGCTCTCTGGTCCTGAAAACGTCGCTAAATCTTTCTTAAAAGGACAACGTTTTAAATAAGTTTAAGTTTCTCCAGCTAGCTCGTCTAACTAGTTAACTAGGCACAACTGATCACTAGCGTACGGTATTTGCGTGACTAAAACTCGTTTCTAGTTTTTGTCAAGATGAAAATCCCAAACTGACCTAGCAGACTAGCTATCCTTGCTAACATTTAACTAGCCAAAATAGCTCACTAACTAGCTAGCATATTTAGGTGACTAATTTCTAGAGTTTCTATCCATTTTTTTTAGACAATTAAAAAAAATCACGATTTGATACCATTCGTTGATCCTAGTTGCAAATTTTTCTCAGAATTTTTATTTTCCACTGTGAACGCTTAGTTCTCTTCAGCAGCGTTTTGCTAATATGTATTTTGTACATATTTTTTTTCCCGTTTAATTTTAGTCTGCATCGTAAAACCTTAAAAGTCTCTTTTCTTACTAATTCCTGTTGTAGGCTATAAACATTATCTTCCACTTTTAGGACGTGCAGCACAAACTCGATTAACGTTTGCTCGGAATGAAATGTTTTTTTTTTTTGTCTCTGATTCTTACAAAAGTTTATCAGCGTATTTTTATGGATTTTTATGGTTACTTAGTGAAAAGACTTTATTAATACATTTCCACTAGTCCGCTAGCTTGTGGCTTAAACGACTTCAAACTTTAACAGCATTTCTGGACATTAAAAAACACCGCTCGTTTTTTACTGTACTGAATTTGCGATAATTTAAAAACCCAATTAAATCTACGAGATTGTTAAAGAGGTAAATCGGTCAAATTTGTTTAATATTTTATTGAACTAAATAGCATTTGATCTTGTTTACCCAGAATTCCAAAGTAGAGAGACATCATTCGGAAACGTTCAAATTATCCATGGGTAGCTAGAACACAACACGATGTCATGCCACCTTGGATTTAAGCGATTTACTGTAACATCAGTTTTTGGTTTCCAATGCATTATGGGAATAGAAGTTATTATTTCCTATTCTTAAAGACAACTATTACAAAGGCTTTACCTTTTTTTTGTCTAGCTAGCATAGATCAGTTGCCATGCTAGCTTAGTTTTTAAATGAATGTCTTTGCAACAAAAAATCAGTTCAACAAAAACATTTTGTCAGATTTAAAACAAATCCAAACACTCTCATAGAAAACTGGACAAATTCAGTGTCTTTAATTCTGTAGCCGAAATTCATGGTACGCTAATCGTATATTTCGTTATTGTCTAATATTGACCTAAGTGAAAGAATATTCCCACAATGCTTTTTTTTAATGCAGTGATCTCGGACTGAAAGAACAAGCCTTGAAACATCCTAGCATAACGTTAACAACATAACCCTTGCGTATAGATCACGCTTCGCCTTCACATGCCATCATCCCGCTAGTACAAACTAGCTAGAGCTGCATCGGCTAGACAGGACGAGCTTCTAAAAAGCAGAACGAGCACGAAAACTCTGTACAGCTCCGGCGCGGTTTATAAAATGGCGCTCGGAAAATGGCGGCAAGATCGAGAAAAAGCGAACTGAACGCGACGTGACCTTTCTCTTCCGAAAACGCTACTACAGCAACGACAACAACGGGAAAAAAAAAGAAAAACCTAGTATTAATTCCATCATATTTATTTATATTTATTTTTCCTTAATCGACAAAGAACTAGAGCTACGACGCAGACGTCAGTTAGAGTTCGGTTAATAAATAAAAACCCGGCTTGGTTCGAAGTGGAGATGCCTCAGCATGCATGGCTTTGTACAGAGCGAAGTGTGTGTGTGTGTGTGTGTGTGTGGAGTAAAGTTAAGGATT